>QEOT01003268.1:97564-109777 GCA_003123785.1 Pterocarya stenoptera
TTGTTTGACGGCTTAAACTAGGTTTCTTTTGAGGTACATTTTAATCAAAATAGGTCAGCTGTGGAACATTATCTAGTCCATTTTTGTGCCACGATGTTGCACATAACTTTTTAGGTATGTCAATTGTTCATTGTTCAATTCATCTGGATACTAATATAGCTTTATCCAATCTGATTTAGAGTTTTGCTTCATGAAAATTCCTTCTAAACTAAATAGGGTTAGCCATGTGTATCCTATTTTGTCATCCTGTCATACAGACTCTGTTCAACTCTTCACGTCTCTTGTATATTGTTATATTCTAGGCTGCTTCCTTTTATTCTTTTTAAATAATATTCTTACAAAAAAAATTACTATTTGCATCATTCGATACAATCGTACTCCTTGTGCATGTTCATTCAATCTCTACTGACTTTCCCATTTCTTTCAACCACCATGACATTCTTGTCTTAATTAACTTATAATTAAAGAACAACCTCATCTCAATTAATCATACTTTCAGTTGGTACATTGTCTGACATTTTAGACCTAAAAAGATTGCTGGCCTTGTAATAGTTGTATTGGTATTTTTTTATGTTAAATGTATTCTGCAATTACATTAACTCCACACACTCTTCATCCACCATCCTAATTCTATGTGTAGCATCTTGAATTTCTCTTTCATTTTGGCTAGTTACTATGTTTCTGAAAATGTTTACTCTTTAGCATTTTGAACCTTCAAAGTTTTGCAATTCCCTTACAGGGATTTTGTCATGGGATACTGTTTAAGTGTTAATTTTCTAGTGAGATTAAAGTGCCTTCATCACTGATTAGTTAACTTAATTCCAGCTCTTTTTGAAATTTATGTGAGTGCGTGCGGGTGGACGTGCGTGTCTTGATGCCCTATATATAGTTTGCTACACTTGCTCAACCATGCTTTACCAATTGATTTCTGTAGCTCTGCATGAATGCTGAATTGCAATGCATTGTTAATGTACAGCTCTTGATATCCTTTGGATACGGATAACTGAAAACATATTTTTTTCTTTGCTAGGCTGTTGAGTTTAGCAGATTAGTTGGGTCCTTGAGACCAGATGAATCAGAAGATGTGATCGTATCTGCCTGTCAGAAACTTATTTCTATCTTTCACCAACGCCCCGAGCAGAAAATTGTTTTTGTTACCCAACATGGTTTGCTCCCCCTAATGGAATTGCTAGAAGTTCCTAAAACTCGTGTACGTTAGCATTTGTGCTAGCTTGTTGATTTTTAATGTTCTTTCCCCTTTTTAGCATAGTTTTTCAACCTATTATAGAGTTAAATTTGCGTATGTGAATACTTCCGACTATTGCAGGTCATATGTGCTGTGCTTCAAATTATAAATCAGATAGTTAAAGATAACGCTGATTTCCAAGAAAATGCTTGTCTCATTGGGTTGGTAAGTAATACGAATGTTCTGGCTTTTATGTTCTTTTGTTGGAAAATTATTAAGATTTTTAGTTCCAGCAAAGAGGTTCCTTGCATCCTCTAATTTAGTATTCGTATTGCTCTAATAAGTTTCCTACCTATCAAAAAAAAAATCTCTAATAAGTTTCCACATTTTAAACTTCTAGAATAATAGGGTAGTTTGTTAAAATTTAACATGGATTAAGCCTTTTTTCATTTTATTATTATCTTCAATTTGAGGAAGGTTGAATAATGGGGGAGGCTAATGCTATTTTTTCTCCATTTTCATGTCTATGGTATAGAATAGGGCTACTTTAAATGACTATTTTATTGATTAGTTACCTTATAGATCCCTTTGGTAAGGGGCTTTGCGGTACCTGATCGTCCTCGGGAAATTCGCATGGAAGCCGCTTTTTTCTTGCAGCAGCTTTGTCAGTCAAGGTGCAGAGTTGTCTCCTTGTGTTATTATTGCCTTGCATTTGGTCTCTCTTCTCAAATGTAATTTAGAAGCACTGTGGATGTTTCTTTATCTGCAGCTCCTTGACATTACAAATGTTCATTGCTTGTGATGGAATACCTGTTTTGGTGGGCTTCCTAGAGGCTGATTATGCAAAGTACAGGTTTGTGGTATTTTTTTCTTTGAATGGAACAACGTATGATTTTGAAATTTAGGTAGTGGCGGTCCTTTTTGTTCAGCAGTGAGTTTTCTAGACCAAGTAATTATTAACTAATTGAATGTTTTTCCTTCTTTTTTTTTCTTATAAGAAAAGTTTCATTTCATTCAAAAAGAGGTTACAACTCACTGTCCCAACTTACAATCTGTGATAGAAAATCTGGGACAGAATCCCACCACATCACAATATCTTCTACAGTCCATGCATTCCTTGCTAGTCTATGGGCAGCCTCATTACCCAACTTACTCACATGTTGCACCTGATAGCTTCTGAATCTCTTCAACATAGACTTGACTTCTTCTATTATGTTGCTCACCTGTGACATAGCTTGCTTGGATGAGTTGATTTCATTGATGAGGCTTTTTATAAAGAAGAAAGTGTTGGAGTTGTTCGTGGATGTACTGACTGCTGCAATGATAAATGCACTGTCTGAAATAGTAGGGCCATGTCCCATCGTCACATTCTTTGATTGATCATTTTGTATTACCGCTGCAAGTCACACTGTCTTGACATGATTAGTGGATTGAGTCTAAATCTTTATTCAATTGTACAATATAACTCCACCCCAAACCTTTATTCAATGTAACTATTGAAGTATGTAAATTGAAAGCTCGTTCTGAAGTAACTTGAGAGTTTGATAATTTGGAATCAAGTTTGATTCCCCTAATGGGCAGTTATATAAATATGTAGCTTTTCGTAGGTAGCAATCAAATTAAGGAAAAATAAAAAGCCAGTAACTGAATTTTGACACAATGACATCCACTCATTTATTTTTTTCAAGTATCAATGGCTTCCACCAATCTTTATCGTTGTTGATAATTTCTTGGCCAAAATGTGGATTTTTTCTTGAGGAAAATAACCAGTTTCGAGTGCTCTTGGCTTTGCATTCAGTGCTTGCTTTTTCTGAGGGTTTAATATTACATAAGAGAGGTAGATTGTGATATGGCGCTTGTTTCCAGCTATGGTGATCATACTTTATAAGATTTTTTCATGGTGGATCTGATTGCTTTGTGCTGTATTTGAATCTTGTAGGTCAAACTTACGGTTGCTCTAATTTTCTTTCTTTCTTCCACATTTCATTACAAAGCTGCTGATAAAGGTCTTTATATCCAGGGAAATGGTTCATCTAGCTATTGACTGCATGTGGCAGGTCTTTAAGCTTCAGCGGTCAACCCCTAGAAATGATTTCTGTCGCATAGCTGCAAAGAATGGAATACTTCTTAGACTTATCAACACCCTGTATAGCTTGAATGAGGCAACTCGATTAGCTTCTATATCTGTTGATGGTTCCACTCAGCGACCGCGTTCTGGTCAACTGGACTATAGCCATCCTATTTTCAGTCAGTATGAGACACCACTTTCCACAGCTGATCAGCATGACCTCCCCAAGGTTAGGCATGGAATAGTTGATCAGCATATATCAACTGGAATGCAAGAATCTTCACGTGCTTCAACTTCAAATTCACAGAGATCAGATGCCAATCAATCAGATCCCCGATATCTCCAAACAGATCCTGATAAGCCTCAATGTAGTAATGCCGCCTTAAAAGCTTCACTTGCTTCTAAATTTGCTGACCCAATATCATTAGATAAAGTTGCAAATCTATCAATTAAGGAACCTCCGGCAAGTATGCCTAATGATCGAGACAACTCAGAGCAAAGTAAGATTGATCCTTCTCGAAAAGATGCTGAGCTTAGACAGCAACGTGTTCCTAATTCTACTAATAGGACATCCACAGACAGGCCTTTGAAATCAATTGAAAGTACGACAGTGGCTTCTCTGCAAGAGCATGTCCGGCCTCTTCTTAGCTTGTTGGAGAAGGAACCTCCTTCGCGACATTTTTCTGGTCAGCTCGAATATGTGCGCCACCTTTCAGGGTTGGATAGACATGAGAGTGTACTACCTCTATTACATGCTAATGACAAGAAAACAAATGGTGAACTAGATTTCCTAATGGCTGAATTTGCTGGTAATCTGTTGCATTTTTTCACCCAATTCTATGCAATGTTCAAACTAGTTCTTTTTGAGCTTGTAAATGAGATACTCACATTTTAAGATTATATTTCCAACACAACACCAATTACCAAGGAGCATATTGTGAACATTCATTGGTACACCGAATACTTCCCCATTTCCTGTTGGCAGGGACAATTTAAGGCGCCCCACATTTTGTGTGAAGTCTCTTATAGATGAGACTATAAGCACAGATGTGAACTGCTGTTGGTTTTGTCCCTAGAGATGCCCAGCTCCAAATAAAACTAGCTACATGTATCCTCAAAGACTTGAAAGTGGCAAAGCTGCTATGGGAGATTTGTCAACTAAGAAGTGACCCCTTTTCCTGATAACAGTTTACCTTATTCTCCTGTCATGTTTTTCTTTTTCTTCTAAATGTTGCTGCTACTTTTTTTAATGATAACTAACTTCTAGTCTAAAATTATTTCATTCTAATTGAAATTAAATTTTCCATCTTATTTTTGTTTTATATTTTGTTCATTTTTTAGAAAAAATACTTTTTTGAGTGGTAGAACTTGGAGATTTTAAGGTAAATATTTAGACAAATGGTATTCCAAGCTGACCGAGCAACTTCTTTTGGTCTCCCCCCCCTTTCCTTCCCAACTTTGAAATCCTAGCTCTTACACACTTAGGTCCTGAAAGATAATTTTAACCTTTCCTTTCTTCTCTTTTCATTACAACAGTAATAGCATTAGTCAGTTTTTGATTCAGGTATCTTCCATATTTCTAGAGAGGGTGAATAATTTCTTCATGGATTCACAGATGTTTCTCAACGGGGAAAAGAAAATGGAAATCTTGACTCTAGTGCTAGAGTTTCACATAAAACAGCGATCAAGAAGGGTGGACCAATGGCATCTAATGAGGGAGCTGCTTCTACATCTGGGATTGTATCTCAGTCAGCATCTGGTGTGCTGTCTGGTTCAGGTGTTCTAAATGCTAGACCTGGAAGTGCAACATCCTCTGGGTTGCTATCCCACATGGTTTCAACACTGAATGCAGATGTTGCCCGGGAGTACCTAGAAAAGGTTGCTGATCTTCTGCTTGAGTTTGCCCAAGCAGATACAATTGTAAAATCTTACATGTGTAGCCAAAGCTTGCTAAGTCGTCTTTTCCAGATGTTCAATAGGGTAGAACCTCCTATTCTTTTAAAGGTAAAAGAAGTTTCTCCATTTTCTATCATGTCTTTAATTGCTGCTGCATAGCTTACTATGCTTTTTGTATTGCTGTGCATTGTCATCCCATAGATATTGAAGTGTATCAATCATTTGTCGACTGATCCAAACTGCTTAGAGAATCTTCAACGAGCGGATGCCATTAAATATCTGATCCCAAATCTGGAACTCAAAGAAGGGTCTCTTGTATCTCAAATATATCATGAGGTAGGCCTTCTTGACCTATGCTTGCGAGATTTTAGAACGTGGCTGGAGGCTACAAGCTACATTTATTCTGCATTTAGAGTTCCAATTGAATATTACTGTAACTTATTTTCAGTTTTCAATTGTATAATCACTCAAATAGTAATGTTTTAGCTGATTAACTTATTGGGTAAACCCCTAGAGGGCTCAAGTGGTAAAGGCCTTGGGTTTGGAGGTATGCTCCTTCCAGGTCCAAGGTTCGAATCCCACTGCATGCAAACAATCTCTAGGGGCCTTCGGACAGGGGGATTTTCCCCTTGAATTACCCGAGGTGCACTTGTGGGAAACTCCTTGCTGAGGGCTTGTGCACCTCCGGGATTAGTCGGGACACTGTTCTCAGGCGCTCGGTGCCAACCAAAAACATTTATTGGGTAAATACTTTTGCTTACTGGTCATGTTCTTTTACTGTTTCCTTTTTCTATCGAATCTCTTGCTTAAAATAAAAACGAAGCCTTCATATTTGATATGCCATATGCAAGGGAAACCTTTTGTACACTGTCTTTTATTGTTATGCTTTTCTGAATCTGACATGCTCTACCGGCCTCTTTTAATTCTTTATTCCTTTCTTACTTTACCATTTGTGTGCGTGTGTCTGTGCATGCACGTGTGTATGTCTTAATGTGGAATTTATTCTCCCATACAGCATTATGTGTCACAATAAGGATCAGCTTCTAGTATTAAGATATCGCAATCTATGTAACATTCCTTATCAGAGGAGAGAACAATGCTGCAATGAAGTCTTAGCTAGGCAGCTTCTAGTATTAAGATATCGCAAGCTATTCCTTGTTAAATGTCATCATTTTATGTTTATGGCATCATAAATAGTTTTGATATTACATCTTATATATCACCACTTCATTAGGTTGCTCGATGTACAACTACTTGGTTTAGAAGTGTTGATATCATGCATCTTCCTTACAATTTTCTTTTTTCTTTTCTCCCCCTGCCCCTCTCTTCTGGTTGCACTTTTTTAGTACTTATCAAGTTTCTAATTGTATTTTAACTATTTTTTTCCTTCCAAGGTTCTCAATGCTCTTTTCAATCTGTGCAAAATAAATAAGAGGAGACAGGAACAAGCAGCTGAAAATGGAATCATTCCACACTTGATGCAGTTTATCATGTCAGATTCTCCCTTGAAACAATATGCGTTACCTCTACTGTGTGATATGGCCCATGCATCTCGTAACTCGAGGGAGCAATTAAGGGCTCATGGTGGGTTGGATGTGTACTTGAGCCTTCTTGAGGATGGGGATTGGTCTGTTACTGCATTGGATTCTATTGCTGTCTCTTTAGCTCATGACAATGATAACCGGAAAGTGGAGCAGGCATTGCTAAAAAAAGATGCAATTCAGAAATTGGTGAAGTTCTTCCAATGCTGCCCAGAACAGCATTTCGTACACATATTGGAGCCATTCTTGAAAATTATCACGTACATGATCTTGAATCTCTCCTATGTATTTTCTTTAATGGTGTGTGATTCCTCTTTATGTTCTGAATGTTAACCTTGTTGTGACCCAAGTCCCATATTGGGGAATTTTATGGAAAGTGAGTAATTAATGCATGTTGTTGGGCCAACACCTAAAGCCTTTTCCCTTCAGTTGATGTGATGATTGAAAGTTTATGTCAATAACTCTTGGACGACTCAGTTTTTTGTCCCCATGGTTTTGTTAAATTTGAAATCTTTGCATTTCTGGCGTTGCAGGAAATCATCTCGAATCAATACAACATTAGCTGTTAATGGTTTGACTCCATTGCTTATTGCAAGATTGGACCATCAAGATGCTATAGCTCGCCTCAATCTGCTCAAACTTATAAAGGTGAGAGGGCATTACCTGTTAATTTGGCATAATTTATTTTCATCTGTCGGTTGGATAAAAATATGAATGACTTCAATATATTATGGCCGAAATTTTCATTCTATTCTGATGAAGTAGTAGGTAGTTTTTCATTAGATCCTGAAGGTTAAACTGTATTCAGATCTCTCCTGCCAAGAACATGCTTGGGCAACTCCAACATTTAGGGTAGATGTTGAATGAGCTATGCGTGACACATGTTTTTAGGTATTTGATGCTTTTAAGCAATGACGATGCATTGGCCATGCTTAGAGGCAATGAGAGGCGCTACAATAACTGAAAATATTTTGTCAAGTGAAAGATTTATATGAACTTATTCAATTTTGGCTCAGATATCTAGGCCATGTTTAGTTTGCAAATTTTGGAGTAAATTTACAACTTTTAGACGTATTTTTTATGGTTTTGTGAAAGGTGAGCGAATTTTGAATATTTTTTTAAAATATGTTTTCTATTGGGGTTTGTGAAAGTGGATGGTAGAGTTGAAAAGTTGAAACACAATTTTTTAAGGGTAGTTTTTGTAAAAGCTGTTTTGCTTTCTGTGTTTGAGTAAATGATTGGATGGAAGTTTAAATAGTGTATATTTTTTAGATTTGAAAATGTTTGGTTTGATTTTATAAATTTTTATGGAAAATGATGACATTTTGAAAAATTATGAGAGACTTTGAAAAAATGGTAACCAATCATGGCTTAGCATTTGGGAGTGTTTCTTTTTCTTTTTTCTTTTTTTTGCCAGGATGTGGTTCTGGTTGATTCTTGAATAAATGAACTTTTTTATGTTGCTTTTTATTGTGAACCTATTCGTTTTCCTTTACATAAAGAGTCTCTTCTCTCTCCATAGGCTGAGCAGCTTTGTACTAGAGTTGAATTTTTGCATTTATCTAACCTATTGCCCAATGAAGCTATAAAAGTGTGTTAGGTTCATTGACGTCAAACTTTCTTTTAAGAACAACTGCAGCTTCCAATTATGCTCTTTTTTTCTTCCAGTTACCACATCTTCCAAAACTTGTCTTTTGGTTAAAATTTCTGAACTGCTGTGTATAGTGCTTTTAACATTCGGTATCACCTGGAGGTCCTTTTGTACAATACGATCTGTAGCACCCCCTCCCCCAAATTAAGGTTAGGAATTTTACTTTTTACAAAACATTTGTACGAGTTGGGGATAAAAGATTCTATTAATGTTTAAAAAAACTTGTAGTTCACAAAATCATGAAAGGTGCATTTTAAAATTTCCTTTTGATTTCTTTTTATTTAACTATCAAAAAAAATTTCAAAGTCTTGTGCCTTCTAAAAATTACTTCCATAAAAGACTTCATAAAGACGATAAAGGAATAAAATCTTCTTCATCATTTTAGGCCTCATTTCCATCCCTTGGAGTCACAGCTTATCCTGCAGCGTTGTTCATTCTTACACCTATATTACTTGGACGTTTTAACACACAATCGCATGAGTTGAGTTCTCAGTAACTACTTCATACAGTGTACAACATAACAAAATAACATGTCATTTGTAAAGCATATTCACGATACAGTATACAATAAAAGTACTGCTTTTGCGCATTACAAAATTAATGAGCTTATAGTGCTTTCATGATGAAAACTGGACCTCTAGGATTCACTAGGGTTGTTAACAGTAAACCATTTTTAAACTTTAATGAGATTTTGACAAACTTTTCAAAGAATTATGTACGTCATGTTTTTGGGTTTGCACATGGTTCGAAGTTTCTCTTTTTGATGATACGAATACCATATGACAGTAACTAAATGGAGTCCAAAAGTCAGATATGCAAAAAAATGGTTTGATATATGTTACTGTTGCCGGACTTAGCTTTCTATGGTGAATTTTCATTTTGAGAGACTCAGTAGTGTCAATGGGTGGTTTTATACATCTAGCTATATAGACAAAGGTTTTTATTTTGTCTTTTTTTTTGGGGGGGGGGGGGGGGCAATATTTTCGTATCACTGAAAAGAATAGGAGGTTCATCAAGGAGCTGGTATTGAGTCATGCTGGTGCTCGTTGGCTTGCAAAGACAGTGGAAGAATGCTATTTCTCTGAAGGAAAAAAAGAGTTCTGCAAGACATATCGTTATGGTGCCAAGGCACTGTTTGTTCACCAGTGTTCCAACAACTTTGGACGATTCTTAGAAGTTGCAGAATATGGCAGCAGTGGGCGGCGAGGTCTCTTAGCGATTCCAGCAGGCATGGAAGGAAAGGTGTGGAAGAGTCTTTCAATGGAAATGAAACACATTCTGTCCATGCCTATTTCTTGCTGGTGGTTCACCAGCCAGGGGTAGTAACGTTGGCGACGTCTGTGCACGATCCTGACTCTAGCGGCGACGGAGAACCTGTGTCAACAAGAATAGCTGTGACAGAGAACATGGAGGCTATAACGCCGATATCACCCTCGACTTCTGTTTGTGGTTCGACAAGTAGTCCACCAAGCTCGGAGAAGGCACAGACTGGTGCGCTGGTGGTCTTTGGGTCGTTTCCCACCATTGCGACGTCCCACCTCCACGACGACGACGCTACACAAACAGAGCCACTACAGCTGGACGTGATGGTGCCTACAGAGAGTATGGGTGGGCTACTAGACCTCGTGGTGGCACAGCTATTGATGCCAGCACATGCTGGGCTGCCTCCCAGCCCCACGGCGGCGAAGGCTGTGGTCCCGACGTTGGAGAAGGCTACGACACTGTCAACAGATGTACCAAGACCTTTAGAACACTGTGGGACACCATAGAAACCATCGTTGGAACTTTCTGAGGTTGTTGACAATTGCTGTTCAGTGCCATCTACTGTGCAGTTGTCAGAAAAATTTTGTTCAGCAAAAAAACAGCTATCGGTGATAAATGGAGGGGTGGACTCTGTGGGTGATACGGGGGAGGCTGAATTGGTTGGTTCGTTGGTTTTGTATGAGGCTTTCAAGAATGGGGAAGATGAACCTACTCCTCTAAATTCATTTCATCCCAACGTGACAGATTGGGCCATTCAAAAAACTTTGGATCTTAAATAGATGGTAGGGATTAAATGCGAGGGCTTCGAAATTGAATTTATGGCTTTACCTACTTGAAAGATGTGGTTTTGGGAGAAGATGGCAAAAATGGGTGGAATTCTACATCTCTTTAGTTCGTTTCTCTATTTTGGTGAATGGCTCATCGGTGGGTTTCTTCAACTCCTCCCGTGGCTTGAGACAAGGAGATATGCTATCTCTTTACTTTTTTATTTGTCATGTAAGCTCTCAGTAAGATGATTGAGAGTTTAGTGGAGGGTGTGTTACTCCATGGTTTTTCGGTGGGGAATGGTGATCTCAATATTTCTCACTTGCTCTTTGCTGATGACACTCTCATTTTTTGTAGAACACATCTTGGACACATTCAAGCCTTGAGGGTGCTACTCCTTTGTTTTGCAGTTGTATGAGGATTGAGTATCAACCTTTCAAAGTCTGAATTAGTGCCAGTGGGGGCTGTCCACAATGCAGAGAACTTAGCTACATTCTTGGGTTGCAAGTTATCATCTTTGCCTATGAAGTATCTTGGATTAGCATTGGGTGCTTCTTTTAAATCGGTAAGGATTTGGAATGACGTGGTTGAAAAGGTGGAGCGCAGTTTAGCTTCTTGGAAGAGGTTATATTTATCGAAAGGAGGTAGGCTGACTTCAATTAATTGGCCGATGGTTTGTACTCCAATTTTTGTCCTTGTTCCCGCTTCTTTCAAAGGTAGCTAACCATATTTAGAAGCTACAAAGAGATTTCCTGTGGAGTGGACTGGGGGAAGAGTTCAAATTTCATCTGGTTAATTGGCCGACGGTTTGTACTCCAATTTCTGGGGGAGGATTGGGGTTCCGCCACTTGACAAAATTCAATCAAGCCATCTTGGGTAAATGGCTGTGGAGGTACCAACATGAAAGGGAGGCCCTATGGAAGTCTGTTATAGATTCACAATTTGGAGAGGCTTGGGGAGGATGGTGCTCGAATGAGGTACGAGGGCACACGTAGAGTGGGATTGTGGAAATATATTAGGAGACTTTGGGAGACCTTTTGAGGACATTGAACACATTGTGGTGGGCGATGGTTCTCGTGTTAGTTTTTGGTATGACAAATGGTGTGATAATGTTAGCCTCCGAGACACCTTCCCTGCCATTTTTGAGTTAGCAAGAGGATGCAGCGATTGCCGATCTTTTGGTCTTTTCAAATGGCTCCCCTCAATGGAACATTGATTTCATTAGGGCAGCCCAAGATTGGGAGTTGGAGTCTATTCCTGAGTTCTTTGCGGCGTTGTACTCTGTAAGTCTGCCAAAGGGTACCGGAGATAAGATGCAATGGAGTCATTCCAAGAAAGGTAATTTCACTGTTAGATCATTTTACCAAGTGTTAACGAGTCTTGGAATGACTAGTTTTCCATGGAAGAGCATATGGCAGACAAAAGCCCCCTCAAAAACATCTTTCTTTGTTTGGTTAGCATCCTTGGATAAGATCCTCCCCACAGACAATCTAAGGAAACGACAAGTAATCATGTTGGATTAGTGTTGTATGTGTAAGAAGCATGGGGAATCAATAGATCATTTGCTTTTACACTGTGAGGTGGCTAGGAACATGTGGGATGATTTGTTCATGAGAATCGGATTGTCATGGGTCATGCCTCTTAGATTAGTGGATTTCCTCGCAAGCTAGAGAGGCCTTCATGGTAACTCACAGATAGCGGCCATATGGCGAATGATTCCTATTTGTATGTGTTGATGTATTTGGAGGGAGAGAAATGCTAGAAGCTTCAAAGATCAAGAGAGAAAAAACGGATGAGCTAAAAGTTTTCTTCTTTAAGTCCTTGTTTTTATTTATTTATTATT
>QEOT01003268.1:151023-188368 GCA_003123785.1 Pterocarya stenoptera
GAACCTCAGTCTCCCAAGAAAAACAAAGCATAATAAAGGGAAGGGGAGAGCAGGAGGCGGCCCCATGTTACAGTTAAAATGGTCCATCAAGAGCTGTGTCCAAAATTGCCCTATTTATATGATAAATGAATTTCAGCAAAACCATTTCTCTAGATGGCATTAATCATAGGAGAACAAAGTACAAGCTGACGTAAAGGTTCAAAACACGACTAAATAAACATCAGAATCTTTGCCTTCAAGTTCCATATCATTTTCAAGAGCAGCTTCTAACATGGACATTCCAAGGGGGACCATAATCTGCTTTTCCTCTCGCTCCCTGTCAACAAATGTGACAGATATCCTGAAAAAAATAAACCATCCAGTTAAAAAGAAATGCTAATCTTGATTGAGGATTGTAATCTCGCATTAGCTTGGAGGAAAAAGTTATTATCTTTTATAATGATTTCAAAGGCCTCCAATTGTAATATTAATTAGTCTTTTTAAAGTATAAGGGTCTGTTTGGCAACACAAGTGTTCTCAAGTATTCTCAAATATTTCATTTCAAAACATAATCAAACACAAAACACTTTTCAATTTCAAATATTCAACTTTTTCATCTAATCATTACCTAATTATTACAACTTTCCCAAACCCCAAACAAAACACAAAAAACAATACTACTTCTTCAAATTTCAAAACAAAAAAACTATTAAAAAATTATATTCAAATAATTTTTTATCATATTTTTATTGAACTTTTTCTCTTTTCCCAAAACTCAATAAAACATTTCAACTCAAACCATTTTACTATGCACAGATATATTCCAAATATCCAAACCTGGGGGGAGGGGGGCGCCCAAGCCTAGATATAGTCATTACAAATAATATTGGAGCCAATCTCCAACTAAAAGTATAAGGCTTGAGCCGTGTTATCTACAATGAAATAACCCGACGATGATATCAGGAATTTAATGGGGATTCTAATTAGTATTGGAGGTAGTGAATAGGATCCCATATCGTCTAGGAGGAGGGAAATTCCTGTTCTTTATAATGACTCCAAGGGACTTGATCTCTTTTTAGAGAGGAAATTCCATTCATCTCAATCCCCAGCCAACAATTTATCTTATATTGAAGTACTGTCCCAATGTTTCCTTGAGTTCGTCACAAGGAAGGTAGAGCAATGATGTCTCCAGACAGCTGATGCATTCATAGGTGCCAATGGTAGGCACTATGAATTAGGATTGTGCATTTTTATAACAATTGACAGACATAACGCGCACAATGTCAAAAAACCTATAATTTGCTACAAAGATAAAGAAACCAACAAGACAGTTCCATAAATATAGAGATATATGCACCCATATTAGCTACTAGTATAATTGCCATGCTTGGAGATACATTATGGCCCAGCACCCAGTTGAACTTGAAAAAAAGAAAAATTATAGTAATTGGTTTAACATTATAGAAAATCTTCTACATCCTCTGGTATTTTGCACCCACAAATATGAATAGATGGGGTCGACGTGAAATTTAAGACCATTTGACCATCAGAACAATAAATAGAGCTCTATTTAATATTTGGGAAGTCATATTGTTTCAAGTTTTAAAAGATTATGTTTTGGAGAGTTTCCCCCATCCTTCCTGAGTGATCAGGAGGAGGGAGGACTTTTGGGTCCCCCACTCCAAGCCTCCTCCCCCCCCACCCACATCCCATTGATGTCAAGAAACTCTAAGTAGATCACAACCAGTCAGTTGCAGGAGTTTCTGGAAGAATAGGATGCATCTGGTTATTCTCAGGAACTTCAAGAAATACAGATAAGGCCTAACCCAATCTCCTTCTAGCTAGGGCATATTAGAGTTTTATTCAAACAAAACAAGTCCTAAATCAAGCCCCAAATCAAGCCCCAATCTGCCGCACCCTAGAGAATTAAGCCTCCTTCCCGCCACTCCTTAGTAGACCTATTAGAAGCCTATTGCCAATATAAAAGTCCCTGATCTGAGCTTGCTAGCTCGTCTATAAAAAAAAACACCCTAGGGGGAACCCCTCTTATAAAAACAGATTAGCTGCCCCTTCTTGCACATAATCCTACGAGATAGTGATAAAAAATTCCTTTAAAAAAAACAGACAAGATCACCCCCTCAACCCTACTGATCAAAAAATCCTCAAAATCCAGCGGCCGGCAGACACCATCAACTTCTTTTACAAAAAATTTTTTATTGTTTGTGAGTGTATTTTACCAATGATGAAAAAGCAGACGTGGCAGCTTTTGGTTGGAGGGCATAAAAGACCCATTTACACCACATCCTAATAACCCTTTTTGCTATGACAGAAGCTAAGATATACAGTCCAAGAATCCTCCTTGAAAACCTTCAATCTTATGCTCTCTCGTTTCTTCATAGCAATTCTACACCACAATTCACAAAAATTTAGGATGCTGAAGTTTGAATTCCAGCCACCTTTAACACTTGATACACAAATTTGATTAAGTTCCTAATGACATCCCTGAGAGCCACAGGTTGAATCCACATCAAGAAAACCTTGTGAACATGCCAATTTTTCATCAAACTATAACAAGTCAGCCAGCAACCACAAACAGACCTAAGGGTCGTCATTTCTCTCTTGAAGCCCTAAAACAGTCAACAAAACAAGTTATTCAAGAAATGGGTATGATAGGTGTTAAGTTATGCACTCATTAGATCCACAAATGTTGAATACATGTCACAAATATGTCAAATAGTCCCTGTTATGATTTAGACAGCAACATACATCCACAAAACACCACACACGTGATCATGAAATAAGTTGAGGTAGAAGTTAGGAAGATATTGAATGTGATTACATAGGTGATTTTGATTCACTTGATTTTTGCATAAGTTAGGAAGTAAGTAACCACGATCCCACCCTTATCATTATGCTTGCTAGTAATCATGATCATGCCCCTTTTTGCTAATTTTTGCATCTAACTCTGATCACATGCTCTTTGATATTAATTGAAAACAAAATTATCTTTTTTATCCCAGCTTTATGATATGTACATGTATAACCTGATCCTTTATAGCCTATGTTCAACGTACCTCTTTATTTATGAAAATCATGAATGCAAAGGAATTGTAAGTGTGATTCTGCAAGTGATGATCATGTCCAATTGTGCTTCTTATTGAGTCATGAGCAAATGAAAGAAAAGAACATGATAAGGTAAGATAAGATAAGGCTTGATAAGACATGACAGGAAAGCAAGTTCATGCTTAAATGCATGAAATGTAAAAGACTAGGGGCCTATGTATGATAAATATTACAGTACCACAAGTCAAGGGTGTATTGCAATGCCAAGAGAGGCACATTGACGTTGCACCTAGTGACGTCAATCCTCATGTCCAGATTCCTACCTAGTACCTTAGGTGCACTAACCCTAACGAATGGGGGTTAACAATGTATACCAGGCAACAGAAAGTAGAACTAAGTGTATGAAAAAGAGATATGTTTGTATGCATGATAAAGATAAAGTTTTATTGGAGCATGTTCTTTTGTAACATGAAAATCTATGTTGCCATGTAGTTACTTATTGAGTATTTGTGTTTTTTGTGTTAACCATTTGGGTGAAAAAAATTATGATGATGAATCTGCAAAACCAGGCATAGCTCGTGGGGATTCTTCAAAAAAAAAATTAAATTCACGTTTGCATAAATAGAGAGAAATTTTGTAGAAAAGCCCAAGACTTGAATTTGAGTAAGTGCTATTTATAACTCTTTTTATCAATAAAGTTTGGAATATTTATTTTTAAGTTAGTAGCACTCCTACCCCTAGAGAGAGGAGGCGTCA
The DNA here is from genome assembly GCA_003123785.1 of Pterocarya stenoptera. Classification (NCBI taxonomy): domain Eukaryota; kingdom Viridiplantae; phylum Streptophyta; class Magnoliopsida; order Fagales; family Juglandaceae; genus Pterocarya; species Pterocarya stenoptera. The sequence continues at coordinate 154,822 of QEOT01003268.1, forward strand.
CAATGTTTTTCTATCCTATCATCATGCCCCTAACAATAATTGAACAAATCATTTGAGTTGCAGCAAGTCCAAGGTGTACCTAGCAAATGTACCTAGCGAAAGGAACAAGTCCTGACATATCTGAAGAAGTTCAACACATGCCAAGTCATTGAGCAGCACATATTACCATGCTAGAAGTTGATTGGATAAATTACCTCGGTTGGCTGCAAGTCAAAATCTTAGTTTAATAATCATTGGCACATTGCATATACATCCACTATCCAGCAAATGCAAGGCTTGCCAGAGGAGTGCTGCATCCAAAAATGGCTACTTAACATTAAATGGGTATGTATATCTACGGGTATGTTTCAGTAAGGTGCTAGGCGCACTTAAGTGCAAACTCCGTCCCTAGGCGCAAAGCACAAGCGTGCCTGATTGAAGTAAAGCGCATATTTTTAAAATTAATATATAATAACACAAAACCCACAAAATAGAATAAAACAAGGTTTAAAAAGCAAGATGGTAATATATTTAGCCTAGTAACTCAATTTATTAGAGTATCGCAACATGAAAATCAAGAAATTAACTTATTACATAAATTTAGGAAATGTTGGTCAAACACCCTTATGCTCTAGGGTACTTAGGTTTAAGATCCTGTAAAAAAACATTTTGATAATTATCCACATGTATGACTTATGAGTTAATTAGAAAGAGGACTTTGTTAATTTTTTTGTACATTAACATTAATCGAAAACACGTGGCAGCTTCATAGATTGCCATGAATCAACTCTTTCTTTATAAGTATAAACAAAGAAAGATGGAAATAATTGATTGCCATGAGTTGACTTTAATTTTTTAAAATAATTGGTTTTTTTAAATAATAATAAATAAAATTTTATAACAAAAACATATTTTTTTTATTTAAATATATTAAACTTAGAAAAAAAAAACAAAATAAAATTATAATAAAAATATATTTGTTATTAAACTATATAAAAAACACATTTCATATAACTCTCATGTGCTTTACTTGATATTATACACACATAGGATATTGATAACCACTCTTAAAAAATTTGACAGCCGTGATCAAATTAAAGTACACTTGAATTGTAGGTCATGACCAAAAAAGCTCAAAAATTGTAGGTATCGACTTATGTGCTAACATAAGCAATTCCATCTAGAGAGCCAATTTGGACAATTATATCGAGTTTGAAGCATATACATCACATATGACTTTATGTGAAGGTATGGTATGTAAATATCTTCGATATCATCTCAAATACTTGAGAATATTTGCTCACATAATTTTCTGTGCCTTGAAATGATATTTTAAAGTTTTTTTTTTCATTATAAAAGCTTGCTTTTATGCACTTTAAGCTCGCACAAAAAGCCCCAAAAAGCACGCTTAACATGCTTTTGTAATGTGCTTCACTTTTGATAAAGGAAGCGCTTGGCCTTGGCACTTTGCACTTTAAGTGCGCTTTTAACAACACCGGTATGTTTGAATTAGGAAATTGTGGAGAATTTAGAAAACCTTGGCAATGTATTTTGTTAGGTTTTGTGAAAGTTTGAGAATTTTTTGAAGAAAAATTTGTTAAGATATGATTTGTATTGGGGTTGGTGAAGAGTGGGTAGGAAGATTTGAAATTTGCTTGAATATACCTTTTTAACAGTTGTCTTTTTTTGTTGTTGTAAAAGTCGTTTTGATTTTGTGTTTTTTATTTTTTTCACTGAAATCTAGGCAAATGATTAGATGAAAAGTACTTTAGAGCTATAGATTTTTTTGTTTTAGATTTAAGGATGGTTGGATTGAAGATGATAACTTTTGTTGAAACAGGTTGAAAAATTCTGAAACTTTATCAATTCCCAGACATGAACTAAGTCATCTATTTATTAGACTCGTTCATAATATCACACTAAATTATTCACCACTAGGGTACAATATAAATTCATGGGACAATTGTAAACATGAAATTCTTCTAGTCCATTTTATACAAACAGAACTTACTTTTTGTTCTCTTCACTCTCTACCTCAGATGCAGTGTCAGCAGTAATGGTAGAGAAATGATGATGCTTCTGAAATAAGGCTCCCTGGAACATGTTTGTTTCTGTTTGCCATCCAAACTATTTCATGGAACAGGAAAATTATGAGTACAAAACATCTCCTCTCAACTGAAAGTGTAATTTTGTTGAAAAGCAAGTTTATTCCAAAAACTATGGAAACAGAAATGGATAATTGCAAATTATGGTAATGGACAGAATCCCTGATTTTATCAACGGATCCCCAAATTGATAGGAGATTCTTCGGTAGAAATTGGAGATTTTGCCCATTTATTTAACATTGAAATTATCCACACTCATTTACAATAGCTATGGAAAAGCCTCCCCATTCATATAAAATCCTATTGATTGAATGTCACACCCCAGGCCAAGAAATCCCCAAGTTTGGATTGAATTAGGAACCTTAAGCCCACGGGCCCATGATTTCTTGCATAACTATTTTGTGATAATATTTAATATATTGATATGAAAACAGCAAAAAAAAAAAAAAACTTCCGTGTTATATCGCCACAACCATTTCCCAAGTAATACCCTATTGAAAATCTTTAGATTTCTAATACCCAACCCTCCCAAGAGAAGTGGGGAACATACCGTAGTCCATTTGACAAGATGGAATTTAAAGTCATCCCCCATGCCACTCCAAAGGAAGTCCCTATACAGTTTCTCAATCCGGATCGCCACATTTGCTGGAATTGGGAATAGAGATAAAAAATACGTTGGTAGATTAGAGAGAGTACTTTTGATTTTAAGTGATCCTACCCCCTTTCAACAAATACGTTCGATCACTATATCCCATATTGTTACAGTCCTTGAGGCAGCCCCCAACGGTAAACCCAGGTAATTCATATGTAGGGCAAACACCTTGCATCCTAGAGTGTTAGCTAGTTGTCTGATATTACGAACATTACTAACTGGCACCAATTCTAATATTTCAAGGTTCACTTTCAAATCCGATGCCACTTCAAAGCAAAGTAGGAGTGCCCTCAGTGCCCGCAATTGGTTTTATTCTACCTCACAGAATATAAGCGTATCATCTACAAATAACAAATGAGAAATGTTAATAATACCCCTAGAGGGTCACCAACTGAGAATTCAGCCATGAAACCTCTGCAAACCAACGTCAAAGTCATTCTACTCAGTGCCTCCATATGACAAAGAGGAGTGGGGACAGTGGATCCCCTCGTCTTAGACCTCAAGAATTGTTGAAGAAGCCAATTGGACTGCCATTTACTAGCACAGAGAGTCTCGTTGTTGATATGCACCATCTAATCCACAAGCACCATCTCTCCCCAAACCCACATCTCTCAAGCAAGTAGAGTAGGAAATCTCAATTAACATGATCATATGCCTTCTCCATATCTAACTTGCATAAGATCCACAAGTTACTAGATTTTTGTTTGCTATCTAGACACTCATTGGCAATGAGGACTGAATCTAGGATTTGCCTTCCTTGTACAAATGCTTTTTGGATCTTCCCCAACACCTCCCCTAAACGGTTTGCAAGCACCTTAGAGATGATCTTATACACCCCACTCACAAGACTAATGGGCCGAAAATCTTTAACATCCGATACTCCAATCTTCTTAGGAATTAGTGCTATGAATGTGGCGTTAAGGCTGTTTTCAAATTTTCCAATCATGAACAGCTCCTGAAACACCTTCATTAAGACCTCCTTCACTGCTTCCCAACAAGTTTGGAAGAATCCCATAGAAAACCATCTGGCCCAGGTGCTTTGTCTTTGGCCATTGTGCTCACAACATCATGAACCTCCATCTCCTCGAAAGGCCTCTCCAACCTCAAGACAACCCATGGGTCAATAGAATCAAAAGCTAAACCATCGAACTTGGGCCACCACCCCATTTGTTCTGTAAGCAAATGTTCAAAAAAACCAACAACATGATCTCTAATTACAGGGGCCTCGGTACATGCTCCACCCTCTATATTCAGCATCTCTATGTGTTGTTTCTCCTATGAGAATTGTCATTCTATGAAAGAATTTTGTACTTTGATCCCCTTCTTTCAACCACAAAGCTCTAGATTTTTGGCACCACGAAATCTCTTCCAGCAAAATAACCCTCTCTAATTCAGTAACCACCTCTGAATTTCGAGAAATTCCAAGAGAGAACCCGGCCCTCCTATGTCCTCTCTAGCTCCTAAAGCTCTTCCAATATAGACTTCTTTTGTTCCCTTATATTGCCAAAAGAGTGTGAGTTCCAAGTCTTCAAGTCATTTTTTAAAACTTTTAGTTTACCTGCAAGAATGAAACTAGGAGTTCCATCAAACTGATATGAGGACCACCATTGCCGAACCCTATCCACAAAACCTTCAGTTTTCAGCCTCATATTTTCGAATTTAAAATACCGACGTCCTCCTTGGATACCACCACAATCAAGCAAAATAGGAAAATGATTCGAGCACAATCGAGACAGCCTCCTTTGACATACTTCCAGATACTGAGCTTCCCAATCCGAGGATACTATCTATCCAATCTAGACCACGTATGATTATTTGACCACATCAATGCCCCTCCCATGAGAGGGATGTCCACCAGATTCAAGTCAAAATAAATTCTAAAAATTGTCATTACTGGTTGCATTCTACTATCTTCTGAGTGTTCACTTAGAAATCTAACAACATTAAAGTCGCCACCTATACAACATGGTATTTCCCACCAGCTAAATACTCTAGCTAATTCTTCCCATAACATACTTCTATTGTTGACCAAGTTTGGCCCATAGATACCAGCAAAGGCCCACATAAAGTTATCTTCCACACTTCTAAAAGAACATGCCACTGTGTACTCCCATATAAAGTCCTTCATTCTCTCCACCACTCTTCTATCCCACATCACTAATACACCTCCTGAAGCCCCATCAGCACCAAGATAATATACTTCTAACAATTCTTCTTGTAACATATTTCAATTTGGTTTCCTGTAAGCATACGATGTCTGCCTCTACTCACGAAGCAAATTCTTTATACGAATACGTTTATTTGCCTTGTTAAGCCCTCGAACATTCCAAGAAACAATTTTAGGCTTCATAAAACAAGTGTTATTCCCTTCCCTTTAGATCTCTCACGACTTGCACTACCCTCATAATTAAGAGACCACGTTAGCCTCTTTAGCTCCCTTTGTTTTTAAGAAACTGATTTTTTAGGATCAACATGACCAGCTTCAATGGCTATAAGTAGTGCCATAAATTGCTCCTCAAAACCTTCACACTCCATCCCTACACACTATTGAATTTCCTTTACCTTCTGCAAAATCCAATTCGAAACATTAGACTGATCTGGAAGCATACAGTTAAAAGGAAAGGGTTCCCCCTCCCCGTTAGCCCACTGCGAAACTAGCAGCGTCCTCAGCTCACCCCCCCAATTTGAAGGACCTTGTATCAACATAAGGCTCTTAGAAGACTCTTCATCTGCACCCACGTCCCTTGTTTCCTCTAAAAATAGGTCTTGGGTATCATCCATATCATCCATTTGCTTTGTAGCCTTCGCCAGAGAGGATGTCGTCGTCGGAGGGGTGGCAGCCTCTTCCTTATCACTCATCGGCATTATCTAGCTCAAATGCGCTGGAGGTCCAACACGCAAGTACGTATCGGTGTTATCTGGCTTAGAAGAGCCATCAAGTACCATTGCAGAGGCCTCTGTAGCCACCTCTCCTGCCGTCGCCTTCACCATCTGCGGCTCCGTCAAAGACTCCTCAGCTTGTCGCACAGTCGATGGTGCTTTTATTGGTGAGTATACCAGACTCCTGCCAGTCGAAGGCTCATGGTCATCCCATGGCCTAATTCACCACATGGGCTAGGTCCCAATACCAAACTGGTTCACGGGCTTGGGCCCAACCTTACGGCCCACCTGCTAGGTCCCATTAGTTGGTAAAACGTTGGGTCCAGCATACAACGAGCCCATGCCCACACCCGCATTTCCCCTTTTACTTGTGTTACCTTATTAGGTCCCCTCCTCTCCAAGGCCAGGCCCATCTCCAACCCACGTTTCTTCTCTTCATATTGTAATAAAATCTCGACTTTCTATTGCAATTCAATCAATTGTGTCCTCAAGTCCAAAAGCATACTGTGTACTTCCCCCACTGCCGTGCCTTTGCCAATAACCTGCCTGCCACCTCCATTCTTCCACAGTGTACTGGTTGTACTTGCAGTACAAGGAGCTCTACTTGCCCCATTCCTGTTGTCCTGTCTTGCCTGGGTTCCTCTCCCTGTGTCCCTACTAGCTGCCATGGCACCGCTGTCTTCCATAGTCATCACCAATGCCTCCCTATACGAGAGTTGTTTAGTTTGACCCACCGCCACCACCTGCCTCATAGATGTTCCTCCATTGTTCTGATTAAAACCTCTCCCTTCGAACACAGCCTCCCACAGTGCCTCTGCCAACCTCCTCCATCCCTAACCCTCCTCCTCCTCTTCAAGTATAAATATAAAACTGCTCCTGTTGCCACCACTATACTCCACATCGCCATGTATCAACAGTGAATATTTGAACATCTCTACACGATGAAGTTGCGATGTCCTTCTTGTCGTGGTGTAAAAGTCCTTTCTTCCTTCATTTTGACACTGTTCCAAGGATTTAGCAACCCATTGCACCATGGGCAGCCCTAACTTCAACTGCTTCACCACCTTCCAGCATTTCTCAGTAATACATAGAGAACTTCCTACCTTCGATATTGAAAAGACCTTGGATTCAATCACCACATGTTTAAGGAATCCCATCCTAACCACCTATAACCTCTAACAACAATCACACTCTCACCGATGTAATCACCAAACCGTCATTGGAAAAAGAACTTTCATTTTTCAAACTCGGGGTTTTTGTTGTACGGAGTGAAAACAAAGATCCCCTATTTTCTCAAAATAATTTGCTAAACTTCTAAAACTTATAGTGAAATACTAAAAAGGGATTGCATGCAGCTTGACCTTAGACTTTGCTTTGAAATTTTTCATGCATAATCATACATATTATATAGAGAAATGATATTTGCAGTCCTACGATGTGCAAACCTCACACAATCCCTTTGAAAAAATGGGTAAGTCTAGGACCCAAATGGAAAAATCTTTTTTTTAATGGACTCCACTTTTTTTCAAAGGGAGTGCGCGAGGTTTGCAAACCCAAGACTATATATAGCATATGGATCATTCAATCATATGCAAAATTTAAGAAGTAATCATGGCAATTCATGTAACTTGGCTGACTGAATAGTTGACTCTATGCAGGTAATATGTTCCATGCATGACTTATTATCTTGTCTTTCACTTGTATAGTGGCCATCATAACATGTGTGCATCAGTCTAACTGTCGTTGACTGCATAAATTATAACACAATAGATCATGAACCACACTTAGCTTTGTGGCTTACACATCCACCCATAACATAAGGCCAAGCATTAAAGCTTACTTATCATTATCATGACTTCTTTCTTATCTTATCATGGCATGTGAACAGCCAATCGACAATGGATACGCCCACAGTGATATACTTTAGTAACCTTGCGACATCTCTCCGTAATCTACTGCCACTACTTATTCTCACGTTGAAGCTCAAAAGCCTTGGAATCGATGAGAAATTTCCATCTCGAACCCATCACAAAACAAACAACTAATACCAGAATGCCCAACTAACAAGAAAAAATGAAAAGAAAATGAAACGCAAGAAGGAACAAAGGAAGAGGGTTATTATTGAAATATATGTTAAAGAGTTTTATTAATAAAGTTCTAGAATAATTTGATGTTTTCGGAAACTTCTTATACCTAGCTCACAAAACCAGAATTCTAAATAAACTGCCTCAAAACAAAGTTCTAGAATATTTTGATGTTGATGAGCCATTGCCCAATTGTAAATGAGCCATCACTAAAGCTTCCTTGGATGAGCAAACCTGAGTTCTAAATAAACTGCCTCAAGGATCTTGATCACCAAAACATACACTTGTCGAACATTTATCCTTGAGCCATTGCTCACCACATATCTACTAAAACTTGAGAACTCTCCCCAAACCCTTGGGATATTCTTCCAAAACACTTCAAATGTCTCATTTACTTCTTGTGAACCCCATCCACACCACAAAATTAATAAATTTTGCATTGATCAGCATCCTCCAAGGACTCTCAATCTCAATGGTATACCTCCATAATTACTTCCTTCAAAGGGTTTAACTAAATATAATTAAGTAGACCCCTACCCTCCCAAAACTATGATTTACAATAAAGTTGTTTCATTCGAGCTTACAGAAAGTTCCAGATGAAGGAATTTCCTTGCACACAAACAGGAAAGAGACTACCACTTACAAATGATAACTAGAATGTAAAACTGTGTGAGTACAATTTCAGGAACCACTGTAATCCAAACACAAATATTCTTTGGACAAAATTGCTAAGAAATTTCCATTTAGATGAAAACAAGGGGCACAATAACTAATAAACTAGTGTAAAAACCCAGAAAACCACCATCAGGTTTCCAATTCTATAAATATATATATCTAATGTCACCGCAAAATAATGAAGGGAAAAAGGAATAATCAACCACTCCACACAATGATCACACTGTCCTCCATCTAAGCCCGCTAAGAAGCCATGACTAATAAGAGGTCATCCAGACAGATCCTCGTATATTCTATGACTGGCATTTATATAAAATAATTTATAAAAATGAAAGTAGTGGTGTCTCGAATTTAACTACTGAAGATTCCAGGTATGACTGTCTGATTCAATTAAAGAACCCATCGCTTAGAGTAAGCATCCAAAATCCACAGAACCAAGAACGGTTTCATCTATGTTAAGTGAGCGGTGAATACAACTCCCTTAACATTCCATTTAGATCGTTGCATCTATGGTGTTTATTCTTTGAACTCTTTGAACACTTTGGTGACTAATTCTACACGCACTAACCGATCAGAAAAGGGAATGAAAAGCATAGACAATGATGTTTCCTTAAAAAGCAACTGATAAATAAGAAGCTTTTGGAGATACTGACAAGTGGTTTCAAATATTGGCTGTAAGGCCTTTGAACATGTCCTGTTCTCATAATGGATGCAGATTCTCCTGCCAAAAAGAACCCACAATTCAGTATCAAAGATAATATATCAAAATTACTCTTGCTGCTGTGAGTAACTTCATGTATTTTAAAATTTAAATTGTAGATTTCGTTGTAGAAACATCTATAGACCTCTTGAGAGCTCTTTGAGAATCCAATCACCAACTCGTCTTGAAAGTTTAGGAACCGACATAATCATTGCGGCACGCTAAACACGGGTGAACTGTGAAATTCAAATGAGCTTTCGACTTAATGGTAATAAATCACTAAAAATAACAAAAGCATATTCCAATAACCATATGCCTATCAAACTACTGAGCATTACATTAGAGAAAGGAAAGAAAGGTACGCAGTTGAGAGCGATATAACGGAAATTAAAAGGTACCGAGAAAGCATTAGAAGCGTCAAATACAGAAACAAAATGGGAAATGAAGGAAAAAGAAACGAACCTCAGATCCCAATGTTCTGATTACGAAACAGATAGCTGAGGGCTTGAAATTGGGCCGCCAACGAAAGAGGAAGAGGAAGAGGAAGAGGAAGAGGAGGGTCCTGACTCCTGCTCGTGAGGCGCGTCGAAGCATCCAAAAAATTTAAAAAAAATAAAAATAAAAAGTTAATTGTAATTTGTAAATTCAAATTAATCTATTTTATAATCTGATATATTATATTAAATCACATCAATTTATATAATAATTTTTCTAAAATATTTTACTGATCAAAACATTTTTCCTCATTTTTTCTCACTAAATATGTTAGTCCAACTTTTTTTTAAAGGTTTGGATGGAACTTACATGTTTTAAACTTGGATCTAATATTTCTAATTATCTATTATGGTTTGTTGTTGTCTATTCTACTTGTTGGTTATAAAATGAATTAGGTCGTCCAACCCATTCAAGGCCAGTTACCACGAATAAAGGAAGAGAGGGGATATGAAAGAGACGAAGCCAAAATAAGTTAAGTCACATGTAGGGCTGTGCAAAAATTCGAAATTTTCGACTCTGTTTGAATTCCACTCCGATTCTGACATTGACGGAGTCAAAGTAGTCAGATTTCGAAATCGGAGTCAGAGTCGCTCCGAAATAGGCGTCGGAGTCGGAGTCGGAGTTCGGAGTGAACATTCGCTCCGAACTCCGACTCCGATTTAAAAAAAAAAAAAAAATCGAGATGTAAAATGGCGTCGTTTTACATCTGGTTTTTAAAAAAAAAATTATGTGAAGCGGCGTNTTACTTTTTTGACTTTTTATTCAATTTTTAATATGCTTAAACATTAAAAAAAAATTCACAATATCATTAAAAATACTTTTTTATAATAATGAGATGAAATGAGATGAATTAATAGTGTTTCTATAAAGTCAGGGGCAAAATAGGAAAAAATTTATTGAACAGTGTTAAACCCATTGCCAATTCGCACAGCCGGTGGTTTGAGCCTCTCGCGGCGGTTAATGGCGGCACGATAGGAGCTGAAATTGGAACGGGAGGAACGCCGGACGCAAGCGAAGAGAATGGACCGGCCGGTGTTGGCCACGCTGGCTTGCGGCGGCGCACTGGAGCGGACGAAGAAATGGGCCGGCGTCGGCTTGGATTCGCTCGTGGAGATCAACGGCGGCACGATAGGGGCTGAGATTGGAAGGGGAGGGACGCCGGCCGGAGGGGAAGAGAACCGCCGGGGTGGTGTTGGTCACGCCGGCGTGCANGTTCCACTTAATGTGGAACGGCGTCGTTGCATCACACGGGGGGTCCAAAACGCAGGACCCCCCTAAGCCCCTTCCCTTCTTCGGTCTTCCTCTTCTTCATTCTTGTTCTCCTCTGTTCTCTGAACCAGTGAAGTGTGAACCTTGAGGCTCACATTCTCGCCGCCGTTCCTCTTTGCCCCTCCATCCGTAGTCTCACCGCATCGTTCTCAGGCCAGCCTCCGTAGCTTTTGCCCTTTGGTAAGTTTCCGATTCGGCGATTCGNTGGGGCAAAACCGAAAATTTCGAAAACAACCAGGGGTAAAATGGGAAAAAGTCAGGGACAAAATGGGAATTGAGAAACAAGAGCAGGGGCAAAACGGGAAAAAAAATAGACGAAATTACTGTTACTAACCTATTCGCACTTTATATATAAGTAGATATGTATAAATCATATTTTAAAATAATATTAATATAAGTCTTAACGAATTAAAATACATATTTATAGAAATCAATAATATTTCTAAATTCTCAATCCAACTATTAAAAAATTAATCACTCATCTTCATCACGAAAAAGATAGTAGGGATTTGATTTTTAATTCTCAAGAAAATTAAATTAAAAAAAGTTAAAAACATAGATTTTAGATCTGAAAATTACGAAAACACACTTATATATAAATCATATTTTAAAATAATATTAATATAAGTCTTAAAAAGTTAAAATAGATATTTATAAAACTCAATAATATTTCTAAGTTTTTAATCCAATAATTAAAAATAATAATCACTCGTTTTAATCACGAAAATAAGAGTAGGAATTTGATTTTAAGTTCTCAAGAAAATTGGATTAAAAAAAATTAAAAAAATAGACTTTAGATATGAAAATTACAAAAATATACTGAAAATATAAAAATACAAATTTTGGTTGGCACACTAAAAACCAGCTAGTACATCAAAAACCGGTCGGGATTGATCAAAACGCATCGAAATAATCGATATTTGACCTAGCACAAAACATCTATCTTCCCTATGTCAATTACTGGTCCGACACGGTAAATATCGACCGTACCAATCATATACCATGTCCTACCTTGGTCCTGACTCTTGCTATCAGTGTTATGTGCACAGATCTCAAGTTCTTGCGTCAAGCATTTTTTATTGGTAAATAGAAAATTCTATTAATTATCTTACACAGTACACTGTAGGTTTGTTTGGAGTTATGATAAGAGTTTTTAAAAATATTTAAATAGCTTTATAATCTTTTTAATAGAAAAAATATGTTATTTGTATGTTACATATTAAAGCACTTTTAATCTTAAGTAAGTTAAAAAATACATTTGAATAAAATCATTAAACGTGTTTTTCTGAATAATGCGGAACATAATTCAAATTTTAAAAAGATTGTCATTGAACAAAAATACCTATACAACTTTCAAACTTTTAAGGATATTGTCGTAATTTTTAAAAATTCAAATAATCATCATTTCTACCTTAGAAATCACTTTCTTAATTGTTTCCAAACAAGCATAACATGTTAGAAAATGATTTAAACCTATAGTTACAAAATAGTAAATGACTTTTTAATAGTATGACTTATTAATTGAGTTATAAGCTATAAGTCATAAAAAATGTACACTATCCCAAATATACACTATAACTTTTTCACCACAATCCCAAATATACACTATACAGTTTTTTTTCCCCTTATCAAATGAAAAATGTTGCTTATCATTTTCACAATACGCACTAATGTGTGATTTATCATTTTTCTCATTATATTTAAATATACATATTTATGCATCAATATGTATGTATTTAAATAGAATGACAAATTATGTATTGGTATGTAGTGTAGTGGATGATAAGTATAATTCTTTTATCTAAATATCAAAACACCATAAACACAACTATTTTTCAAGTTCAAATTTTTAACTTTTTCATTTAAAGGGATGCTGGGGGAATGAGATGAGGTGATAATTTTATGAATAGTAATAAAATAGTTTGAATTAAATATTTATTAGGTTTTAGGAAATGAAAGAGAAAAAGTTGAATAAAAAATATTATAAAATTCAATATTGTTAGAATGTAAAATTTAAATATTATTTTTGTTTTAAATTTTGAAAATGTTGAATTGTATTTTATTTTTTATTTGAAAATTTGAAAACTTTGTAATATTTAGTATTAACGTCGTGTTTCTCAAGCCTTTGGGTTAGCTTCCAACAACTCAATTATTCAGAACTTTGGCCTGCGAAAATAAAGAAGAAGGCAACTAGAAGATGATGGTTTTGAGGCTGAGGAGTCACCGATGCCAAGGTCAATAAAGTTTCTTAGAAGTTTTGTAAATAAATATGAAAGGCTAAGGATCAAATAGCATTTATTGTACCTAAGAGTTGCTATTTATACTATGAGTTTGATGGGACAAATCGTGTCTGTCCCCATGGAGTTTTTGTCATTCGTACATAGTATTTTTGTCAGAGTCATTAATGCTGCGTGACTCTATGACGGCGTTATTAATGTGGTGTGTGACTCAAGTAATAGTGTCATTAATATGGTTTGGTTCTTAGATTTGCTCTACCTCACTGCAGTCTTTGGTGGTCCGTTGATGCCTCCCATGTTAAGGGATCGAGGGTCCCCCATACTTTCTACTCGTTAAGCGGACAAGCACTCAAGAGCAAGGCACAATTCGAGGGGTCTCCAAGTTGGTGAATCTCATCCTCTACAACACGTTCACTCGTGCAGGTAGCATCTAGAGAAGCATACCCGTGGGTCAGACCAAATAGTCAACTTGTTATGAGTTGGACCTTTACTTTTGTCCCCTTAGTTGCCATTGTTAAGCCTGCTAACACAAAGGGGAAAAACCCTTTACAATTAGTTTAAAAAATTTGTAATGATTAGTATTTGGAAAGAAAATAAAATGAGATAAGATGAAATATGTTTCCAAATATTTTTTTTAATCATTACAACTTTTTAGACTTCTAAATAAAACACACAAAAAAATCAACTTTTTCAAGTCACAAAACAAAAATAATATTGAAGACTTTCTAACGTTATTTTAACTTAGTAATATTTTTATTCAACATTTTCTTTGTCATTTCTCAAGACTCCATAAAACATATAAACTCAAATCATTTTACTATTAGTCACATTTCATCTCATCTCATCTCATTATCCAAATCAAGCCTTGTTGGTTTTACATGTGATCTCAAGTCATCTTATCTCAACATCAAAACATCATTAAAACACAAACACTTTTCAGTTTCAACTTTTTAATGTTTTTATATAATCATTACATTTTTTTCTAAACTTTCAAACAAAACACAAAAAATAATTCAATTTTTTTAAACATCAAAACAAAAATTATATTCTAATAATACTTTAATTTATAATATTTTTATTCAATATTTTATCGCTCATTTCCCAAAACTACTTAAAATGTCTTATTTAAATCATTTCAATACTATTCACAAATTATCTAACTATTATTCACATATTTATCATTGCATTTCATCTAATCTAGGTAACCAAACAAGACTCTACTTGGTTTGGTTTCACAAATCTTTCAAATTATCTCATTTCATCTTATCTCAACATTCAAACATCATTTAAATACAATCATTTTTCAATTTATAAATATAAAAACTCTTGCATCTAATCATTGTCTAATAATTACAATTTTAAAAAACTTCATAACAAAACAAAAATGCTATTAAAGAGTTATATTCTAATCCTCTTTTAACTTTATAATTTTTTTTATTTAACTTTTTATCTCTGATTTTTTAAAACTCCATAAAAAACTTAACTGTGTGTAACCAAACAAGAATTTAATTGTGGAAAGAAATAGATGTATCGTGTAAATTCCATAACATTTAGATCTCGTTTGGATGTAACATTTATTTTGGTATTTGAGAAAGTTAGATTGTTTGTTGTGCTTTATTTGAAATTTGTAATGATTGGGTAATGATTAGATGAAAATTTAAAATTGAACTTTTTTTATATTTGAGTAATATTTAGATGTTAAGATGAGATGAGATAAGATCTCAACATCCAAATGAGCTCTTAATACTTTGGAAATTTATTATAAATAATATTAAATTTAGTGTTCAGATCTCAAGCACATAATTAAAAAAAATGAACTTTATTGTTAGAAATTAAAATTTATACTGAGTCTCATGTTCACCTACATTGAATTCTTTCTTCTTCTTCTTCTTCTTCTTCTTTTTTTTTTCTAATCAAGCATGTTTAATATTAATAGAAATAATAATAGTATATGTTGTCTCACGGGGGGTAATTTCCAATGTCAATATATATAGAGAAATTCTTTATGCAGTCCGCGCTTTTGGGACTCCCCACGCACGGAAGAAAAGAATCGTTTTATTAATAGTCAAAACGTTATGGTTCTATGGAGTAAAACATGAAAGAATCGGCCCCAAAATCAAACTTCAAAGATCTCTAGCTGCGGCAACTCCGCGTGCGTAACCTGCAAGGGTACGTAGTGGCCGACAGCAATGGAGGTGGTATAGGTGCCGTGGCTGTTCGAGTCCATAGGGGAGCGGCAACTATGAACTGTGCTAATAACACGGGGGCAACGAACCTGTATATCATCTCTGTAAAGGGGATCAAAGGTCGCATGAATCGGTTGCCATCTGCTTGTGTTGGTGTGATCGTGAATTCGAAAGGATAAATGAAAGGGTCTGCTATTACTGGTCCTATTGGGAAGGAATGTGCTGATCTTTGGCCGAGGATTGCAAGTGCAGCGAATGCCATCCTTTAAGATAGTTAAAGTCACAATTTTTGTTTCACTTTTACTGATAGAGCTTTCCCTAAATTGACTGGATTTTGTTATATCAATTTTGAATATGGTCAGTCTATAGTGGAGGTTTGTAGAATGGTATGATCTTGTTTCTAGGTTGCTGATGTATTTTAAATCTATGTTTTTATCGTGAGCATTTTTTTTGTGTGGAGATTCAGTGCTTTTTTTTTTTAAATGAACAAATATGAGCAAATGAACATAACTGAAACCATAATTACTAGAGCTCGTGGGTAGGGAAAATGGAAGGCTTGGCATCGAGTTGGACTTGGACTATGTAAGTAGTCTTCTTCTGGTATCTTTAATAGTGGAAAAAGAGGAAGAAGATGTGGAGGGGTGAAGATGGGTGAGAGAGGGAGTCAATGGAGGGAAGTGCGAGAGCTCAAGAAATGCAGATGCTAGAGAGAACGGGAAATATGCTAGGGACGTTTTTGGCATTTCATCACAATTTAAAGAGTAAATGACCTAAAGGTCCATTCGTCCGCACGCAGGCCCCAACGGGGCTTGTATCTAGCAGTTCTCATCTACATAATACATTTAGGAAGATTAGCTAAAGGTATACAATTAAAAGATAAATTGGTTGTTGTCTATTGTACTAATAAGTGCCCATATCGATTGTACGATTGATAAATTTTGTTAACGCTCGAATCTTTTCGAGAGTGAAGATTTTGATAAATGAAAAATGATAAACACACATCACTTTTCACAAATATTTTACACAATAATATTTTAAAATGAGAGTTATTTTTACAAACTACCTTACAAAAGTAACATAATTTTATTAAAATATCCTTATTTTATAATATATATTATAAAATAGAGTAATGCTACGTATAATCGTGAAGTATACAAACGCTGTACAATCACTTTAAAAAAGAATGAAATTTATTATTAAAAAATTAATATTTTTTTATATGACTCTTGTATATATTTACTTTATTTGAAATGGTTGCGCTAACATTTAGATACTCATGCATTTACCATTTTTCATATTCGTAATATTAGAAGAGCTGCTGATAGTTCCACTAGGACTAGATTTGTTGCTGACATTGAATTCAATGACGTTAGATTTTCTTTTGTGCTACATCAGCCAACTCAAAAAAAAAAAAATTCGAAGCCATTGTTTAATGTTAATTGTAAGTAAGTAATTATTGCAAATCTGATCTCGCTCTTTTAGATAGAGAAGCTCTATCTTCTTTTTAAAAAAAGAAAAAAATCAATTTATATCAGTGTCGTTGCTGGAGAGGAAGGGGTGAGCTTCCACCTTCATCTCTATTTCATTTTCATTTTTGTTTTTATTTTCTTCTCCACTTTTTATTTGTCAGTATGATTTTAGGATATTGTTTTTTCACTGGTGCGGACTTTCTCAAATCTATTGCACTCTGGCCATGGACAGTAGACACACACCTCACCATGACGTTCACCTCCTACCGATTTATTAGGATAATGCGGAACCGCGTCCAATATGTCGGCGCGTGGCCCTCACGTGCGGTTTGTTTCCGTGTGTAGTCTTCACGCGCCGTCGCACTCCGATAGCCCCACCAGTTAGACATGCTGCACCAACAGACTCTCCATCCTCTGATCCTTCAAATCGGCTAAATGCCTTCTCCATTCCACTGGCGCATAGCCCTCATGCACCACTCCAGTGGCGTGGGTTGACTGTTCCTCTGCTACAGATCTGCTATTCTCCTGCCAGTCTATCTGGATTATTACTTTTCCTAACCGGTGATCATGTGAGAGAGATTAAGGACCTCACCAACAAAATTTCAAAATTTTTAACTACAGCGTATCCACTTACATCATCTCCAACGGTGGCTTACTTTCAAAACGTCTTTTAAGACGTTTCCTTCTTAATAGGAATTGGGTAGAGACCAATAAATTAGTCTCAAAATGTCTTCTTTTTTTTTTTACCGTACTTGCATTGTGTTTAGTGTTTTGAGATATTTTGTTAGGAAACTCTATCCCTTCTAACATGTATCATCTTTTATTTTAATGAAATTTCTTTGTTTAGAAGGAAAAAAAAAAGTAATTATTTCAAGTGTTTAACAAAAACAAAAAAGTAATTATTAGAGGATTATAAGCCACGCACCGCGGGCCAGGAGTGCCAGTATAACGGTCATTCTCAGTTTCCAAAGCCAAACAAACAAACACACCCCCATAAACCCTCCATTCCGTTGGCACCCTTCCCCAAGCCCCCTAAAAATTCTCCCTCCCTCCTCCTTTCTCTCTGCATAAATCAAAATACTGAAAACCTTGCCATAGACCCAAAATCTGGTTTTATTTTCCTCCAGCTCAGTGGCAATCATGCGAAGCAGAAGATTGGGAGTTCAGGAAGTAAGCACTAATAGCAGTACTAAAGTAAGGGCTTTGATAGATAGGCGGTGCTTGGCTCCGCTGGCGCTGCACGGCGACGTAGAGGAGGAGCCAGCGAGCCGTGCAGTGAACCAGCCATACCATAGGTTGCCTCAACAGCTCCACGTCAATCTGTCCGTCCTCAAACTCGACGGCTCTCTCTTCGGTACCTTCTCTTAATTATGTTACTCACTTTTTTTGTTTTCAAATTTTATTTTGTTTTTGGGCTTGTTCGAAACTGTTCTCTTATAACCGTTTTATTGAAAAGGAATTTATAAAAAAAAGAACTGTTTTTGTTTTTGGTTGGGTCCCCATTCTCTTGCTTAGCGTTTTTTTTTTAAAAAATATCTTGCTCAGTGTTCCAATTTGCCATTACACAACACTATTGTGACATGCTTAAACAAATTCCTTGGTTTATTTCCACAGATGTTTGTGTCTCCCAGAATGCCACTGTAGCAGAACTCAAGTGGGCCGTAGAGGATGTTTTTGCTTTGCGCCAAAAGGAAATTTCATGGTAAACTCATGGCTCATTATTTAGCCCGTAGCTGATGAAGGCTTCAGAACAGTACGTTTTAATAAATGGGTTTGAGAAAATTTATTTATATGGTGCGTTAATATACTGACTTATGTATTGCTTTTGATTATTGGGATTATAGTTTTTAGTGTAGAAGTTATTTTATGGCTTTTTTTTTTTTTACAGAAAATAAAAAATTGTTGCTTTACTTGCTTTGGTTTCGATTTGGTTAGGTCGCATGTGTGGGGGCACTTTTGCTTATCTTATGATGGCCAGAAGCTAATTAATGACAAGGCGTGTCTTCCAAAATTTGGGATCAAGGATGGTGATCAGGTCTGTCACTTGTTTTTCTTACTGATCTTTGGCGCATTGGATTTGTTGATTGCATTTGCAAGAAGTTAGTATTATTTTAAGATGGTAATGTGCGTATAGCACTTCATACTCAAATACACGACTTCTCCGAAACTACCCCCAATCCGGAAAAAGAAAAGAAAAAGAAAAGAAAAGGATTATTAGAGAGATCTTTTGTCCATTTATTCGCTTTAAGATTAGATCTTAAAGGTTCTATATCAGTATTGTTGCTTATTTTTTTCCTTTTTCAGAGCGGTGCTCTTACAAGTTCTGATGTGTTATTTTGTGGTTCACGCAGCTTCAATTCATTCGGCATATGTCCATCCAGAATTCACCATTGAGAGAAAGACCCAAGAAAAACTTTGCTTGCAAATTGCTGTCATTGTAAGAATCTCTATTTGGTTCTTTTTTTGTCATGGATACACACAGTTATGCTCTCGTGCTGCGCACATTCTCACTCTCAGGCAGTTTTGGATATTCATTCAACAATTGCATGGAATGTTTTCAGACCTGGCGCTCAGACGTGCTAGTCAAGCACAAAGATGCATTAGGGCAGTTTCATATGCGTCTTAGGTTTTGCAAATACATAGTGTAGATCACTTTAGCAGACTGGTGGAAGAAATTAAGCACGTGAATGAATTTGAGAGGCGCTATCAAAATAAGCTGACTTTAGGTGCAGAAACCAGAATAGGAATGCTCTGTAAGCATCCATTTTGGCCCAGATGTGTGTAATTTAGGCAGAGTGATCTAGCAGAAATGGGTAACTTCTGCATCATGTATAAGGTATGTTCTTACATTAGGAGTTGGGGCCGACTCTAGTCTGACCTGTTCATTTTGCTACCAGGGAGAATCGGGATCAAGCAATTTAGCGCTAGAAACTTACCTGTGCTTAGAAGCCAACTACTCAGCCCCTAGTTTCTGCATTTTGCTTACTGGGATATGGAGCTAAGATATTTGTTTCATTTTTCTTTTCAAATGCAAGGTCATCATCAAAATCAAATGCTAATGAAGAGAAAAAGGAGACTGGTTCAGGTGATATTAATAATGATGAGAATCAGGACAGTTCCAAGTGCAATGGTTACAACGAAAATCAGGAGGAAGATCCCAGACCAGAGTCCAAGTTTGCTAGAGTCTTCAGGGGGTGGCTATCAACCTCCAGCTTGAGGGGCATTACAAGGTTTGCCCCGAATTGCCTAGTAGGTGGATCAATGTCTAGTACTAAATACATAGGTTTAAAGCATGGTAGAAATGGACGTAAAATGGAGTAGGGATGGATGGTCGGCCTCTCAACAGGCCTTATCATTGTGAGACCCCAAGCTAACACGAATTTTGAGTTCGAAGAAAGCAAAAAGCAAGACAGTCATATGTTCATGGTTGAATCCAGTTGTGTAAAGCTTCTTATTATTTTATTTTACTGCACTTGCAATTCTGCTTTCGTTTCCCTTCGTCTCATTTTGTCTCGTTTGATTATACAAATGATTTCATCCCATTATTATAATTTTTTTAAATTTTTACACAAATTATAATAGATAATTAAATTTTTTCGAATTTAAAAATAAAAATTATATTTTAATAATTTTTTATTTAATTTTTATTTCATTCTATCTACATCCGCCTAAAAAGGAAGACTAAAAAGTTTGTGAGTTGGAACGAGTGCTGCATAAATAATTTAACAAAAATAATTTATATAAAAATAGTGATACCCATATCACACAACACATGTAAAAGTAATGATTTATGCATAAACCTTGACTAAGCAATTCCGAGACAAAATATCATGTAAACAAAAAAGAGTCCGAGAAAAAATATGCTATTTTAATTTCACGAGCCAAAGATGAGGGCTGTTTTGGGTGAGATAAAATATAAAATTTTTATATTATTTTATTATTATATATTTTTTAAATTTTTATATAAAATATAATAAATAATTTAATTTTTTTAAATTTTATAATAATAATAATATTAAAAAATAATATTTTAAATTTTTATTTAAAATAAAAAAATTTCTATATACCTGCCCGTACTCATAAGAGGGACGAACGAGAAAGCCTGCAAAGTGACGACGGGTGGGGGCTCCAACTCCAAGGCCGCTGCATCGAATCACCGAAGTGAATCTCTATTCTCTGGGCCCCACCTTCACCCCCAACAGCGGTTCAGGATGAATTTGAATATATAATTAAAATTATATTTTATTAAAAGTTAAATAGAATATTATTAAATATAATTTTTTAATATAATTTTTTTTAAAATTTAAAATAAAATAAATTATTAATTATATTTTTATATAAAAATTTAAAAAAATTATAATTATAAATTTATAATATGAGATTAAATGTTTTTTATATTCCAATTTCAATCTCCCGACTTGGTCTCCAACTCCAGGTAAATGTTACTGCGTCCTGTCCCGTCACGTGTCCTTTCAGCTGCTTCCATAGTGGAGCTTCTAGTGACGTGGCATTCTCTGAGACAGGCAGCAGCGGGAATACTTTTTCACCTTTTGTATTCGGGAAACAAAAAATAAAATAAAGAATTCTCTTTGTTTGTTTTCTTTATTTGTTTTTCGCCTCTGCTGCTGCTTCTTGGCTCTTCTTCTGGTAACAAAGCCTTGTTTCGACTTCACCACGGAATCTCCCTCTCTCTACTGGTAAGCTCATGCGCGTGTTAGTATTTTTGTATCCGTCTGGTTCCACGGAAACTATAGGAAACGAATTGAAAGTTTTAACGTCTGCTCACCCCGTGGCCCCTTCCTTTTTCTATGTACCGGAATTCGGAGAAAGAAAATAACATAATCTGCAGATCAGTTTCTGTTTTCGTAGGAACTAAAAAGGGTTTTATTTGTAAACTTATCTCTCTGTGTTTGTGCGGGTCTGTGTTGATTGCATACGTTTAGGCAGGTATGTATGTAGGGTTTCCGTTTTTGTTGTTTTGCTGCTTTCCTGATTTATTTAGGTACCCATGAATTACGGTGGCTTTGGAAATGTCTAGAATTTATTTAGTTTGGATAACTATGGAATTAAATTTTTTTTTTCCTGTTTTTAAATCAAAGTTTCGGATTCAGTAATAATCTAATTGATATGAGGAAGGTTTGTTTGATGATGGCTTTAAGCTCTCTAACTCTGTTTCAAGCCCATGCATTTTTCTTTGGATCCAGTGGTGTACGAAGGAGTATACTGCAGTTATAAATCCCCACTTCTCGCGATTTTTACATCCGTGTGCCGCCTTAGGATTGATATTTTGGGGTCCATTATGATGTAATTTTCTATTTCGCCACAGTTTTAATAAGGGCTGACAGATTTTTGGGCACACATTGACGAGTTCCTTCTTTTACCCATATCATCCTGCTGGCAGGATTCAGCAATATGACTGAGCAGACCAGAGCAGCAAAGCCAGCAGCTTTTTTTGAGTATGAACTCTTTGAAGGAGACCCCGACCACCTTAGAACTGTCAAAGCCACACCAACTCAGATTGGTCCATGGATTGATCCTTCCTCTCTGAAACTTAAGCATAGGATTGGCCGGGGCCCCTTTGGTGATGTTTTCTTAGCAACTCATCACCAATTGGGTCATGATTTTGAGGAGTACCATGAAGTGGCTGTCAAGGTGCTGCATCCATTAAAGGAGGGCTATACTCAAAAGTTTCTGGAGAAGTTTGAGGAGTTATTTTTTAAGTGCCAAGCACGACCAGGTGTTTGTTTGTTGCATGGTATATCAATAGTTAAAGGAAAGGTGACTTCCTTGAATTTGAATATAGTTTTTTTAAACTCACGGAAATTCTTTTCTGTCTCTCACCACATTGGTTCACTTCTGATGCCTTTTTAGATCTGCATTGCGATGAAATTTTATGAGGGATCAGTGGGTGATCGAATGGCTCGGCTCAAAGGTGGCAATCTTCAGTTGTCTGATGTTTTAAGGTTTGTTTTTGGGGTTTTGATCAGTTAATTTATTTTCTTTAAGAAATAATGTTATTGAACTTGTAAGATAGGGTAGAATTTGGGTAAAGTTCCTACTTATCAAAAAAAATTTGGGTAAAGTTCCTGAATTTGAGGGTTTTTGAGTTCTCTTATTTCACATCAGAGAGCAGCCTTTCTATTTAACAGGTCTCACTTAGTTGGTGAAATGTGCAAAAATGATGCTAGAAATGATGCTCTAATATTTGCTTTACTCAAATTTTATAATACTTGTAATGGTCTAAAGCTTGTCAGAATATAGTGTAACATACAATTGCATTTGATGGTGAGATATAGTCTTTGAAAATAGTAATGCTTACAGGTATGGGATCAAATTGGCAAAAGCGATTATAGAGTTGCATTCAATTGGGACCCTGGTGCTGAACCTCAAGCCTTGTAACTTTCTGCTTAATGAAAACGACCAAGTGGTTCTTGGAGATTTTGGGATCCCATATCTGCTTCTTGGGATTGCAGTTTCTAATCCAGAATTGGCTCTTAGACTTGGAACTCCAAACTACATGGCCCCAGAACAGTGGAATCCAGAAGTTAGAGGTCCTATATCCTTTGAGACAGATTCATGGGGTTTTGGATGCAGCATAACAGAGATGTTAACTGGTGTTCAGCCCTGGTTTGGAAACTCAACTGAAGAAATATATCACTCAGTTGTGATCAAGCAAGAAAAGCCACATATCCCTAGTGGCTTGCCCCCTGCGGTTGAGAGTGTTATCAATGGTTGCTTCGAGTATGATTTCCGGAATCGGCCTTTGATGACAGATATTCTGCATGCATTTTTAAGGTATTCATTACGGACATAATTGATCTTGGTATATATGTTTATAAAGTGCTGTGTATCGGTCTTCTCAGTGTGACTTTGGGCAGCATGTGATCTAAATGTCATATTCCCACTGATTTTGAACAGTATTCGTTTTTCCCCTTCCTGGTTCTATTTCATCAGATGCATTGTGCCCTTGGAAGGGCTTGCTATTAAGATTGGTGCATTCTAAAATTGAGCACCTGGCAGAGAGCCTGTTTTGGGAGTAAAGAAAGAGCAAATGATTGTCCTTAATGATGGTTGTTTTCTTTTTAAATAGAAATAAAAATTCTATGACTAGTTTACAGCACGCATGCCAATGTTTTTGTGCCCTCACTTCTAGCTAAATTTAATTGTACTCGGGCGTGTCAGACACATACGATTTGACAGGGACTTCTAATAAAGTATCGGTTTCTTATGTAGAATATTTTGCTCTCATTTATGGGTAAGGAATTTTCAGAATAACTTCTGATTTTCAGAACCCCGTCCTTCAATGTTATTAACATATTCCTTTCTAAAAAATTAAGATATCCGTTTAGGGAGCACATCGATTAGTCCAAGAAACATCTTTAATAGAAATTCATAGGAATTACGGTGTGCTGAAAGACTCTTTTCTATGGCAGAATTTAGAAGTTGACAGTCCTAGTGAAGAAGACAAGAAGGGGAAAAAAGAAGCTACATATTACACTAGCTGAACCGGGCATTTCTGTGTCTTGGAATGTTTTTTCTTAATAAGGTCGTCTTTGAATGTTTATAGTTAGGTAATTGGTGCCAATCGCATTTTGACCTTATTGATGTCTCTGCTGTCAATTCTAACATACTACCCCGTCTGTGAAAATTGAGGCACCAAAAGAAACCATAGAATGCCAGAGCTGTGTGCCTTCATTCACCCTGTATCTCTTAGCCATTATGGTTGTTTACTGACTATTTGCAATCTAATTTGCAGCTCAAAGAATGCTGTTAACAGAGACGGAGAATCACTTGGTATAGGAAGCAGGGCACTTAAATATAGATTGAATGGTGTGGGTTACACGACATGGTATCTGTTGAAGGATCATCTTGAAGTGGGTGACATGGTTCGCTCTAGAAAGCCAATGAATCCATACAAACCGCAAGCCCTAGATGTTCCTGAAGGAAGGGTGGTCGCTTTGGAGGGTGACAATGATAAAGACAGTTTTGTTCTGGTGAAGGTACCTGGTGCACACAACCCTCTAAGAGTACAAGTTTCAACAGTCGAAAGGGTGACATTTGACTTGGCAATGGGTGATTGGGTGCGTTTAAAAGAGAAAAACAAGGAGCACTCCTCAGTGGGAATTCTACACTCAGTACAGCGTAATGGGAGTACAACAGTTGGATTTTTAGGGTTAGAGACTCTCTGGAGAGGGAACTCTTCTGAGCTTCAAAAGGCTACAGGTTATTATGTTGGACAGTTTGTGAGGCTGAAAGCAGATATGTCGACTCCCCGGTTTGAGTGGCCTCGTAGGAATGGAGGAGCATGGGCAACTGGCATTATCTCACATGTGCTTCCAAATGGATGTCTTGTTGTGAGTTTCCCTGGGAGGTTGGTGTTTGGAAATGAATCTAATATCTTCTTGGCAGATCCAGCTGAAGTGGAGCAAGTGTCTTTTGATACTTGTCCAGGAGTGGTGGAGAAATATCAACACATCGAGGATTTTCACTGGGCTGTGAGGCCACTTGCAGTCGCGGTTAGTTTATTTACAGCCATGAAACTGGGCTTATTTGTTGGACGAAACATAGCTGCAAGGTTGAAGAAGAAAGACCCTAGAAATTTGAAGCGGCATGATGGTGGCCAGAGTGGTGGAAGTGGTTGGCTTCCACCACCAGTTGCAAATATTCTCTTCAAAGAAGGTGCTACTACTCCCAACTTCTAGGTAATTAGTGATCTCTGCCCCGCAGTCAAGTTTGTTAACAGCAGAGCTAGTGAACGAAAATATTTGCTTTTAAACCGATGGCTCTACTGCCCACTAGGACTTATAACTTCTTACTTTTCTTTGTATACGTTCTGTACATAATCCGTCCGAAATCCAACAGTATAAAGTTTTTCTACCTTTCTGTCATTACATTGTCGCCGACTGAGTTCTTAACTATAAATTAAAAAAAAAAGGTTCTTAACTCATGTTTTTTTTATATTAATCGACTTATTAGGATTTTTACATTCTCAAGAAACTTTCAACTCTTTGTAAATCCATATATATATATATATATAAAGCAAGTGAATGAATCTCATCCCCTAGCGAGGGAAGTGCTTACGAAATATCATTACCGGAACAGCCTCTCCGACGAGTTCTTTGAACTCCAAATACTAGAGAGGCCTCAGCTGCAGTTTTCTAACGGATATGCAAATCATGTTGTATTGAATTTTCCTTCTTGGATGTAAATTTAAAATAATTTATTTGAATTTTTTATTAATATGTTATAATTTGATTTAAAACAAATTAAATTGTGTCATTTAGATGATATGTGTTAGTAAAATATTTTTTATACTGTGAGATGAGAGCGTCGTACGTTGCATTATTTAAAATGTTGCAGCGTTAAATGGTAAGACAGCCTCTACGTCACAAATGTAGACCCTGAATGCCCAACGGTGGATGACTGAGGAACGTAGTCACCGTGTATAAGAAGATACACCCGTTAAGATTCTTGAACCGACTGAAACAGCTTGCTCGGGTCCCGGGAGTCGGGCCCCTCCCACTCATAAAGGCATAAAGCCATAGTGTAATGATACGGATCAGTTGCTGTTTACAGCTGATCCATATCACACCTAATGTGTCCGTATTTTTTTTATTTAAATGCAAAACACCCCAGACCATTTACTCCCCTCTCTCTCATCTGCAGACGACTCTCTCTTCGCCAGGTCTCTCTCATCTCGTCTTTCTCTCTTCGCCGGGTCTCTCTCTCTCTTCGCTGGGTCTCTCTCTCTCCTCTCGTCTCTCTTTCTCTCATCGTCGAGTCTCTCTCACTCATCTCATCGGGCTCTCTCTCTCATCGTCGGGCTCTCTCTCTCATCGAGGCACTCTCTCTCATCGTCGGGCTCTCTCTCATCGTCGAGCTCTCTCTCTCCTCGACGCTCGTAGTGCAGCGTATTGGTTCTCGCCAAGCAACCCATTCGGCCTCTCTCCGCCACTGTCGATCACCCAACAGCGGCACCGACCACCTCACCAACTCCCTCTCAGACCGGCGACCCTCTAGCCACCTTCGAGCCTTCACGCTCAGCCATCTTTCCACTCCCGAAATGGTTCTCACATAGATTTAGTGGAGAAATGCCGCCGCCTGCTGCCATAAGCCAGCCCAGCCACCACCATCGAGCCCGACGTCCTCCCAGCAACCCATCCTACCTCTCCATCACAGCTCAGATCAGTCCAACCCGAAAATGGGTCTCCCTCTCTCTCAGCAACCACACCACCACCAAGCCTCTGTTGGATTTTGAATTGGGGGCTTCGTGGGACTTGCAATTTCTCAATTTGTTTAGGGATAAAATTATCAATTTAATTAGCCACGTAATGTGTGTGCCGACTGCTGCGTGATCAAGGGCGGATGGTAATATTAATTCAAAGCGATAATCCGACCTCCGAAAAAAATAAAAAGTATAAAATTGCGTTGGCAGAAAAAGCAAAAACGAGAAACTATAAATTTTCGGCTCATATTTCACTCTCACTTGATCAGGTCAGAGTCTCAGACTAACAAAGAGAAACTCCAAGAAAATCTATCAGAGCGGAGAGAAAAGGAAGAAAACAATGAGAGGAGGGTCATCCCAACTCCTCCAGTAAGCTCCATCATCCCCTTCAAGAAAGAGATCAGTTTTTTTCTTTTCTTTTTCCCATTTTTTTCCTATGTTTATTCTTTTTCTTTGTGTCTTGGTTGTTATTTTGGCTAGAAAATGAACTTTAAATGCGTTCTCTAAACTTTTTCTATGTAGTTCTCTTGAAAGAACAGGAAAAGGACATGGTTGAAAGTATGAAATTATCTTTTCTTTTCTGCTTGGGAAGACTAATTATGCAAACACTTACATTTGCTTTGTTCGGCTTCTAAGAAAGCAATGTAAAAACCAAAGAAAATCTGGGATTTTAGTGCAAAATTTCATATTTTGCGGCCCCATACTTTCTTTCCCTTTCCTGATGAGAAGGCAGGTTCTTGGTCTATAGTTACGTGCAAAAATAGCGGACAACGACAACCCTTTAGTTGGTATCCCACTTTTCGTCTGCATTATTTTCTTTTTACATAGACAAAAGGAAACCTTTCCAGGAATATTTGTGAAGATAGTGACTCTGAAGAAAGAGAGCAAGATGAAGGGATGGCAAGGAGAGTCACCGAAGAATATGGCGATGAAGTTGATGACATGAGAGAGAAATTCCAGTGCTTGGTCCTCCATAANCCCCCCCCCCCCCTCTCTCTCTCTCTCTCCTTCTTCTTTTATAAATTAAATGTTACTCAAAGAGGAGAAACCTATACAATTTCCTTCATTTCCTTTCTGGGAAAATTTATAGGATCTATTTTTTGCTGGATGGTGTAGAGCATTATAATTTCCTGGCAAGTTATGGTAGGATTTACCGAACACCGGAATGCTGGTTGTTAATCTGTGGTTCTTTACGAGTCCACATTGTGGTAACTTTTACGATTTAGCTAACCAACTTGGTGATTGGAACTTTCACTCGGATTTGGCTAAGCTTTGCTTGTATTTTGGAAAAGATGAAGAAAACGTAAAGGAAATTTGGTGAAAACTGTCAAGCGAATAGAACTTTTAGGTGTTGTTCCTCTTTCCTTCACTTCGATCTTTCCAAGACTGAAATGGAGCTTTAAGATCAAAGGTCTGAACTGCTTGTATGGTTCGTGTTGGCCAAATTCCGGTAGCTGTAAGTTTATTTCTAAAACTTTTTTAAAACACATAATTTAATCTTATATATGCTTCAAATACATATATTAAAAATAATAATTTATTCTGAGCTTTTGTTTCATCAAAGTCGGATGCATATTTAGTTGGATGGAATAGCTTGGCATTTAACCAATATAAAAGCATGGTAAATTGGATTAGAAGAGGGTGTTTCTGTTGTGGGTGGTTGCTATTCAGCAATCAGCAGCATCCACTTTATTAATCATAAGCAGGACACATTTCTACATATATAGTCAAGCATGGTGCTTACAGCCGAATAAGAATATTGTGGGACTTTAAGGTTTAAATCAATTTTTTGGGTATCTTAAATTTAATGATTGAGCCTAATCATGCTTTAGAACCTCAATTGTTCTATGTTACTGATGGGATGTGATTGGTTTTGTGGTATTAATTTTGAGAGAGAGTCTATCATGGTATTGACATTAGTAAGTTGGATGATTACAGTTAACACATCTTTTATGAAAGAGACATCCAATGTTAGGCGGGCCTTGACAAACTGCTTGCATGCTGACAGTTTATTGGATTGTCAGGTGAAGACCCCTCCCGGGAGAAACATAGCTTGTGGAGGCAAGAACTGAAGAACAGAGCAGCAAGGCTAGAGAAGCAGCTCCAGACAAGGTGGGAACTTGAGGAGCTAATTGAAGAACAGCTGAATAGGTTCCGTGCCCATTACAACGGAGCCATGGTCCCCACCCGGCTCAAGGATGTGGCCCAACTTCTCATGCCCAACTGGGCCCCACCTCAGGAATTGGCCTCCCTGACGTGGCTCGGCGATTGGAGACCCTCAGCCATGCTGGGCCTTGTCCGTTGCCTGGCCCGCTCATCGCTCTCATCCTCTCTCTCATCAGACTCAGTTGGCAATGAAAAGCTCCTATCTCAGCTTATACACGATACGCGCATTGAGGAAGCAGTACTTGATGAGGAAATGGCTGAGATTCAAGCTACTTGCATTCTACACATTTCATTCACTCCAATGGGCAACCGGTCGGCTGGTTCTGCTTTAGGATGCATCCAGTCTGAGTTCGAGAAAATCGAACGAGTCATAACTAAGGCCCAAAACCTCAGGTCCACTTTCCCAGCTATCTGATTATATTACTAACAATTATGCAACTCAATTGTCAGGTCTGTGAAATATACATGAAAGATACCATGATGCATCTTTTTTCGTTTTCCCCATGTCGTATCCCCACACGGCTGATTTATATGTAGCTTTATATGACAGGTTCAAGGCATTGGAGTTGGTGGTAAAGAAGGTGTTGAGCAAAACTGATGCAGCCGAATTCCTAGTAGCTTTTGAGGGAATTCAAGATGCCATCCACCAGCTAGCAGCAAACCAAAGGCTCCGAAAGGGCCCGGTCACGGTGTCTGTCAAGGCATTGGGGTGTAGTTGAGAAGCAAAGAAATGATGGTAGCCCCCCATTCAGGAAAATCCTGTTTTCCATTTTGCTGGAACAGAAGTTGTAAACATCTTCAATGGCAATGTTTGTGTATGAACACCTCCATGGGGAGGTTTTAGATATGCTGATGATGTTTTTCGACTTAAAATCGAGGATGACCCAAATGCTGATTTTGACCGGTGCATCAGCCATTTGAGAGTTGATTTGCCGAAGCTTTATACACCTTTCCAAACCGCACTACAAAAAAGCCCCCCCCTTGCGTCAGACAAACACGTGCCACGGCTTGAAAAAAACTCAGACCGGGTTGCATTTTTGGTAATTAATTAAAGTCTTTTTACAAAATCAGACGTAATCTGTCAAAAAATATTCGGGGATAATAACGTTAGATTCACGTAATTTACCTTCAAAACTGCAGCGTTCTATATTCTATTTCTGGAAATCATTTCATTTTCTTTTTGTTTAATCATTTTGGATATTCTTTCGAGGGCAGAATTTTTTTTGAAAAGCAGACGTTGCACTTTTTAGTTTTACCTGATGCTTGCTCTGTCTTCCTCCACCGCTATATAAATCGTCCGTCCTTCTCTTCCGTTACCTTCCATAATTCCAAAGCCAAGCCCCAAGGCAAGCCAAATCCCAAAGCAACCCTAATCCGAATATCTCTAATTGGGAATTCCAGGTTTATTATTTTTATTTTTTATTTTGTTATCTCTGATTCTCTATTGGGATTTGGATTGGAGCCACGGAGGTAGAGGATTTGGAATAAGCTTTGTTAGTTGTTTTTTTGTTGTTGTTGTTGAAGAAAAGGAAGGAGAAGAAAGACGATGTCTGCTGCCGTGTGTGGGAGCAAGAGATCTTTCTTTGAAGAGCTCCCGCCGTCGCCTCCGGTCTCCAAGAGGCTCCGCTGCTCCTCTTCTTCTTCTCCGATTCGATTTTCTGCGCCGTCGCTTCTTGATCAGCTCCGCTCCGTCTTTCCTCACATGGAACTCCACGTACCCATCTCCCTCTCTCCAACTAATTTTTTAGTTAATTTATTGTGGGAATTTGTTTTCGATGGAATGGTTATGATGATTTAATTTACTGGAGAAGTTCTATCTTGAAAGTTTAGATTTTTTTGTCGCGCTTTAATATTAACCTTTCTTTTTCTTATTAGCCAAACAGAAATAGAGACTTCGTTTTGTTGATTATAACATGACTATTCAGTTTTGTCTAGGGCCTTTTCAGAAGGCTAAGATAATTTCTGATAGATCATTTTTGAATTTAGTATCATTTTATGTGGAATTTCTCCAATTAAATTAATTTGAAAGAAAATTTTTTGTCCTTATGACTTGGACTTATAATTTTTTTCATTGTAGTGCCAGGTATGGGTTCTCTGTTCTCTTCTCTCTCTCTCTCTCTCGGAATGTAGTTAAATTTTTTGCCAATCAAGGTTGTTTAAACATTTAATCTGAAATTGCAAGATGAGTTTTAGATTTTTTTGGCCGAGAAGTCTGAGAGGGATTTTTCATAAATATGTTTGTTTGAGTAGTCTCTGATTCGGCCATGTCATCAAGGCCTTTCTGTATAACGCTAGAGATCATTTTTTGCCTTGGAATGCACGGGTTATCGAATAATGTTGTCAGCACGATGGATTTTTCCTTTCAGATTCTTGAGAGAGCATTGCAAGAATGTGATAATGATATGGATGCTGCCATCAAGAGCCTGCATGAGCTTTGCCTAGGATCTGCAGAGGGAAATTCAGGTTGTGCTGAAGAATCAGATGTACATGTGGAGAAGGGTATGTAATGTGTCGCCATCTGTGTAGGTTTTCAT
Organism: Pterocarya stenoptera; assembly: GCA_003123785.1. Classification (NCBI taxonomy): domain Eukaryota; kingdom Viridiplantae; phylum Streptophyta; class Magnoliopsida; order Fagales; family Juglandaceae; genus Pterocarya; species Pterocarya stenoptera. Next base: position 186,478 of record QEOT01003268.1, read on the forward strand.
TGAACTTAACACCTTCAAGCATGTTGCGAACTTTTGCATCTAGTCTTGTCAGCAGCCGTTGTACTTTTTTGCCTTTGGCATGGTTTTGAACATAGGGTTTGAATCGACGACATTAATATGCAAGTCTTTAAGAACATGATTACTTTGAAAACTGCTTGCCATGCCCAAATATATGTGGATGTCCTATTGGTCACTTCTTAGGATCTTTTCTGAGGATTTTATTACTGTCATTTGAACTCTTATTTAGCTCTGAACTTTAAATTGTTGTTTTCAGTAGGAATATGTTCATTGAATTGTTTTTAATTCTGTGTTCTTATTTTGGATGGTGTTTTTTATGATTTGTTTGCTTCAAGCTGCATTTTTCGTAGCAATCGGTGTCTTTTATGGGGAAGAATGTCACAGATGTTTACAAACTTGACAGGTGATGGCAATGTTGTTGCTCCTGATAACCTATCAACTCCAAACAACCTTCCTGTGGAAGGTGCAGAATGGGTTGACTTGCTTGTGAGGGAAATAATGTGTGCTACTAGTATGGATGATGCCAAAGCTCGTGCTGCAAGATTGCTAGAGATTTTAGAGAAGTCCATCAGTTCACGTGCTGGTGAAGCAACACAAGTTCTTCACAAGGTACATATCTATAATCTCATTCCGGTTTAATTTTTGTATGAGACTAGAGGTCGATCATAGTGGTGTTGAGAAGCTACTATTTTCTAGAATTGTCTGCTGATGGACACCCTGTAAGCATTGCATGAACATATGATCCTAACTTAGCATTTGATGTTGATTGGCATTTATCGTTTTTATTACCTTTCAACAACTCCCGTCGACAACAAAAACCATATGCCAAAACTTTTGCAATGACTGTCAAACTACTAAAGTTGTCCCTTTCTCCAAACTACCTCTCTCCTTTTTGGAATTTGCCACCGTTTAAAATTGAACCGTCAAGATTGTGCCACGTTGATAGATTGGTAAAAACGTTACAGGATGGTAGTTTCGTGAGGGTAAAGTGTGATTTCCCAAAAAATAAAAATAAAAGAAAAGGAAATTGGTGGGAGGAAAAAGGATTCTTTATCTTTAAATTTGATGGCTTGATATGACCATTATCTTCAATTGTGAAGGTTCAGTAAGAGTCCCCACACTTCCAAGGAGGAATCACACTCCTTGTGCCTTCCTTTTTTTTTTTTTTTTGTTGCTCAAAACCACTATTATACATATTCTTCTGGGTTAAAATGTTTTAAAATGTCAGGAAAATGTGATGCTAAAGGAACAAATCGAAGGACTCATGCGGGAGAATACCATTCTCAAGCGTGCTGTGGCTATCCAACATGAACGACAGAAAGAGTATGATGATAAGGATCAAGAGTTACGACATCTGAAGCAATTGGTATCTCAGTATCAAGAGCAGTTGAGAACACTTGAGGTAGTTACCATTTCCCAGATCATGACTTGATTTTTTTCCCTTTTGCTAAATCAAGACCTAATTTATGAGCTTTTTGTCAAATTGTCTCTCCTTCCATGTTTTGCTTAAAAAAGTGTCGTGCGTTGACCTTTACACGTCTAACAAATCATATATTGTCATGTGTCCATAAACCTAAAAAGTGAGATTAAAATGAGAAAAGTACAGAAAAAGGGAAGCAAAAACAATGGGAAAAACGTAGGGGAACCAGTGGAGGGTGATATCCCCTCTGCAGAACCCTCTATTTTGCAGGGTTGAGGGAGGGACGACCCCACCATGGAGGCTCCACCCTCGTGCAATGGGGGTTGGAGAAAGTGTCCCCCTCCCTTTGATGTGAAACTTTATCTACTCATGTGTGGTAATGTTCATTAGGAATTTACTTCGTAGCACACTAATCTGTCTACTTTCATGGGTTTGAATCTAGATGAACAACTA
>QEOT01003269.1:2158-31352 GCA_003123785.1 Pterocarya stenoptera
GGATAATTTATGTAATCTTAATTACCTCAAAATAAGAAACAGAGCATCCATGAAAGCATATATTTTTTGTGCTTAGCAGAACAGAACAATTAAAAAGTTTTAGTGAAATACATTGTACTATAGTGGAGATACAGATTAGGAAAAAGCCAAGTCATATATATTCTTTCCATGCACGGTAAGTTTTGTTTCTTTTTACAATTAATAGATGACAATTTACCATTTTCTCATTTTGTTGTGGCAAAGGTAATCTTAGACAGTCACTTTTTAACTTTCTCACCATTGAAACAGGAAAAATGGTTGAGACAATTGATCCAAGAACAGGAGAGGTGATAGCCAAGATAGATTGCAGAAGGAGACACAGAAGATTTTGATTTAGTAATTAAGGCTACACGTCAGGCTTTCGACCACTATCCATGACCACACTTGCTTGGCTTTGTATGTACATGTTCCAACCTCTAAGTTAAACAATATTGTTCAAGAATGGTTTAATCATTCATGATGGATAAAACAATTTACCAAGAAGCGAAAGTAAATGATTATTATTTTTTCTTTTATCTTAATTGTTGTAGGAGAGAGGGAGGATAATGATGAAATTTGTGGATTTGAATCACTTGATTGAGAAAAATGCAGAGAAACAAGCTACCTTGGGAACAGTTAATGGTGGTAAATTGTTCAGTATGAATAAGGTTGTGGACATTCCTAAGGACACTTCCTGAGGACAGTGAGTGAATGAGAAGTTAACTGTAAGAGTGATTATTTTAGTTACAAAGTAATTATACAAAAATAATCTTACAAATTGATGTGTCTTGATCTGGTCTATCAGACTATAAAATTAATCCATTTATGGGTATAGCACTCTTCTTCATATTACTGTTTAGATGTACATGAATTTTCATCATGCCGTTCAAATTTCCTGATTGAAACTCATGGACAAGGGGGATATTTTTCATTTTTCATACCCTTGTTTGGGAATGATTTGGTTCTCGTAATTTTTAAAGGAGTACATGAAATTGAGCTCTCAACATTTTATTAGATGGCGTCAAACTAAAATTTACAGTGTCTCCTGACTAAAGATTGGCTCATATTGTATAAGTGTTCTGTTTTTCGCTTTGGGGTACATTGTATTTGTGCAACAATAGAACACTCTTTAAGGTTATACACATATATACTCCCTCAGTCCCAACAACCTTTTTCTATTCGCAACCTTATCATTACAACTTTCTTAAATTATCATATTAAATACAATAAACAATTCAATTTTTTCAGATCTCAAAATAATAATAATATTAAAAAATAATATTTTAACAATATTTTATTCAACTTTTAATTTTTATCTAAAACCATCTCATCTCATCTTATTATCCAAACATGGGCTTAACAAGAAATTAGCATGATATATGCCCTCGGTGCAGAAAATAGAATAATTTGAATTCCAATTCATTCATCCATCCATTGACATTTGTATTCCTAAATGTTAGACAATTTACTAATCAACCATATATATTCTTTGAATGTTCTTTCTTAATTGTGAACTAACAGCTACTTTATTGAGATCCAGTTTTACTGTATAAAATTTTTTTTTTTAAATTCAAAATCTCATAATTTTTAACATATCAATAATTAACACGAGAATAAATAAATTTTTGTTTAAATACAGTTAGCATTTTTCATTATAGAAAACTTTGAACACCAATTGATTCTGCACTTCACCCAAGAAGAAATCTTAATTTATTACATAAAGAAATAACAAATAATAATAATAATAATTTAACCCTAAAATCCCCGGTGAGCTCGGATTGGAAAAGTTTGATGAGATGTTCGTGAGAGAAATCATCATTAAAGGACTCCATGGCCCAATGGATAAGGCGCTGGTCTACGGAACCAGAGATTCTGGGTTCGATCCCCAGTGGAGTCGTTTAGTTTTGTTTGCGTTTCAAACTTTCTTTACTGCCCATACTTATGACTTATCCCATATCCAGCATGACCAAAAAAACATTATTTATCAAACGAAATCTCTAATTATAACTACCTCAAAATAATCATGCATATAAGTTGCCAATTATTTGTGATATTTTTCATAAAAATTTGAAAAAATTATAATGATAAGATGAAATATTTTCGCGACTTAAAATCATTTCATGTTTCTCATTGGCCCACCTCAACTAATAAATCGCCTTTCTGTCGCCCCCGAAAAAGGCAAAAACAAAATTAAAAAAAAAAAAAAAAAAAAAGAAAGAGAGAGAAACGCAACAGCAAGTACCAGGTCCACGGAGGCCCAACTGAAAGCGACCTCCAAAACGACCTCCATCACGAACTAGATCCACCCACCCAAAATGAATCCAAACCCAAATGAAAATTCAAATCTTACTCCTGCCAATCACGTTCCAGCATTAGATCGTTCTCTCCTGGCCACAAGTTCAGATACGCCGGTACACGTGTCGCTCAATCCGCTCCCCAACTCTTTTCCCCCAACTCCGCCACAAACCCCACTTGACGTCACGTGCTCCCCAACCCTGCGAAACTCCGCTTTACTCCGTGGGATCTGAGCTTGCCCTTTCAACTTGAACAACAACATCAGCAATAGAAGTTACAAAGACAACCTCTTTGCATGTTGTTTTCGGTCTTTGGGAGTTTGGTGCTCTCTCTGTAAGCTTCTTCTTTCCCGGGGAATTTGGCAAATGTGCGAGTCAATCTACGTGCGTGGCTATGATTTGGGTTTCAGCGTAGAGATTTATTCCCGGTTTTTCAGAGATGTTTGATTGGAACGACGAAGAGGTAACCCAATTTCTCAATTTTCCTCGATTTGTTTTTCAATTATGTTATTCTATTCGCCGGTATGATTGAAGTTTGGAAATTAATAGTTTGGTGATGTGGATGTAAGATGATTTTCTGTGTGAGAATTTGAGCTTGAAGATGTAAACTTGCTTTCTGGGTATGTTTAAATTGTTCTGCTCAAGTTGTGGAAGGATTTTTTTTTCTATATGTAGATTTTTTGTGGAAATGTCTGAGAATAATAGATTTGGTAACAGAATGCTGTAATCTATTTGGTCAAGGCTATAAAACATGTCTTGATGCTTTATCAAAAAGCTCACCGTTTGCTTGAACAATTAGGAAATTAATCGAAAAAATTTCCCAATTTTTTAATTCCTCCTTACCACTGCTAAAAATTAGCAACAGCCAAAGGAAAACCCAATGGGTTTCTTTCATGTTCAAATTCTATTCTATATGTAGTTGTTAACTTAAGTGCCCTCTTACGTGGTAGTTTTCGTTGAACAGGCTGAATGTGAGACATGTTTCAAAGGAATAGGGAATCGTGAAAGACTTGAAGTGGAATTGTTCTCTCTCTTGGAAATAGAATCTCAATTTCACTCGAGTCTAAAAGTATTCACAAGTTTGTGTTAGATTCAAATAGTACTTCAATGTGAAAAATAGGAGTTGAAGTTAGTTTGTGTGGTGCAGGCAATAGTTCTTTGATGGAGTGAAAGAAAGCGACATGAAGGAACATGGACGGGACTGGACTGGGCAAATAGAATTTTTGGAAGTGCTATTCGATATGCAAAATCTTATTAGTTATAAAAAAAAAAACTTCCACTATGGACTACTGCTCTAAGGGTAGTCATAGCTGTGGTGTTCTATGATTTAACTGGAAGATTAAAGTAAAGTGTTTGTTAAGATTTAGACAGTAATATGGAAATGATGAGACCAAAATGGAGCTGGTAACTTGTCAGTGAAGTGTACAGCTTGTTAACATAGAGGCTTGGCATCATATAGCACCTTCATCAGAATGCAGATTTTATGGGTTCTCCTGTAAAGAGAAAGATGAGTTGATTAACCCTGGTTATTCCGTATTAATGGAAATTTGTGTCGCATGGATTAACTTGCTGCACTTTTAATTTCCAGATCCTTTTGGTTTAGCAGTGATGAGGAATACTTGCTGATTCTATCTCCCAAAGGGGGAGACTTGGGTTGTTTAGTCGTCTCGTTTTCAGTTGAATGATCAGGGTGGCTGCTTCCTATTGTGTCAAATTATGGCCTGAATGTGGGATTTGCTGAGGATAGATTATTATTCAATTCATGTTGGTGACATCTTTCTGTGGAAGGAAAGAACTTAGTAGAGTTTTACCACACTTAGGGCTCGTTTGGACACTTGGAGTATCTCAAAATTTTGTAAATAGTAGTGAAATATTTTGATTTGGGATGTTTTATTTGGTTTTAGAAAATGAGAGGAAAAAATTTGAATAAAAATATTATGAAATTAAAAAATTGTTTGAATATAATTTTTTAATATAACTTTTGTTTTAAAGTTTGTAAAAGTTGTATTGGTTTTTGTGTTTGGATAATAATTAGGTAATGATTAGATGAAAAAGTTAAAGACTTGAAATTGAAAAGTGTTTTATGTATGAGTGATGTTTGGAGTGAAATTATAAGAAGTTTTGCGAATCTTGAGACTTCTGTGTCTCATCCCTATGTTCAAACGAGCCCTTAATCTTACCTATCAAAAAAAGAAGTTTTATCACAGTTAATCCGAACTCTGGACAGGTTAAAGGGTCATGGTATGCCACAGCAAATAAAACCTTGCTCTGCTATGAGAATGCCCCAAAGAAATTATCTGCTGCTAGACACCAAAAGTGAAAGATGTTACTATCATATAATAGATGCTTGATACTGTATGTCAATTTGTGATAATGATGTCGCGCATATATTGCAGATACATTTCTAATTGAGAAATAGGCCATTAGAAAATGGATTTCATACTTAAAAGTTGAATTTGCCATGTCACATGCAAGCTTAAAAGTTAAAAGTGATGGGATTAGCTGGCAGTCAGGGTTCCTCTTTCTAGCTACAGTCCCATGTTGCACAATGGAGTTATGTTTATCCTCTGGTTAAGCATTGATTTTGTTTGATGCTTTTTTTTTTTCTTGCAAAATATACCACCTAGTTTTACAAGGTTGCATAAGTTTTATTGATTCTTTAGACATATACTATCAACTGCTCACAGATGTTTTATCTCATTAGATAACATTGTTATTTCGTAGTGATGCTTAAAAGCACTTATAATTTCAGCTTGCTATAATATGGGGTGAGGGTGGCGAGAGTGGTGACCACATTGTACCTTATCCTGAGGCAAGCCAAGATTTTCGTGACAAAAACGACTGCAACCAACGAGCTGCTGACATCAAGCCTACTGAGCAGAGGACTGCTGGGGCAAAAATTGATTTGCATGGAAGAAAGCTGGAGAGTGGTTCTGACCTTGACACCAATGCCAATAATGCTTCAGTATTCGGCGGGGCCTCCTGGCCTGACTTGTCTTTGTCCAATGCTGCCAAAACTGATCAGGATTCCATGGGTACTGAAGTATCTAACAGCCTAACTGATATTAGCAAATATAAATCATCAAGAGGTGGTAACATTTTTTATTATTCAAATAAAGTGCGTTTGTATAGTACATGTTTTCACTTATCAGAAAAAGCTATGGGTGCATGGATGTATGTGTGTACCCTGAGCAGTTGAAGGGACAGTTATTTTGATTTATTTATTTATAACGTGGTTCGTTTGAAAGCAGATTCAACTCGACTTGATAACGATGCTGAAACTTTTCAAAATACCCTTGAAGATAGAGAGCAAGGTGATTTTGTTGACTATGAATGGGCTAACATTGGAAGCTTTGACGATTTTGATCGAATCTTCAGGTAATTGAAGATGGCTATATCTCGCACACTCATATTAGACCTGTTGAAGAGTGTTGTGAGTTGGGTTTAACTGTAAAAAAGACTCTCTCCATCCATTCCTTTTCTTTAATACTACCTTCCTTGGTTTTCCCTTTTATTTATTTATTTTATTTCTTCTCTTATATACCATGGTACCCATCTGACTCAATATCCTCACAAGTAATGATTTTGCAGCAATGATGACCCAATATTTGGCCACTCAAGTATTGGTAATGCTGATGCTCGATGGTCTTCTTCGAAGGATATAGCGAACAGCCCAGTAAAAACTTTCCCAATATCTGTGGACTCAACAAGTTTGGGGTCGGGAGAACTAAGAAACTCATCTGAGCAATTGGAAACTAAATCAAAATATTTGATACATGATGACCGGTCATTGCCCTTTGGCCGCGTGAAATTTGAAGATGCCGCACTGCATGATATGCAGAATGCACATGCTATATCAGATTCCATGGAGTATGCCGGAAATAAAAGGAAGCCCATGGTGAAGGAGCGGGTATTAAAAATTAATCTGCAGTGCGAAATGCTTTCCACTTAAACAAGTGGACCACAGAAATCACATTAGTTTTTTTTCCCCCTTGCAGATAGATATGGACATGGTGGAGAAAACCTCTGCAGCAACCTCTCGCCTAGCTACTGAAAATGTTGTGAACACCAATGAGTTTACCGATAAGGTAACACTTTCAAATACATCTAATAGGGTGGTCCAGAAAATAATACCAACCGACAGTAAAGAAACGATGCTCATTTTGTTAGAGAATTCCTCTATTTGCAAGCCGGTGTGGAGGAACCAAATGCTTAGAAAAAGTGCAAATTTGGATTGGGGTAGCTTTGGGTATGCTCTTTAGGCTCCTTACATGCCAGAATCCTTTAGAAATGCAAAGAGATAGGAATGGCTACCCCCGCTGCAGTCTGATATGTTGATTCCCCCATGTCTAATGACCCTGTTTACTGTATCTTAAGGATTCATGGCGCAAGAGTGCCCTCAGTTGTTCCAGAAAGAATGCACTTGGGGCTTTACACTTGGAGAGTGTACAGGGCTTATAGTTTTTTCAAACTAATGTTTGTTTGTGAAAATATAATATCCTATATGATTTATCGACTTTTGATGCAATTTAACTCGTAGTCTCTAGTTCTTTCCATCTCCGGCAGTTGTACTGCTAATGTATAAAACTCGTTTTAAATTGCATCTTTGTATTCTTCTTTGATGGGCCTGCACATTCCATTATACGTCGGGATGACTTTAAAGGTCTGCAGCACTTTTCCCGCACTATGTCTACTACTTATCATTCTAGTTTCTTCTCCATATGGACAGGGTTCTAGGCAAACAAAATTGTTGAAATGTAGGAGAAAGTCAGGAAAAAATGAGGGGAAGACATTATCACATTTGTATGGTACCTTGTCTCCCTCGAGAAACCCATCCAGAAAATTTGAGAGCCAATTGGCTCCCTCCATGCTTCACAATCCTCCCTCTTCGATGCTCAGACAACAGAGGCAGCTTCCAGGGGATGAGTCATTGCAGTACGGGCATGTTGCCAATCTATTTGTGGCTCCCTCGGCATATGGGAATATCATGAATCCATATCCTGCCATGCCTGTGCATGTTCTCATTCAGCCAACTGAGCAGAAGCACCAACCTTTGCTTTCTGGTTATGATGATACTAATGGGTGTGCAAATCCTGTGAGCAAGTCAGTGAACACCCATGTGAAACCTCCGACCATGACGCCTCAGGAAAAAATTGAAAAACTAAGGAGGCGGCAGCAGATTCAGGCCATGCTTGCCATTCAGAAACAACAGCAACAATTCAGTCATCAAGTCCCTAATACCCATAATTCCATCACTCAAAGGTGTCTCCATGAAAGCCAAACTCAGCACTTTGAGGAAGCTGATCTTGAAGTAGAAGATATAAGCACTACTATGGATCCAAACTCACCTGTCGAACAAGATGATTCCAATACAGTCTATGCGGCAGTTGATTATTCGGTGGACAGAATACTTTCCAAGCTTCAGGAAACCATTTCAAAGGTAAGGTTGACTTGTGGTTGAATTAGTTCCCTCCTAGACTAAGTTGGACTTGCTAAAAACTTATGATACCAATGTTTTGCTGCAGTTGGACGTGAAATTAAGACTTTGTATACGGGATAGCTTGTTCCGGTTGGCTCAAAGTGCAATGCAAAGGCATTATGCTAGTGATGCAAGCAGTAATAACAAAAGTAGCAGGGATGAAGATAAAGTCATTGCAACAGATGCGACCAATAGTGGTAACAGGTTAGTACACCAAGTACGGTTTTTTTTTTTTTTTTTTTCCTTACGATAAGGAACCTTGAGACCATGTAAACGCAACATATCTTTCACGGATCATGGGATGTGGCTCCTAGAAACTGTTTATGCTCAAGTGTGGATCAAGGTCCCCTCAAGTTCTTGCTTGGACTTAAGAGCCTCAAGTCAGAAAGAGATAGACATATAAATGAGTCTTACAATATTTATTACTGCTCGAAATATCTATATGGGCAACAATAATGATGTTGGGCTTCAAGTTCGGGTAAGAACTTTAGGGAATTTTTTTTTCTAAGAATTTGAACCTTAGATTTGGAAAGAACATACTCCTAAGACCAAGACACTTACCACCGTTTGAGCCAGCCCCTAGATAGTTATCATGATCAATGATCTTTAAACTGGGAATTTGGATAAACTACTTTTCTTTTACTTACACAGAAATAGTCAAATTCGAGTATCATGAACTTATCCTTTGAAAAATATTGTTGAAACTAGATAAGTGTCTTATAGATTTATATTATAAAGTAGATAACTGACGGTGACACAGAGGCGGATGGTAACTTGGCATTGCTGGATGTATTTAATGCCAGTTGAATGAGAAACTGTTTACACAGTTCTTGCCCCACTTTCATGATTCATCTGCGTCCTTTTGGGTTGGATGCCTCAAGAGTATCAAAATAATATTTGAGTCATATGGGGCAGCTACAACCTTCTCGTTTTAGATTCCCAACTTATTATTGCTTTCCTCAGTTGAACTTACATATGGTATTTCAGGTATTCAGGGATGCCTGACATGGAAACAGTGACCAATCCCATAGACAGAACCCTGGCTCATTTGCTCTTTCATAGCCCTCTGGAATCACCAGGAAAGCTTCCTGATACAGCTGAGTCACCTATCTCTGCAAAGCTTCCATGCGAACACAAAGTACCAGGCTCAGTAAACTTGTCGATAGGGTGCTTGCCAGAGTGTACAAAAAGTAAACAAAACTTTCCTCACCAAGGAGCTAAGAATCCTTGCACATTGTCAGAGCCCCATCAGCTCAAGAACAGCCCTTCCACAAACACTTCAGAGAATGCTTCAAACATTGAGCCTGCAGATGGTGGAGCTATGGAGGTTGAAGCCTCCAAATGAATGGAGATATTTTCTAAAATTTCGTGAGGATAATTCCTACCTTTATGTCTTCCATGCCTATTCATATCTGTTCCAGACATAATTTATACGGATTTACTTATAACGGCACTGTCATCTTTCATTGTCAGCATACTAAATTTCTATCAAGTAGTATGTACAAACTAGTTAGTCTATGTTCTCTCCAAAGTTTAACCGGTCTGCATCCTTATAAAACCCACGGTGATGATTATCATATGTGTGACAGAACATGTAATATTGTCGATCTGTTGAATGAAAGGATGAACCTAACTAGCTCTGAATTAAATTTCACGGACTTTATTATGAAATGGTGCACTGTCTGTTTGTGCTATGTGATGCTTCCATTAAAAGTGTACGATACCTCCTGCACTGACAACTTGCTGAAGTTTCAGGGAAATCAACAATTCCACCACTGTAAGTTCTATCACTTGTCCCTTGTCTAGCCCATAATATCGTGCAATTGCATCAGTTTCTAGCATCCGAAAGAGCTGGAAAGCAATTAAGAATAGTGTGTTAAATATGTGTACCACAATTTGATTTCAATCATTTAAAGCTAAAATGTGAATTAACAATGAAGATAATATGCACTTAACATGGATAATGCAACAGGCAAATCAAGTTCCTAGTTCCTCAAGGAGCTAGGCTCAATAATTCCTTTTGTTCAACACCCAAGCAGCAGCTTAGCATTTCGTTGCACTAGCCTCGCAATTCTACGTTTATAAACATGCTGCACAAAACTTTCTCCATATTTTAAGCTTTGTTTGTTTTTAGAAAACATCTCATCTCATCTAATTATTACAAATTTTTTAAATTTTAATATAAAATAAAAAAAACAATTCAATTTTTTCAAAATTCAAAATAAAAATAATATTAAAAAAATATATTCTAACAATATTTTATTTAATCTTTTAATTTTTAATCTCAACTCATCTTCGTCAAAACAAACGAGGGAGTCTTTAATCTTCATTTCAAATTCCCATCAACGAAAGCAACTTTAAGCACACTATCGAGACGAAAATCTCTCTGTTGACCCGTTTTGCTTCCTTGGTGCTATTTGGCAGAGTAAGCTAATTTTATATGAAAAGTTAGAATAAAATATTTTTAAAATATTATTTTTAAATATTATTATTTATTTTGAATTCTTTGTTCTAAGGGACGAAACGTGATAAAGGAAATCTCCCCCCCCCCCCCCCCAAAAAAAAAAAAAAAGAAAAGAAAAAAAAAAAAAAAAAAAAAGAGAAAAGGTTGAAGATTTACTTCGCCATTTTTGTTGCCGAAAGAGGTCGGAGTCGGGGACATCGAAGCCTTGCTCATTCAGCATCTCAAAAGTCAAAATCCGTACGGAGAGCGAGGTATTACCTGTAACTCTCCACGCTCCGTTGATCCGCATATATAGCTCGTCAAGCACCTCCCTCTCCCGCCATTAGTGTCGCCCATTTTATCTCCGTGTGTACATGTTTGGTAGCGCTTAAAGGCAGGACTCAGGACGGAGTGATGTTCCCGGTGCACAAGATGACGTACACTCGCTGCTGTCTGCCTGACTGGAATGGTATAAATATTAATATGAAACGATCCGTTTCTTGGTTTTCAATTTTCACCATCACCATTTTCTTTTCATTTAATTTCTCTTTTTCTTTTCCGTTATTTTGAGTACGTACATTTCAAGAAAACTAATTATTAATTAAGATTAGAAGCATAGTAGAATTTATCAATGTGTTATAATTTTATTCATAATCGTTGGTTATGTCGACGTGGTCGCCTGATTCACAAGGTGATTGATCGTACGAGGGGGCGACGGCCTCCCATGATGGCGGCCTGATTCATGGGTGTCGTTGGAGACCGTCAGCCTTCCTTGCTGCTTTATATTATTTTTTTTCTTTTCAATTTTTCTTTTCTTCTTTTTTGCCTTTTTTTTATTCTTTATTTTCATTTTAGTATAATTTTTTTATGTTTTAAGATATTTTTTACCTTTTTGTTTAAGTTTTTTGTTATTTTTTAACGTTTTGAATGCTTCATATTTTTCTCTTTATCAAATTTTATTTTCTTCTTTTTAGGTTTTTTCATTTCAGTACATATTTTTCAAGTTGTAAGATTTTTTTTTTTTTGTTTTACGTTAGTAGTGAACACTTCTTTCCTCATTGAAGAGCAATAGTGATGAAGTAGTCTTTTTGTTTCTCAAGCTCGCATTGAAGGTGGTGCCAGGGCTGCTTTAAGTCTTTCGACAAGTGGGAGGACCTGGAAAATTGCAGTGGGCTCGTGTCATTTTATGCTCGGACAGCTCGCTTGTTCTGGCTATAGAGATAGAGCATCGATGATTATCATTTATCAAATCCTATTTTAGCCTCCAAATGATTCCCATCTTGTGGATCCCCGGTTTCCTCAAGGGAGGTTGCAAATAAGGCAAACTGTTCTTAAGAAATAATGAATCAGTATGGTGGCTCTTCACAAACCAGGAAAAGGGCTATTCCATTTCACTGCACCTTTTCCTAGTCTCTTCCAAGCATTAATATATTCTCTGCATTCTGCACAATCCAATCTAAATTTCATTTCACCCTGCCCACTTCTTCTCACACTAGTTTTCTGAACAACCTGAAACTAGAACATGAGAAATGCCTGTCAATAATTAATTACCAATCATGACAATAATGATACAGAAAGCAGCAGATGCAAATGGTCAAGGAGGAACTCTTCAAAGCATGCCAGCATGTCAATATGAGAAGTTAAGACGATTCTGTTAGATTAAGTGCATCAGGGATGTGGGATGTTTGGTTATGTCTTTCATCGCATCTCATCTCCTCTCATTTTATCTCATCCCATCTCCATCTCATTTCCTTTCCAAACATCACTCAAACACAAACAATTTCAAAATAATCATTACAACTTTCTCAAACTTTCAAACAAAATACAAAAAGCAATTCAACTTTTTCATATCCTAAAACAAATATAATATTAAGAAAGTATATTCTAATAATATTTTAACTTTATAATATTTTTATTCAATTTTTTCTTTTTTCTTTTTTTTAAATCCCATAAAACATCATAACTCAAACCATTTTACTATTATTCATAAACTATTTCACTACTATTCACAGATTTATCATTTCATACTTCTAAACATCAGCTTTGTAGGGTCAGTAAAGTACAACAGAAAATTAAGATGCATAATCATTTCTCAGTTTCTTTTATAGTAATAGTACCGCCAGTAATGTCAACATCGAATGCAATAAGATCCCATGCCATTAAGAAGAAAGTTGCACTTTTAATGTATATATCAGCCACTTGATACAGTTGCTATGTCAAGTGCTAAAAGAAACATATATAGATATTCACTTATTTTCTTGTACTGGAATTTCCAATTTCAAAGTTTGAAGCTTTTCCTTCATTAACAAAGTCTATATTAAACTAGCAATTTCACAGTAGAATCCAGGCACAGCCATTTACTAGATGTGATTAAAAATTAAACACCTACCCAACAAATGACAAAAATAGTGGGAGCTAAACTCAATTCCCTGTAGGCCTTTGTTGTACCACCAAATCATCAGCAGAGTAATAATCAGCAATGAGGCGATACATGTATGATGGATTGTGGCCCCCTCTGTGAAGGGAAGTAAAGAGTAATTTACAAATTGTCAAAGTACAGCAATAGAAAGAATATGAAATCATTAAAATATTAGCTAAAAGGGACATCCATGCATCAGAACAAAGACATTAGAAAACATTCCATAATAGAGTGAAGAAGATGTCTTTTTGCTGAATGCCAGAATAGATAATAATTCCAGTGAATCTTTTCTTTTATGATGTTTTATAAAGCATTCAAAGTTTCTTCAGCTTGTCATTTAAGCCATAAACTCATGTAGCGGATGTCATCGCTTTATTTCTCCTTCCCTCTTTTGATGGGTTTTCCGGGTGCTTTGTTTTTTATGGGACGGGGAGTCCTCAAATTCAGATGAACTTACGTGTCAGTAATAAAAAGGCTAACGAGTTTTGGGGGCACGTAATCAAATGTCGGATTGACCACATGAAGTAGAGAAGAAGTGCCACTTCCAAAATCCAGGCAATCTGAGAATTCTCCAAAATCCAGCAGCTCAGAAGGGGATCTCAGCTCATTTAACAAGACCGCAGGATTGTGTGGATACAGTGGGCACAACTGTCAAGTGGACAAAACAGCATTTCCCAAAAGTACCATGAGTAATCACGGGACTAAAACGATAACAACAGTTTCAAGATATGAGATACAAATTTTAGAGGTTTCCACTTGCTTATATTAGCATGTCAGGAACTCATGCAAAACAAGCCTTTGAGTATTCATTGACCATCAAGTTACATGTTAACTAAATCAATCATAGAATTTTTTTATGCTTCTGCATTACATGCTAATGTTTAGGCAACTATATTTCAGTCATTAATTACTCTGTTCACTCACAACTCATATTAACTGATCCGTACTTTGATCCAAACATGCAAAACAAAGATAAACAGCTAATGATCACTCTGTAGACATTGGCATAGAATTGACTGGATAAACATATAGGAAACTAAAATAAGTTGATTCCAGAAGAATATAATCATTGCTCACGACTTGTCTTTCAGGTAAATTAATGAGCAAGAAAGATGATTTTTGGGTTCATAGTTAAATATCCTTCGACTTGCAATAATTAGGTTCTGCAGAGAATGATTTTAGTTATTTCATAAATTCCGTGCAGACTATTATTATTATTATTATTTCCTTTTAATGAAGATTATTACTATTCTGGAAGTACAGTCAACTAACGGTTCTGAGACATTTTTGTTTCTAAAACAAAACCGTAATAAAAAGTAAATTTTAAATACTCAAGTTAGATGATAAAGGGCTTAAACTTTGTATCATAATTCAGAAGTAGTATATTTCACTTTCATTATAAAAAATTACAAAAAAAATTCCCATTTATACATCCAAATTCCAAAGGGCAAGACCGGTAAACACAGTATCAAGCATAAGAAAGAACAAGAAATTTAGGAATGGTACTTAACGAGACCTGTTTTGCTCATCTTTCATTAAAACCTAAAGGGCAAGTGGAGCTGCTATTGTGCTCTTAAATACTTATAAAAGAAAGCTGTTGTTGTGCTTAATTACCTTGTGACTACCAGCAAGTACAACAAAAGGGACTGCATGCCTTTGAGCTGCAAGTGCAACCATATTCAACCCAACCGGTGCTATAACGCCACCATTGGCCATGACAGCATGTGCTCCAACTATAACCTTAAGGAATTCCAAAGTGAAACTAAGAGTCAGTCCAGGAAATCCGTTTCCCAAGGAGGAAAAAATATTTAGAAAAGAAAAGCTTAAGATCATTAAAATACCATGTTCACCCTAGAAATCATGGCAAAGACTGCAGAATCAGTAATTACGGTGGTTTGTAATCCTCTTGTGACCAATTCTTTTGCGAGAAGATGTCCCTGATACCTAATTGCAAACAAAGCAAGTGGAATTAAAAGAGAGGGTCAAAATTACACCAGCAAAACATAATTTCAATGCCTTGCAAACAAAGCTAGCCACTTGCACAAACCTTGGTGCACCCTCTGCAACAAACACCCGAAATGATCTTTGTTTCTCCTTTGCGGCACAAAGAAATTCCAATACCGTTCTTGAACTTCCTAAAGTTAATATTACCTCACTGAAGAAAATGAAATTTTTAAGTAAAAAAGAAAATGCAAGAAATGTTACAGAATGACAAAAAAATTTAGAAGTTAAAACCATAGAAAACAAAATTTCACACAGGCTGGTGTTCATAAGTCTATATTAGCAGATGGGAGAAAATAAAAAAGGCATAACTTCATGGAGGTGTAAGAGTGCTCTACAAATATGTCAGGCGTACCAAGTAGAAGAAGAATATAGATTATGATAACAATCAAACAGCAATGTTGATCCACAAAATAGCTGTTGCATGAGTCATTGAATTAGACAAACTGTGCTATTTGAGCTAGAGCTTACTTGTTGAGAAAAATGGAAAAAAATTTGAGGCACAACAAATTTAATTGTATTAGTTCAAGGAAACATTACTTTTGATGAATGTGCTCTACTGCTTGCTCGGCAATCTGTTCATGACAAGTGGCAATATCTTGAATGAGTTCATTAACTGCTTCAATGACATCATGCTTCAGCTTCCAAGTTCTTGAACTTCTATCAGCAGCTGCCAAGGAAAATAATTTATAAAGAACAAAAACTCATCATTTTGAGATTTATTGTGGAAACATGCTCCGACTTTCAGCACTACCACTTCCATTGAAAGAAAACATCACTGCAAGAAACCAATTTCTTTCATTGACCGATTTCCAAGCACAACTAGCCACATTTACCTTCAAGAATATAGATACCATAACGGTAAAATCTAAATGAACATTCCGGATTGAGTAATTAAAAGAACTAGTGGTAAACCCACGCAATGCGCGGGCCGGAATAACTAAATTGCTAGTACTATTTAGCCAGGCACCTGAGGTGGAAACTTAAGGGTTTTCTTTTTTCAATTGTCTGAAAATGAGAGGAAAGGTTCGTTTAATAAGTGAGTAGAGGAAAGGTTGAGAAACCGAAGAGTTTNGAAATGTTACAGAATGACAAAAAAATTTAGAAGTTAAAACCATAGAAAACAAAATTTCACACAGGCTGGTGTTCATAAGTCTATATTAGCAGATGGGAGAAAATAAGAAAGGCATAACTTCATGGAGGTGTAAGAGTGCTCTACAAATATGTCAGGCGTACCAAGTAGAAGAAGAATATAGATTATGATAACAATCAAACAGCAATGTTGATCCACAAAATAGCTGTTGCATGAGTCATTGAATTAGACAAACTGTGCTATTTGAGCTAGAGCTTACTTGTTGAGAAAAATGGAAAAAAATTTGAGGCACAACAAATTTAATTGTATTAGTTCAAGGAAACATTACTTTTGATGAATGTGCTCTACTGCTTCCTCGGCAATCTGTTCATGACAAGTGGCAATATCTTGAATGAGTTCATTAACTGCTTCAATGACATCTTGCTTCAGCTTCCAAGTTCTTGAACTTCTATCAGCAGCTGCCAAGGAAAATAATTTATAAAGAACAAAAACTCATCATTTTGAGATTTATTGTGGAAACATGCTCAGACTTTCAGCACTACCACTTCCATTGAAAGAAAACATCACTGCAAGAAACCAATTTCTTTCATTGACCGATTTCCAAGCACAACTAGCCACATTTACCTTCAAGAATATAGATACCATAACGGTAAAATCTAAATGAACATTCCGGATTGAGTAATTAAAAGAACTAGTGGTAAACCCACGCAATGCGCGGGCCGGAATAACTAAATTGCTAGTACTATTTAGCCAGGCACCTGAGGTGGAAACTTAAGGGTTTTCTTTTTTCAATTGTCTGAAAATGAGAGGAAAGGTTCGTTTAATAAGTGAGTAGAGGAAAGGTTGAGAAACCGAAGAGTTCATATCACAAGAGAGGAAATGTTTTTTCCAGCAAAAGGAGGGAAAAGTTGAGAAACCGAAAGGTTTGTAATACAAATGAATAAATAAATAATAAATTTGTTTTTGATAAGTAATAAATAAATAATAAAATTAATGACAATGGTTGATGATATGGCTTATTATTTTGTGAAGACATTGCTTCAGCTTTTATATAGGTAATAGATAATATGTAGTGATACAAGCAATGAAGGACAAGCGTGATAAAAATATGATGATGATGATGATAACAGTGTTATAATAATGATTAAAATGAATTACATCACAGGGCTCACATTTGCTTTTTCCTTCAGAATCACCCCCAGATGAAGAAGTGTGAGGAATAGCTGCTGAGTCAGGCACATCCTCGAGAAGGGTTTGCAAGGAAGGTGGACGCAATGTGCTTCTTGCAGCGGCAGCAAGAGCAGCACCTGATAGAACTGGATGATTATCTTGATCAGTGTCATCTTCATTATCACTAACAGCTGATAAGCCCAAACCAGCCATAGCAGCCGTTGTGAGAGAGAGATCCTCCTCCCTAATAATATGCAGAATACGCCTCACAATATTACCGACAGCAAGCTCTGCAATGATATAGATAACATCTTATTATAGGCAAACAGCAAATAAGTCTTAATACTTCATAAAATATATATGTCCTGTATACTTGGGCTCTTGCCTATTCCTATGATCAATAAAGTTTTGTTTACCGATTAAAAACAAAAGTATTGTTTGCCTATTCCTATGATCAATAAAGTTTTGTTTACCGATTAAAAACAAAAGTATTGTTTGCCTATTCCTATGATCAATAAAGTTTTCAGCACTACCACTTCATACAAGTAAACCTGTTTACTTGTAAAAAGGTAAAACCTTGAAAATGCAAGCCATCCTCCATGATTTCATGCTCATGTTTATATGATATGCATCAACAATGCTGAAGAGTCATGCTAAGATATGCAGCCCAAGTATGTCGATTTAAATGACACGTTAAAGAGAAAACCTCACTAGACATGCTTGCATAAGAAAACTAAGCCCATATCAACAGCACTGCTAGAAAGTTGTCTACCACAGCATTGGGTATTCAAATTACCAATCTTAACTTCCTTTACAAATTTTTCAGACATGAAACATGAGACTTATGGCCCTATTATAAGAAAAGGCATAATAAAAGAAAAAAAAAATGCAAACAAGGATAATCTCATGTTGAAAAAGATAAAAATAACAAAAGAATCCTGTAAGCTAATTCTATATAGCCAATTTGAAGGGTGCCTAATCAAAAACTGTGGTTGAATTAAAATTCTAACGTGACTTTAACAGGAGACCTTCATTAAAAGAAGACCCTCGATAACGTACAATAATGCAGGATTTATAGTAGTCATGATTTTAAAAATTAATCCAAATGCATACCAAGAGGATTTGCAGCAATCAGCTGCTCCCCAACCGCCCTTACAGCATCAATCAAAGTGCCAGCCGGGTTTGTGTAGGGACTTCGCTGCTGTGAAATCACCAACCGAAGCATTTCAGCCGTCTGCCTTGCCGTTGCCCGCGAGCCCTCGATTTTACTGCCATCACAAGATACCAAAACAGGAGAGAGAGTAAGAAAGAAAAACTCATACCATCATAGCAGCAACATAAACAGTGCTGAAGATTTTACCGTTTCTTAAGCTTATTAAGGAAATCATTCACAAGGGCCTGCACATCCGGCATGATTATCACCAAAGCTCACCTAAATTGTGGCATATATGAATCACAGTCAATGATTCCGATAATATAAAAATGCTAATTGAAGAACTCTTGAATAGATGGAACCGAACGCAGACCAAATTGAGTCTATAATAAGTCCTTGCGTTAAATCTTTTATGAAAGATCTCTTTCCATGAAATTGAAAGCTAAAGAAAATAAACAAATAGGACCCAAGCAGCACCTTCAGTGTCATTGAGTTCCCATGATTTCCCCGCAACCAAACAGAATAGGATTTCGAAAGAAATATATACGATACTATCAGCCTGACCAAAACTCTGGAACAACAAGCACAAATTAGATAGAATTACTGATAAAGATAATTCATGTGAATCCCTTACAGCTGAGATCGAAGAAACATGCGAGCGCGTGAGAGTTTTGCTGATGCGAGCACGAACTTGCGCTCGATAAAGAGATGTTGATTAGGAGTTGGTGGTTTCAGAGAGCTTCGATGCTCACAGCATCACCTGCGATTCTTCTGCGAACGCGAGCTCCTTTTGAGTCTGGGCTTCTTTTGCCGATGTTTTTGGAGCTGTTTATCATTTTCAAACACCACATATTACTTTTTTTTTTTTTCTTTTTTTAATCTTTTTAAATTTATTAAATTCTTTTACCCCTCATTTATATATCACATATTTAAAAAATATAATATATAATATGTAGAGATGATAAATAGAATTTTTTTTTTTTTTTTATTTACGTTAGAGCAAATAGATCGTCGGATTCTCCCTAAGCAAATTGGTGGGTACAGCCTGGTTTGATCTAGTGATGGACCATCATTTTCTCAAACTAGACTAGACCAAACACCCATAGGAATCGGATTGGAGCTGGTCCGATTTAATTATTTTTTTCTTTTCTTTTTTCTTTAAAAAAAAAATTAATAAAATATTTTTATTTAAAATATTAAATTAAAATTAAATGACTTATTAATATGAATTATGTAATTAACTCAATAAAAAATATTTTTTATGATCAATAAAAATAAATTAAATAAAAATTATAATAAAAATTTATATAATTACTATATAATTAGTTAATTGATATTATATATTAGTTAATTGATAGAATATTAACAAGTGTTAATAACATATTTAAAATTTTATATTGTTGATGGTGATAGGTTAGATGAAAAATTACATAATAAATTGTACATTTATTATATAAATAATATATATAATTTTTTTTTTCGTTCGGTACGGTCCGGAGTGGAAAAATCCTAGATCGGGATTCGATTGAAACTTTTCAATCCTTTAAAACATGGACCAAGATCAACCAATCTCTGTCTCTGTCCGAGCTGGATTGAAATGATTGGTTTGATCAATTTTTCCTGACCGGACCGACCGTTTATCAACCCTAATTCTCCCCCATTTGGATTCTCATTCTGGACTACTTGTCTTGGATCCAGATTTACTTAAGGGACACGTCATAAATTCAAAAAGATAATGATACTCTTAATTCGAAAAGATAATGATGCTCTTAATTCAAAAAGATAATAATACTCTTACACCTTATTTATTATTGTTTTACAACCTAGCTATGTCTTTATCTTTTATAATTTGAATCTAGATTATAAATTATATAATTACTTTAGTTGATTGAATTTATTTTCTTTTAAATTATACAAAAAGATTATATTATGAGATTTTTAATCTTTATTCAAAGAATAATGAAAAAAAAAAAAACTGGATAGTAGAACAAGTTTTACAACCATTATCCAAAGAGTATTATTATCCAATGAAGAGTATTATTTCATCATGAAATCGGAAATTATCTAATTAATTAAAAATTAATTACTATCCGGCATTAGAGGATATAGTTTTTTTAGAAAATGATAGAGTTTCTATCTCCTACTATCTATTTATTATTTATTTTGTATTTTATTTTATTTTAATTTTTAATTTTATTTAATGGTTAAAAAATTGACTATTAGTAAAATTATATATTTTTTAAATTTTTTATTAATAATTAAGAATGTTAAAAAAATATTTAAAAATAAATAATAAAAAAATAAAAATATTATAAATAATAAATAAATAGTAAATAAGTAATTAGCCTATCACTATTTATTTATTTTATTTTATTTTATTTTCCTGTAAATGATTTGTTTTCCTCTCAAATTTGTCGAATATGACTGGATAAATCTTGGAATTTAGAAACCTGCCACTTCTGCGGACTGTAAAGCCCAAATGGGGCCCCAACCCTTTTTATAACCTTTGCTTTTTGTATTTTCTCGAGAAATTTCTCTCTCCTACCACTCATTCTCAATTCTCAGGCTCTCTCTCTCTCTCTCTCAACGGCTTTAATTTGAAATTATCGGACGCGCACTTCTTGTCTCCTTTATATTAATTACTTATACACTGTACATTTCTTCATAGGCAGCAGCCGACCAAATTGTTCCCTCTCTCATTCTTAGTTCTGTGCTCTCTGCCATGCGTTTTTGGTTCAATCTCAGCTTGTAGGTAATTTCCTCTCGCTTTCTCATACTATAACATTTTTTGTTTTTATTTTTTCGAATTATTTCCGTGCCATTTTCCTGTCATTTCCGCTAAGTTTCCCATGCTGAGGATCCTAATTTTAGAAATGTTCTAGATCTGTGGTCAACTTATTTTGACTTTGAACCGTGTGCGTGCGAATTCTAGGGTTTTTTTTGGCATTGAGTGATACCTTCCTGGTTTCTATTTTATTGATATCATCAATCAGTTTCTGATGGTATACATTTCTTGACTTCCAAGAATTATAGAGTTTTGTTGTTTGTGTTGAGAGATTCGAAAAATCACCGATTACGTTTGTGTTTCTTAGCTGATAAGCTTTCATAGTTTGATCGACTTCGATGTTAGGGTTTTAATGGAATCGACACTGATTTATGTAATTTGTTCCTATTGTTGTGGGGTTTCTGGCAAATTGATTTGTAAGGCATTAGCATTGTTAAAAACCGCTACTACAGTAATTCTTGTTCATTATGATATTGTCAGACTCCGTGACATTGTAATTTTGAGATTTGAATTTGAGTGTGCTGCTTTGAGAAACGCGAAAGAAAATAGATCAATTATTTTTCCCTTTTTCTTTTCCTGTCAAAGACTCAAATCTATTTCTTTTTAATCTGTTCAAGTGTTACTTGAAACATTTTGACCGATCACTGCATTAATTAAGATGTTTTTGAAGATTTCATTTCGAACAAATCATGATTCATTAATTTGATGTTCTTTTATATATTTATCTACCCAGGTTTTGCATCTAGCGTAAGCCACTTGAATACTATAATGGCATCTGCGAATCCTTTTTTTGATGACATGCGGAGCAAGCCTGAGGTTATTGATCCTCCTCAAAGTGAAGACATGATGGATGTTGGTGAAAATGTGAATGATACTGCTTCAAATTCTCTAAAACCTAATGTGGCAGTTTCTAGCAGTGTCCGTGAGCTGTTGGAGTGCCCTGTGTGCTTAAATGCCATGTACCCTCCTATCCATCAGGTTTGTTGGTGTTCATATAATGAATGGTTAAATTGCATAGTTGTAATCGTTTTTGTTCATGTAATTTTTATCAGTCTATCCACCTTAATAGAGGTACTCTATTACTGAACTTCTGTAGTTAACACGTTTCACTTTTAACAACAGTGGCTAAATTGCAATTTTATTTTTCCTTATCAGAAAAATATTTAACGGTGTTCTCCTTTGCATCTAGTTGTTAGTTGTGGCTAGTTATGAAATTCCAGTTTTAATTTATCTTTATTCTCCCTTGTTGCAGTGTTCAAATGGTCACACATTGTGTTCTGGTTGCAAACCCAGGGTGCACAACCGGTGTCCTACTTGCAGGCACGAACTCGGCAATATAAGATGTCTTGCATTGGAGAAGGTTGCTGCTTCTCTGGAACTTCCATGTAAATATCAGAGTTTTGGCTGTATGGGTATATACCCATATTACAGCAAACTTAAACATGAATCTCAATGCATCTATAGACCCTACAACTGCCCCTATGCTGGATCAGAATGCACTGTCATTGGTGATATTCCTTCTCTGGTGGCCCACTTGAAAGATGATCATAAAGTTGACATGCACAGTGGCAGCACTTTCAACCATCGCTATGTCAAATCAAATCCACAGGAGGTTGAAAATGCAACATGGATGCTGACGGTATGGTGTTGCTTTGTTCTTGTCTCATTGTCTTCTATATGCTGACGGTGTAGTGTTACCCTTTAGTAGAGGAGGGTGTTACCCTTGTTCTGTGGTTTCCACTAAAGCTGGATCATTTTGTATGTTAGTTCTTTGGACACCTCCTATTGTTAGGAACGGGAAATCTTTTAAGTTATGAGCTTTATGTTAAAAAATGCACGTGCCACATACTATAGGTGTTAACTTAGGCCCCGTTTGTTTACACAAAACCACTATCTCATCTCATCTCAATCATTACAACTTTTTCAAATCCCCATACAAAAATATAATAACAATTCAACTTTTTCAAATTTCAACATAAAAATAATACTAAGAAATATATTCTATTAATATTTTATTCAACTACTATTCAAAACATCTCATCTCATCTCATCTCATCTGTGTATCCAAGCGGGGCCTTAAATACTGAATTTTAGTGAGGCCCATCCAAGTTTCTTCTGTTCTTTTGCCTAAAGAGACTAGGCATAATAGTTTCTCCATATCAGGATGTGTGACAACAGGTGCACTTAAAAATATGTCATGGCACATTTATCCCTAGCTCAGTTAATCCGTGCATTTACTATAAGCTTTGGGTAAGTATTTGTAACTGATAATCGGATTTCTTGGTTACTTTCTAGGTCTTCAGTTGCTTTGGTCAGTACTTTTGTCTGCATTTTGAAGCTTTTCAGCTTGGGATGGCTCCAGTTTACATAGCATTCTTGCGGTTTATGGGTGATGATGATGAGGCAAAGAACTACAGCTACAGCTTAGAGGTTGGTGGAAATGGCAGGAAGATGATTTGGCAAGGGGTACCTAGAAGCATTAGGGACAGCCATCGGAAAGTTCGTGACAGTTTTGATGGTCTCATCATCCAACGCAACATGGCTCTCTTCTTCTCTGGGGGAGACCGGAAGGAATTAAAGCTTAGGGTGACTGGTAGGATTTGGAAAGAGCAGTGATTATCTTCTTTCCCCTTATATAATTTAGCCTCTAGTAATGAGTCTTCTGGTCATGTATTTTTTGGGATTTAGGAGGCAAACTCTCTTTGCTTGTCCATGCAGTAAATACATGAGTGGGAATGGGAATACTTACCTATTTGTAGATGAATTGTAGTCTGGCAATGGTAATTTTTCCTTCTGTGTTCACGCATGGGTGAATACATCTATCGGTGTTTAAACAGCTTTGGATGCACGAGCTGAGCAATTGAAATTAGAATGGTTCTTGGCAATCATTATTGGTTGTCATTTTGATTGATTCTTGCACCGATGTTGGTTCCACATCTCTGCATAATTACCCTTCTAATTCACTTGACTACAAAGACATAGCAAGCAATCTCTGTTCTGAGTTTGGGAGAGAAAAGAGCCACGATATTCAAGGGCCAAAAAGAAATTAATAACCAATACTTTAGGTGTCCCATCGTATAGAATATCCTAAAATCTCAAGAACTGGCTTTCAATTGAAATCTTGTTCAT
Source organism: Pterocarya stenoptera (assembly GCA_003123785.1). NCBI lineage: Eukaryota > Viridiplantae > Streptophyta > Magnoliopsida > Fagales > Juglandaceae > Pterocarya > Pterocarya stenoptera. The sequence goes on from QEOT01003269.1 coordinate 26,143, forward strand.
TTTAAATTTTATCATTTTTAATTATATATATTCATATGTCATTTAGGTGATTAATATGTGAAGTCGTTTAAAATGTGTCACATTAACAAGTTTGATTGAAAATAAAAATAAAATTCTAAAATAGAAATAACGTATCATTCAATTGTTTTAACCCTTATTCTTTAATCTCGACTTTAGCTTTTCAAGGGACGGGTAGAACTCCAGAGACAATCTCTCCATCAGAAGATAAATTTCTGATATCCATTATATAGTGAGGACGAGAGATTATGAAAGACTATAAATAAGTTTATTATAGTAGATATTCCCTCCTCAAAATCTCGGTGGAAGTAGGTTTTATGTCAAGTTACGTAAATATGCATGTCTCCCTCTTGTTTACATTTTCAGTATTTATTTTCTATTAACTACTATGGATGTATACACCGATATCACACAATCGCACTGGATCACTGTAGGGGGTTCCAGATCACACCTACAAGGCCCAGATCGTCATAGCAGGCCAAGAATGACTATTTTTCTTCTTCCGGCCTGTTGTGCGATTTGTTGCATCAACAACAAGCATTTATCATGGTTATTTATTGGAATGCAATTTTTTATATCTTTTGTTTTTTTTTTAAATGCTAACTGTATGTATAAAAAACATTAAAAAAAAAAACGTACATATCCAAGTAATTTTCCTTTTTTTATTTATTTATATATTTTGTTTTTTAAAATGAAAGTTATGTACATGTAAGAAAGTCATGTGGATATGTAAATCCTTTTACGTTTTTGTACATATAGTTAGATTTATTTAAATAAAATTGGAGATTTAAGAAAAGTATGAGAAATTAGATATGGATATCAATTTATAAATTTATTTTGTTGTAGATATACACTTACAATGTATTATTTACTTTCTAAAAGTTTCTTTATTTTCGTTCTAAAATGTGAAAGAAGATAACAAAAAAATATCATTCCTAACAAAGCTATTTTAATTTGGAAAAACTCTACTTGCAACGTGCCATAGGTAATCCTTGCATAACCGGATGATAAAAATGAAAAATGATAGTTACAGTCGTATATGTGCAAGCCACAATTACTTTGAAAAAATGAATAAATACAGGACTATATGAAAAAAAAATAATTTTTTAATAGTAGAATTCACTCTTTTTCAAAACAACTGCACGATACTTGCGAACTGCACGACTGTATGTAACATTGCTCTTTCCCTCTTTCTGCTTTCTCAAGAAGCAAAGGACGGCACCACCAACTCCCCAACTACAACCCGATGAAAAACTCCAGGCCATGGAATAATTGGCAGAAACTTTGACCTTCTTTTGCAATTGGTATCTCCAGTTGGGCAAAATGTGGTCAATATACCAATTAGCATTTGGGCCTTCTGAGTTTTGAGAGAGGTAATTTTAGACATTAATTTGAAGAGAACATGTTATTTGAACTTGCATAAAATCATAGAAAATGTAACTGCAACTTAGAATTGCCGATTGCTTGGAAGAAGAACTATACACATTTACCTTGCAATAAGTACTTGCATCGACTAAAAAAAATATTCTTTTGTTTTTTGCCAATGTCCAAGCAATCGAAGCTAAGCTTCATCACTATCACATTTACAAACTATCTGGGTTTGCAATTTTTATGCAGATCTGCCCTACAAGGAATTTACTCAGCTTAGGCACTGTCTTTTATTGATTTTTTTATTCGGGAATGGAGAAAGCCAACCAGACGATGGATGCTACTAGGGAGAAGGTCGACGCGATAAAGAATGTCGAAGAAAACACAGTAAATCCCTACAGCCTGTGGATCGTTTTCATAAGAAATTTCTTTGCTTTTTGCATTTTACTTTTTTGCTTTTTTGCTTTTTACTCTTTTTTTTTTATTCCACGTAAGCTCCGGTTGCCCCCCGATTATGATTCCGCATGCCAGTTGTCCCTAGCAGTTATGTTTATTGTTTAATTTGTATTGTTTACGACTTCTCTCTCTTGATTGGTTTGCTCACATCCCTATAGCTAGTTCTTTTTTTTTTTATTAATTAATTTTGTTAAATGCGCTTGTACTCAAAGTGAAACAAGGAAAATCAAATAACAAAATGAAGTAAGAAATGGCAAGCATTAAAATAACAGTTCTGCTATGCACAGTCATCTGACGTGGTGTTATGCCACGTCAACTGATTCTTTTAAAAAAAACAAAAACAAAAAAAAAACCAAAAACGAAGACAGAAAACTAAACCCATTTCATTTCCCGCTTCTGAGACCAAAACAGAGAAACCACACGAACTAAAAATGACAAGCCAAATCTCAGATGAAAATAACAGTCAACATGGGGGCAAATTGTCGACATCATGAGCCATACTAGAATGCTACACAACTTGTTCCGATGTTTCGAGTGTCTGAGTTTGATCATAGTCCTTTTTGTGTGCTTACATTGTTTGTTATAGTCTGGTCTCCTCCGAGTACAGAGCCAACTATGATTCCCAGTTCTGACGTTGTACAGGTTGACGCCTGCATGGTTGATGTTTTTACCTTTTTCCCCTTGGAGTTGAAGTTTTTAGTTGAAATGATATTTCTTGCCCTCGTACTGTCTATTCAAAGATTTCTTCTAGAAGCTAATCCAATCAATCATCCAAACTCGCGCTAATGCTATAAAACTTCAACAAAAGGGAGCCCACTCTTCGCCACTCAATCCAACGAGTCTCCTTCTTAGGTGTTGAATGTAAATCTAACCATGTGGCCAGAAAGAGTATTCTTGTGGGCTAACCAATGGAAACCAGAAAGAAATATGGAAGTGAACCTTAAAAGAAACCAAACAATGAAGAAAACAAAATAACTGCATGCCAACAACAATTGGAGAACTAGAAGTGGAAGAATAAAAATGGGTTTACTATATATACAATAAATAGAAAGCAGGTGAAAAATAACATTCCTCCATATAGCAAGAAACCCAATGCAGCTATAATTGATACCGCTACAACAAATATCTTTCCAATGCATTCGGCAACACTGTTGTTATCAATCCAAAGGAATATCCAGATGCAAACCTGTATAAAATACACTCCAGCATTAACTGAAATATAAACAATCTTGAGCTTATCGGTCGGTAACGTGGCGGCAACAAGGTGGTTGGGCAGCGGCAAGTCACAGAGTGGTTGGAGGTCGGCGTCGCTAGGCTTCCTTTATTGTGGCTGGTGGCACCGAACGAGATGAAGTACTCTGTTTTGAGATGCAAAAATAGAGGTCCTTTGATGAGATTGAGGGTGGTGTTTTCCGATGTGGGCACGGTGGTCAGCGATGCAGAGGAGCACGTGAGATCCCGATGTGGTGAGGCTCTTGGTGGTGGTGGTTTGCAGTGTTTTACGTGAAGGAGTATGTGCCCTGTTTTGAGGAGCCAAAAACAGGGGCTTTCGGTGATGCCCAGCTAACTCTAATGTATGCATATATGAACTAATTAGCAGCTAACTCTCACAACTTCCAATCGATAGTCATCTTCCATTGTAGTTGCTTCCCAGTTTCTACCCTATCGTTCTTAGGTCATTATCCCCCATCAAAGCCTTTGGACTTCCTTTTCTCTCTTCATTCTCTCTCTCTCGCTCATCTCTCTCTCAGTCCCATGCCGGAAAGCGTCTAGGCCTTTCCTCTACCTTCGTCTCATCTCGGCCTCTCCACCTATGGAATGCAGAGTTTGGGAATTGAGGAGAGGGAAACTAAGGGAAGTGCGGGAAATTGAGTGGGTTTGGTTTTTAAACCAAACAGTGCATTTCGATATTTTCCACATCAGCAGCCGCTTGCATGAGGCGCTTGTACTCAGCATTTTTCTTAAAATAATAATAATAACATTACCCTTGTGTGTGTATATTTGGGAGAAGAAATGGTTTTTCACTTTTTATATTATATTTTGTCATCCTTAATAAATAAATAAATAATTCTGGTGTCGTTTGGTTAGCAGTTCAGATGAGATGTTTTATTGAAAGTTAAATAAAATGTTATTAGAATATAATTTTTATTTTAAGATTTGAAAAATTTGAATTGTTTATTATATTTTATAAGAAAGTTTGAAAAAATTGTAACGGTGAGATGAAATGGTTTTGTATATGCAAACCAGGCCTAGTCTTTCACTACTTTTAACACTCATTTAAGTAATAGAAGTTTGCGCAAAAGCAAAGCAAAGATCATCATATCACAAAGATGACATTCACTTGTTATGCATCACATTAATAAGTGTGATTAGAGCTAACAAGATTTAAAATATAGAATAGCCCTGCTAATTTTATACGCGTGTAAAGAGAACATGTGCGTAGTGATCTTGTAATCTAATAAGGACCAAATTGCCTTGTAAGAAACCTTTCTCTACTTAATATAAATGCATAATAACCTCAAGAAAAACCTTAATTATCTTTTAGCTACGATCAATGATGGTTCAACCTCAGATCAATTGTACAAAATACTACAAGAAATAAAGCTATTTCCGGTGGCGGAAGTCGCCGCAAATACCATATATTATCGCTACAAATGGGTAATTCCGGCTAAATTTATTTGCCCACACTTCGCCGTTGAGCTAAGTAAGACATTTTGTGCCGACTTTTGAAAATGAATAGACATACAATACATTTCTAGTTACTAATAATTGTTGGAAATGTCATAAATGATCGCCAGTAAAAGATTTGCAAATTAGATTTAGTAGTCACTAAAGTCTATTTTCGGCAACTATTAATCGTTGGCAATATACTACTCTCGGCGAGTCAACAAGCGCCGAAAGATATTTGCAGTGTCGTGTTTACTCGCCTCTAAAACAATTTCGGCGAGTTATTCTCGACGAAAATGGTTTTTTTTTTTTTCAAATCCTAGTCCGTTTGCTTGTATTTTGGTGTGGTTGTATTTTCCCCAATATTTATTTCTTTCATAACAGTTAATTGCTTGCTAATAAATTAAAAATGCTAAATTTGGATAAATTTATATCTGATTGCTCATATATATATTGTATGTCAACATCATTCAAATAACCTCGACATACATATTTGAAATTCACCAGGATTTAAGACTAGGTTTTACACAATACTATCCAACATATCACAATGGAATATAAATTTACAAGTATTTTTCGTTCTAACTATAAATGTTTAACAGCAGGTTGTCTTCATGAATGCAACAGTTTCTTCATTACAAGTGTTTTTCTTTCTAACCACCATAGTCCAATGAGTATGGGAAGAACTGAATTTGGTTCTT
>QEOT01003269.1:49525-70925 GCA_003123785.1 Pterocarya stenoptera
GCTAGCTAATTGGGCCGTGAGCCCGGTAGAATAGATCCACGCAGCAGCTGGGCGCCCAATAGGGTGCGCCCCCTGGCTGTCCAGTGGCACAATTTTTTTTTTTTTTACAAAAGGTTTTTTACTGTTTTAAAGCCAAGAGCTCACACACTGAGCTATACGCTCAACCTTTGTCTTAGAGCTTATTGTTAATGTATTTACTGATTTATTAATTCAGCATATAATTGTGGCATAAAATATTTATTTTTCTGTAATATATTTTAGCATGTGCTTATTGAATACATGCATGCCATGATATCATGATGTCATGTTTTATCACATTTATAGGTATTTTATTTTCGTTATAAATTGCCTAGATTATTATTTTTTGGTAAATAATAATTATTTGGATCAAATGTGATGTGATTATTTTTGTACATGTATTATGATTGCATGTAATTGTATGAGCTTCTTTTATCACTTGTATTATTAGACTATTTTTAAGAATTGTCTTCAGTTTTTTTGAGAATGTGATAAACTAGAGGATTAAGTAGCCCAAGTTTGATTAGTCCATGCTTCTGATTTGCTCAAATTGATTTCTTTAATCTAAGAAATTAGTTTTCATGTGATAGACTCAATAAATTACTTATCATAATGGGGAGTAAACACTATAAAAACGAGTATGTATTGGAATATTATTGCAAAAACTAAAATGATTAGTTTGAGAAAAATTAATATTGAAGGAAAGAACAAACCTTCCAGCTAAATATATGTGACATAATCTGTAAGAAAGGGCACCCATATTCCTTCACCTTCTCTTGGGGGTTATGAAGTAGCTCTTAAGCCACTTCATGAAACTTAATGACTGGCCATTAAGATCAGCTAGCCAAGGGGTTACACTAGAGGGGTTATTTACGTAACTCTTCCCTTCTTTGGATGATATACTTGGAAAAAAAGCTCTGTCTCTCAAATGGTTATCTCTAGTCACGACATCTAGGTTATGGAATGTATGAGTGTCACTCTGGTATTACCACGTAGCACACTCTACCATCAATGTAAAGATCGTGAACGAACAAAGACGCTGGAGAATTTGTGGAATAACCGCACTAAATCTGAGGTATTTCCAATAAGATAATATCGCTTTCATTGTGCATTTTGATTTAGTATTTCTAATATGATCAATTATATATATATATAGCTAGAGTACTGGTCCTTCCAGGTAAATATATAGAAGATATTTTCATGGTGGGGACAAGCATGCACTGCATTAAAAATGGCTGATCATGATCATCTTAATTACTTTGTTGTTATTGGGGTCCTCAAACTATGATCATTTTTGTAATCATGCAGTGCATTAGGTGCAATCTACTCTCATTGACTAGTCCTTATAATCATAAGAACTTAAGCAGAAATAAATAAAAGGAGAGAGAAAGAGATCAGAGAGGAGTAAACTTTATCATATCTTTTCCCGGAATTCCTGGCTATACAAGCATATTATATGTATTGCAGACGAGAAGATATAGAGACTACATTAGATAACATGTCCAAATTCTGGAAAATTTTCGAGTCTACTTCACTTGCATGATCTCCTGAAAAAAGGGATTCCCGGAGTAGTGTAAAAAGAAGCGTTATGTAGACATCAAGTGTCTACATGGATGTATGCAATCTGAGTAGCAAATTTCATTAATAAGATAAACTATAAGAGAGATATATACAAGAGAAGTTCAAAGAACAGACTTCATCATTATATATAGTTGGGTGGATAGTATTATTCTTTTCTTGTTTTATAATTGAAATGATTCTCGTAACAAGTAGTGACGTGTTGTAAAATTGACTTTTAAGTTGCAATACTTTTAAACGATAGACTTCTTATTGGGCATAAAACCGACCTAATTAATTGGGAGACTCAGAGTATGCAAGCTACTTTTATTTTTGCAATAACAAGACCTCACAGATGGAGAGGAGTGGTTAGCTAGCTATGCATGCCTAGATGGGATTGACCCCGGCCAATTTGCAATGCTTTTATGACATTAATCTGGTCCCAACTCAACCAACCCCACACTGCATATNTCGTGAACGAACAAAGACGCTGGAGAATTTGTGGAATAACCGCACTAAATCTGAGGTATTTCCAATAAGATAATATCGCTTTCATTGTGCATTTTGATTTAGTATTTCTAATATGATCAATTATATATATATATAGCTAGAGTACTGGTCCTTCCAGGTAAATATATAGAAGATATTTTCATGGTGGGGACAAGCATGCACTGCATTAAAAATGGCTGATCATGATCATCTTAATTACTTTGTTGTTATTGGGGTCCTCAAACTATGATCATTTTTGTAATCATGCAGTGCATTAGGTGCAATCTACTCTCATTGACTAGTCCTTATAATCATAAGAACTTAAGCAGAAATAAATAAAAGGAGAGAGAAAGAGATCAGAGAGGAGTGAACTTTATTATATCTTTTCCCGGAATTCCTGGCTATACAAGCATATTATATGTATTGCAGACGAGAAGATATAGAGACTACATTAGATAACATGTCCAAATTCTGGAAAATTTTCGAGTCTACTTCACTTGCATGATCTCCTGAAAAAAGGGATTCCCGGAGTAGTGTAAAAAGAAGCGTTATGTAGACATCAAGTGTCTACATGGATGTATGCAATCTGAGTAGCAAATTTCATTAATAAGATAAACTATAAGAGAGATATATACAAGAGAAGTTCAAAGAACAGACTTCATCATTATATATAGTTGGGTGGATAGTATTATTCTTTTCTTGTTTTATAATTGAAATGATTCTCGTAACAAGTAGTGACGTGTTGTAAAATTGACTTTTAAGTTGCAATACTTTTAAACGATAGACTTCTTATTGGGCATAAAACCGACCTAATTAATTGGGAGACTCAGAGTATGCAAGCTACTTTTATTTTTGCAATAACAAGACCTCACAGATGGAGAGGAGTGGTTAGCTAGCTATGCATGCCTAGATGGGATTGACCCCGGCCAATTTGCAATGCTTTTATGACATTAATCTGGTCCCAACTCAACCAACCCCACACTGCATATATATATATATATATGTGTGTGTGTGTGTGTATTTATATATATAAATTGGTTGGATACATAGATCAGAGGTGTGTTGATAATTTGGGTTACCTTCTACCATCATAGAAATAAATGCAATTTGGTTGAGAAAGCGTTAGGTGGAAGACAATCTCCCACTGCAATATTAATGAACTTGCAGTAAAATTTTGTACGTCAATGTGAACACCAAAACTAGTCTGGACTTTCTGGAGAAATTGTTATGAATTCTCTGATCTAAGTTTGGTGGTGGTTGAGCATGCAGATGACAAATATCGCAGCAGTTCCAATGTCAAATAAAGGCTCAGGTGCTGAAAATAAAAGCCACACAATTATAGATATTTTAATGACTTTTCTTTTCTCTCTCTTTTGGGGCTCAGTAGAGATCACAACTTCATATACATGGACTCCATATGAAATGCAGTCATTCGGTTCTATGAAAACGATATTATATCTCGAAAATTGACTCGCAACGAATGAGAGAGAGAGCCTAAAATAGTGAAAGAGAAACTCACCGGCATTGACGAGGTAGCAAGAAGGTGGTGAGATGGCAATCGGAAACAACCGTGCGAAGCCTTGAGCCAGAGAGAAAGAGACAGAGACAAAGACAAACTTGCGAGGGGAAATAATTAGGAAATTAGGCGCGGGGGTTAATTTAGGTTTCAGTCACTGTGTAAGACTTATTACGGAGATTTACATGTCGCCGTAATAACCAAGGTAGAATAAAAAATTATGTTCTGAGGCGAGATCAATTGCAGCAAGGTAAATTCGCCACAATTAATAATTTGTAGCGGCGACTTTTTTTAATGACAAGGGCTGAATTGCGTCATACAAGTGTTTTTGTGACAAAATTATCATAAAATTGCCGGAAATAATCATATATTCCTGCGATTCTACTGATTGACACAAAGAATTTACCATAACAGTAAAATAGGACATGATTAGCAACGATATATAGGTCGACGGAAATAAAAATAGCCGCAAACCCTACATTTTCTTGTAGTCAAAGTTTGAATCGACCCAAAATAAAATTACACTGTTTATATGAAAAGCACGTATTACCTTATAAACAACATATAACTGGAAAGAGATGACCCTGCAGTCACTGTAGTTGGGTCAGGCTGAAACGTCCAGATCGATAGATGCAGTTTATCATTAAAACGCAATTGGAAAATAAGATGGACCTGTAGCTTGTTAAATCATGGAAGTATACATTCGAATCCTCACTTCCAGCAAGTACATGTTACAACAAAATCACAATATCAGCAAGATTAATCAACAGAGATTTTTCTTTTCATTTGATTGCAGGGAATTAGCATGTACTGCACAGTTGTAATGGGGGATTTTTGCCTTCGGGTACTTCGATGGCGGTGAGAACGGGATAATGCTCCCGTGCGAGAGTCAGACTAACGGAGTAAATACATCCCTGCACATATTGTTCCAATAACAATGGCAAAAGAACATGCATGTGAGCTCATCGATCAGATCGTAAAAATATAAGAAACCGAGAGAGAGAAATCGGATTTTGGGTTTAAAACTCGGTATCCGGATTGAGTTTATCCATATTTTTTTATACGAGTACTGGTTCGGGTTTGTTTCGGATTGAAACCGTAACCGGAACTCAATTATCTGGTTTCAGATCGAGCTGGAAAAAAACTCAACTCAGATGAATAGACCTATTCAAAATGTCCAAACCAACCGTAAATAATTTTGTACTTCAAAGTTAATTTCAAAATGAGATATATCTAGGTTGAAATGAGTGTTACATTTTTTGTTAATTTCTATACAATAGACAAGAGATGAGATTTATTATGGATTAGCTATTATATTCACTTTTACAGTACTTCCCACTTATAATTTTTTTTTATAAAGTGTAACAGTATTTTTCATATAATATAAGGTATTATTTTTAACAGGGTGAAATGATGAATAATAATTAATGACAAAATTTTATTTCTCACAGGAGAATCCGAGAGATTCGAATCTTATGGTTCGACATGTCACAACGTCCAAATCCTTTACATCGTGGGCATACAAGTACAATAGATAACATATCGATTGCCGCGTTGCCTACTCGTCTGAGTATATATTTATTATCATTTAATATCATATTGACGTTTCTGTAGAAGATAATGATTTGAAAGTTACCCATATTTATTAAGGCTGGCCTAACGTAGTACGTACATTGATTAATGCTAATTAGCGTACACGGGTCATTTTGATGGTGTAATCTACAGTTCCCCCAAATGGCTTATAAATAAGTCAAGACGTTAGAGCAAATGCTCATGAAGCATATCTCAAAGATCAGTAGTTAATTAAGGTATGTATGATTATTGGATTTTTTTTTTTTTTTTTAAGGAAACATAGAACATTTGTTGGATCATCAAATGTTATCAACAGAGTTAAACATGGATGAACCTTTTGATAAATGTAGACTTGCATGGTTGAATCTCTTCATGTTGATATGCATGCATGCATGCCTCTTGTTTCCCATTTTCTAGATTTATTTTATCTGCTTGTACAAATATTTACTTAATTTTTCCTGATTCCTTTACATTCAAGCAGTTACAGTTCCACGATGATCTTCATTGTTCTTCAGTGCTCAGAAGCTGAAGCATAAATTAAGAGAGAAGACATGATGGATGTAAAACTCAATTGCTTCAGTACCTTTCAATCCCTAGTTTCACATGCTCTTCCACCTACGAGTGCACAGAGATCTCCCAAGTTTTCTATGACTTCTACCCTACACTCGAGATCTAGGTGAGTCCTTCTTGCGAAGTATTGTTGGCGATCGAGAAAGTGATATTCATCGTCGATCCTCTTAATTGTTATGATATTTTATCATCATCTATACAAGGAAAGAATAATAATAGATACAGTTCTAGGAGGTATACAAGTTCTGCACAATCTATTGGAAAACTAATGATATCTATTATTAAAAATTGATTTTTTCATGCGAGTTTATAATTTATCTATTTTTTTTTTAAAGGAAGTGTGAGATTCTTGCATATTGTAGGATTGCTTATCATTTCTTTATAGTGTTAAGATGATAATGCTGCATGACATACTTAAGAAATTATCCAACTATTTTCAACATGAACTTGAATTTTCTCTATCATGGATGGCTTCATTCTAGGCGGGACAAATATTCTCCAAGCTCTCCTAGTCAAGCAAATGATGTTATCTTAGCCCGCACCATGCCACCGGAAAAGATTGAAATATTCAAGTCCATGGAAGGATGGGCTAGAAATAACATCGTAACTCTCCTAAAACCTGTGAACAAATCTTGGCAACCACAGGACTTTTTGCCAGATCCTACCTCAGATGGATTTTTGGAGCAAATCAATGAATTGAGGAAACGAACAAAGGACATTCCGGACGAGTACTTGATTGTCTTAGCCGGCGATATGATCACAGAAGAAGCCCTTCCAACTTACCAAGCAAAAATCAATGGCACAGAAATTTATCACGATGTAACAGGCGTAGACAACTCACCTTGGGCAATATGGGCAAGGGGATGGACTGCTGAAGAAAATAGGCATGGTGATCTTTTGAACAAGTACCTCTTCCTTTCTGGACGAGTGGACATGAGACAAATCGAGAAGACAACACAATATCTGCTTGGGTCGGGAATGGTACTGATGAGACATGCAACATAACATGATTTTCAACATACTTTTTGAGCTTTAATTTTAGTTGCCTATATCATCTATATATGTCTCTTAAAATTAGGAGTTGTAATCCATAAACTCATGTTAATGTTTATAATCTTGTACGTATAGGATGCCGGTCTAGGGGGAAATCCCTACCTTTTAACCATCTACACATCGTTCCAAGAAAGAGCAACATTTATCTCCCATGGTAACACAGCCAGGCTTGCCATGAAGCATGGGGACCCAATACTTGCCCAGATATGTGGCACAATTGCCTCAGACGAGAAGCGCCACGAAATTGCTTATACCAAAATAGTTGAGAAACTTTTCGAGCTTGATCCAGATGAAACAGTTGTGGCCTTTGCCGACATGATGAGGAGGAAAATATCAATGCCAGCCCGCTTAATGTATGATGGTGAGCACGACAACCTATTTTCTCACTTTGCTAATGTTGCCTCTCGGATTGGAGTCTACACAGCAAGAGACTACAGAGAAATCCTCCAACATTTGGTTTCAAAATGGAATGTGGAGAAGCTAAGTGGACTGTCGAGTGAAGGACGAGAAGCCCAGGACTTTGTCTGTGGATTAGCTCAAAGAATGCAAAGGGTTGAGGAGAGAGCTCTGTCACTGGCCGAGAAAGCACCCTCCATTCCTTTCACCTGGATTGCTCCTAGGCAGATGTAAGAGCGTAGGGGCCTAGAGTTGGCCATTTTTCTTTTTTAATATTTATCTTGTTCTTTTAAAAGAAAAATGGTGGTCATGTGTAAACTCATATGTTAAAATAAAAGGCTTTGTTTCGATCCATCACTATTCATAACAAGTAAATCCACACAATATTAATCTGTATTTTATAGTCCAATTACATTGGGCTTATCAAATTAACATTTATTAGCCCAATGCCAAAGAATCATTCAAAATAAAATAAAAACCCATTCGAATTATAAATAAATTATTTGTTAATTTAAGACTAATTAATTGAAAATATATTTAAAAATTCTCAAATTGGTATCATGGTGTGTAGAGCATACCTACTAAAGTGTTTACATAATATAATTTGATTTAAAAGTTAAATTTTAAAATTTAAATATTACATATAAAATTTTACTATTTAAGTAATGAATAATAAGGCCTTTACGCCACACACACCATTCATGTTTCATAATTTGATTTGTAGGATTTTAAAATTTGAATCTTACAAATTAAATTATGTCATATGACTAGTGTATGATATAAAGACATTCAAATTGCAATATTAGTAATAAATAATTCTATTTTAAGTTATATAAATGGTGTACTCAACATTGATTAAAGAATAAAATTATTTGTACAATTTATTTTATAAAGGAATGGAAGATTTGAACATAATGATACTATTTAGAGATAAGACCTTCTGTAAAGTAGCTCAGCAAATTACTCTTTGCATTAATAAATAATGAGTAATGCTATATACAAGGTTCAAATAGACAAAGTCTCACAAAGACCTTTTGTAAAAAAGTGGATTTCACTAATAAATATTAGATTTTTTAACACTTTTTTATTGTAAGATCCACTTTTTCATTAAGAGATTACGCGAGACTTGTCTATTTTAGACTTGTATAAATCATTACTTTTTCATAAAGATACGAGATTTACTATGCATCAGCCACTATTCACTCTTACACCTTACACCTATAACTTTTTCATAGAGTGTGAGGTATTTTTCATATGGTATGAATGTGTTTTTCATATGGTCTGGAGTGTGGGTTGGTGAATAGTAGTTGATTAGAAGAATTTTTCCATCATAAAAATATGGAAAAATCTTGGTATCAACTGATTGGTTGTTGTGTGCACACCCCACGCTTCATGTGGTAGACCGGGTTCACTAAAAATGAAATTTTCTCTAAGATTTCTTCTTCTTCTCTACGACTTCGACACACTCAAATTCTCACCACTCAGTCCACCGATGCAAAGCCCTCAATCCACTGACGTGAAGCCCTCAGATTTGCAGGAGGGGTGATGTATTGTTTCTTGTAAATAATCTTCTTCAAAATTTTCTATGTATTACTCCTTTTTTCTCTGTGATTCTAGGGTTTAAGCATACATGTAACACACCGCTCCCCAATAAAGATATTTTTAGAATTTTCGATAAGCCAGTGTGCTACTAAAGTTAACCAAAAACTTTTCTTTTAATGACAAAGATTCCATAAATAAAACGAACTTTAATAAATACTTAAAATCTAAAATAGAGTCTGTGGAATCACTTATTTAAAAAAAAAAAAAAAAACTAAAGTCTCGTGTGCTTATCAAAATAATTTATTTAAATCTTAAATAAAAAAACTAAACGTGACATAACTATCTAGGTCTCTGCCTCACCTCCCTAGGTCAAGTCATGTCCTGCAGTCTCATCCTCATAAATGTCATCACCTGGGGTGGATTAAAAACATAAAAATATACAAGAAATGAGTCGAATACTCAATAAGCAACACATCATACAATAACATAATAACTATAAGGTTTCTTGAAAAACTTGCATACTCATATATACATACATAAATAACATAAATATAAACTTATCTTTCACTTATCATAGGCCGATACCTACTTTTGACCCCTATGAGTTAGGGCTAGCAAATCTAAATAGATTCTGATTCAGCCCGTAGCCGCGGGTTATGAAATGCATACAAAAGGAAGACATATTGGGTGCACTACTAGCATGCACGACCTGGTAATGCAATATGCCCATAACATAGGTATCGTCTTCATATCATAACATAGGCCGTTATGTATCTTATCATTCATACTTCATCATAATCATAATTTTATATTTGTCATATCATAGATTTTAAAAGAAATCGCATACATACTTGTCATATCATATTATAGATTTCAAATGAAATTGCATTATTTCATAACATGTCGTGATACATGACTCCTCACATAAAATCATGATTTTTCATAAATATAAACCTTCACATAAAATCATGCATAGCTTTTCATAAATTATTTTAATACATAACTCTTACATACAATCATGTCTTTTCATAAATCTTTTGATGCATAACCCTTTTCATAAAATCATGAATTTTCATAAATAATTTAATGCATAATTCTTCAGAAAAATCATGGATCTAAATAATTTTATCATGACTTGGATACGTAAAAAGGGGCTTCCAATGGAGGGTACACATGTATAATATTTTTATAAAAGACATGTCGTTTACCATACATACGTGTAAGGGTATAATCATGCTACTTACCTCGTAGTGCTAATCCAATATTTATGGGATGCGACTGATTTCCTATAAGATAGGCACGAAACTTATGTCAATTTCTACTTAAACACGTACCTCGTAATAAACCTTAATCTATATTCTTATAAACCTTGGTCCTTCGTGACCCTAAAATCACATTGACCCCATAATATTGATATCAATTATGTATATCTAGAGTCTATATGTACAACTTAAATTTTCCAAGTTTGGTCAATTTTTCTAAAATAGTCTAACCTTTCGTTCGTAACTCTCTTAAAACCATATATATATATATATGATATGTATGCATATATATACATATTTAAGCGCAACACATAAATATGTCCATCCATTTATAATAAGTCTATATTACGGTTATTACCTATACAGTACACTACATAATACTCCAACCTATATATTAAAGCCGTGAGACTTAGTAGGTTGATCAAGGGAGGAGATGTACTGCGTTTTATTAGAGAGAGCGAGAGAGTCACTTACAGAGGAGATTTGGATGTTCGTGGCTTACGATGGACTTTGGGTGGTTTGTCGGTGGTTAGGTCACGACTGGGCTTCGTCTTGGTGGTACAAGACTGGAGAGATAGAGAGAAACCGAAGCTTGAGGAGGGAGTCTAATGTGAAGGTGTTTGACGTTGGGAGGAAGAGATAAGTGAAAGAGATTGTTCCTTGTTGATGAAAAGGGACCTTACCGAGTGAGGTGGGTTGTCTAAGGTAGTGCAATCGTGGTGAAAGGGGGAGGAGTACGGCCGAGCGGTCGTGCTCAACAGGATGGCACAGCTGGTTGTCGTTTTCTACAGCTGAGGAAGAAGGCGTGGAGTAGCTGTTGGATGTGGTTTGGAAGTCAATTGGCGGAGTCCGACGGTGAAGACTTGTTCTCCGACGTCTTCTGTTGCAGCTGGTAGTGGCGTTGTGACCTCAACTATGGCATGGTGTAGCTCTCAGTGGGGGAAGCCAGTGCTCTGTTTGGGTGGGGCTAAAACAGAGGCTAGAGGTGGTTCTCTTCCAAACCGAGGCTAACGTGTGGACTCATGTTGTTTACAGACGTGTGTTGCGAGTGACTTGGACGTGGGCTGTGAGAGAGGAAGGGTTGGTTTCCGACTTGCTTGAGTCTTGTTTTCGTGGTAGCTCATGGCAGAGAGAGGGACTTAGGCGTGCGGGTTTAACGGGAGGAGGAGGCGTGATAGTATGGGAATGGAATAAGGTGCTATGGTAGCTTCTATGAAGGGGTTTCCCACTATGCAGGTGGTTACGTTGGCGTGGCTTGGGCGATGGTGTTAGTTTTAAGTAGAGGGCTCACTCATGGCAGTGGGTGGTGGCAACATACGTTGCGTTTCTTGGGCGTGGAGGTGTGTAGGTGTTGGTTGCTGGTGGCGAAGGGGTCCGTAGAGCTCCTACCTACCCTGCTAGCCGGTCATACCGTGCTTCCTTATCCTCTGTGGATAGTCGTTCTCGGAATACGGCCATCGTTTTGAGTGTTACTTGGGCGGCCGTGTCCGACCGTGCCTTTGAAATTTCTTGGCCCACCCCGCTGGCGTCCAGTTTAACCTTTCCGACCCTGCAAGCCGCTTAGCCTTTTGTTCGTGTCTCTAATATTGGCTTCATTCACTTTACCCCACTAAGCTTTTTTTCCTCCCTTTCATTCTATCCTGCCGCTTTTACTTTTTTTTTCTTTCTTTCTGTTTGCTCATTCCTCTCTTTTTTTTTTGGCGCTCTGTGCAAGCTTTTGGGTTCTAAAAGTGGCCATGGATTGTTAGGCTGACCTGCCTTGTTGACTATTCAACTCCCTCAAGCCGGGTAACGGCTAAAGACCCAGCTGGCTTTAAGTAGTGGGAATAAATTCCTTATAGTTACCCTGTTAATTTTTTCTAGACGAGTCTGGGAAGAATTCTTCTTATTTCCTCTGACCTTATGCCCTGCCTAGTCGCACTCCGAGTGACCGCTTGCATTTTGCACACATGGCAACACTGTGCTAGTTACTTTTCCGTATTAAATGTCGTCCCTTCGATTTTTTCGTCATGGCCCCATTTTTTTTTTACTGGCATTAATTCTACACATCGTATTAATAGATATGCTCTGCAACGGTTGTGATAATCAAGGGATTCTGGTTTTATGGAGGGACACGGGGTGATTCATAGAGTTATGGTGCCTCGGGAGGCCAAACGCTAACGCTGCCTATATAAGGACCCTTCTCCATGTTAGGAAATCCATTATACTCACTTCTATCTTTTATCTTTTATTCTGTGACTCTTGCTTTACTGCTTGAGTTCTCAGTTCTTTTGTTTTCTTTTACTTTTCTTCTGAAGTTCCTTTGCATTTTCTTTTGTCTTTCATGGCTCTGATGAAATCTTTACACCCTAATGGGCGATGGGTCCTCTAGTGGCACTCAGGCCGCTGCTGGCTGTAGCGGTTTGAGCGCCAAAGGGTGGAACCGCCCATCATTTGTTGTTGGGGTCCCGTACCCTTTGTTCTTGTTCTTGCTCTTTTACTTATTGTGTCTCACTCGTTCTCGCTCTTTTGCTTACGGGGCTCAATTTTGAAGTCATTCTCCGCCACTTGCTGCCTACACCGAACTCGCTGTATACTTGTTGCAGTGGTGAATGGCTTGGTTGTTGTGGTGTCATGGCCACCATCTTTATCTAAAACACACACAGCTACAGACTCCGAACTCATTTTGGTTTCCTTGGGTCTAAGAACAGTGAGGTCTTCTGGATCTTTTAGGTTATCCCTGGCCTTTTTACGATCTAGGTTCCCTGATTGATTTATGGTCTAGGGTCAGGCACTGGAAATTATTTTGTTGAATATATAAGCTCCGTGGTGTAACTTGCTCCTTATAGTCCTGTAGCCTTATGATGTGACTTGTTTCTTGTAACTTTGCTACTTTATAGTGTAATTTATTCGTTGTAGCTTTGTAACTTTATGATGTAATTTGTTCCTCATAGCTTTTCAACTTTATGATGTAATTTACTCCTTTTTCCTGCATAATTAATAAAATGATTGGTTTTCGCATTTTCTTTGCTGCATTTCTTTTTTTCTTTTCTCCTTTCTTTTGGCCAGCTTTTCCTTTCACTCCTGCAATGTCAAAGCGTTAATTTCTGTTTTGTGAAGATTCCTTTATTGGAGATCCTTTTGTTGAAGATTCTGTTGATGAAAATTCTTTTGATGGGGGTTCTGTTGATGGAGATTATTTTGATGGGGATCCCATTGATGGAGATTCTTTTGATGGAGATTCCGTTGTTGAAGATTATGTTGATTGAGATTTTTCTCAATTCAGGTAGTCATAAGATTAAAACCCGCACTCATTTGGAGAGGGGATAGGCTTCCTCAAATTAGCCCACCCCTTTTGGTTCCCCAAGAAGGTAGCTTCTTTGAGCAACTATTGGGGCATGCCACTCTCTCATTGTAATAGGAGTCGGGACAAGTTCTTCGGGCCACCTTGAAGGCTGGAATCACTCTCCTCTGCAGGAGGGATAAGACCGCCTTTAGGCCGGTTTGTCCCTATTGAGTCTTACAAAGACGTAAGTCGTTCGGGTAGTCTATTACTAGACACGTTCTTGCTTGTTAATATCATTGAAAAATGTAACATTTTAGGCCAGGCTGGTGCTAGACCCTCTCTTCACTCGCAGTGGAGGTCGGGGTAAGTTTCTGAGTTGTCGCAATGGCCAATCTCGCTCTCTTTTGCAGGGAGGATAAGGTAACATTTTCGGCCTACATTTCCCCTTACATCCCGCATGGAGGTAAGTTATTCGGGCAGTTTGTTACTGTATCCACTCCCGCCTGTTAACACTTACGAAGAAGGTATAGTTTCTTATTTCGGGTAGCTGAGGACTATCCCGTGCTTCATCGCAGGAGGGATAAGGCAACCTTAAGGCCTACATTTCCCTGTGATATCCCGTGGGGAGGTAAGTTCGGAATGTAATTGACTGACTGCTCTTCACCATGATAGGAGTCGGGGTAAGTTCTTTCGGCCTCCTTGAAGGCCTGACCCTCTCTTCTCTTTGGGAGGGATAAGGCGGCCTTTAGTCCGGTCTTTCCCTGTTGAGTCTAGCAAGGAGGTAAGTAATTCAGGCAGTCTGTTATTAGACCCGCTCTCGCTCGTTGATATCACAAGAAATGTAAGTGTTAGGTCAGACTAGTGTTGATCCCACTCTTCGTTGTGGCGAAGGTCAGAGTAATTTATTTTGGGGGCCGTGAGGTTGATCCCACTCTCATCTACAAGGGGGATAACGCCACCATCAGGCCGACCTTTCCCTATAGTGTCAAGCGGAAAGGTAATTTCAGGCAGTTTGTGATATGACCTGCAGCCGCCTGTTGACATCCTCAAGGAAAGTAAATTTTCATCTTCAAGCTGCCAAAGGCTAACCCGCACGCCGCCACGAGAGAGATAAGGCAACCCTTAGGCCTACCTTTCCCTATGGTGCCCTGCGGGGAGGTAATCTGTTGATCCTCTTGTTGCCGTAGATTTCGTTAATTGCACTTTTTATTGTTGGCGCCTTACTGCTAATATGAAAGCATGGAGCAAATGTTTTGCATTGTCCTAAAAAGTTACATTTTGATTAAATACAAAGGAAAGTACAAGCGAGATGAATAGGTGTTACAAAATTAAGGGACACAGAATCCCACTCTGGGGAGGTCGTCGTCCATCTTTCTCTTTAGAGCCATGCACCATCCCTTCCCCCCTCGAAACTGGTAGGGAGAGTTGTAGACAAAATCTTGCTGCAATTTCTTTAGTGGTGCCTGACTTATTTTGTCCTACTGGTGCCATCCAAGGTAGGCCTTTCATCTTTCTGCTTTAGCTCTTGGACGTAGCATTCCCTCGTTGACACCTGCTCTCCTCAGATTTTTGTCACTCTCTCGAGAGTTGAGAACCTCATTTTGAGGTGGTAGATCAATGTGACGGCCCTTAAGCTGTTGAGGGCAGACCTCCCGATGATGGCGTTGTATGCTGATGGAGTTTTCACCACCAAGAAGTTGACCATAACAGGGGCTGTGCATGGGCTACTTTTTACAAGGACGGACAATGTGATAGTTCCCACCTGCTAGACATTGCTTCCAAAAAAGCATTTTAAGGGCATGGGGGCTGGCAGCAGTCGGGAGGCCTTAATATCCATCTTGGCGAAAGCTCCCCAGAATAGGGTCATAGCAAGGACTCTGAACTTCAGTGGCAAAAGAACTGCCATTACTTCTTCAGTATAGGGAAAATCTGTGCTTGTGAGCAATTGGTCTATTGTTGACGACGTACCCACTTCCCTCGCTATTTCCTCGTATTTCTCTTTGAGGTTGCAGAGCTTGTCCTGCATGTTTTTCTACTCCTCGTCCTTGTTGAGTCCTGCATGCGATCCTACGTTCTCAGTGTTGCTGGGTCCTGCCTCGCCGTCTTACTCCCTTCGAGGTTGTTTTATTTCCTCTTTCTCTTTGCGAAGTGTCTCCATTTCGCCAGTTAGTTTCGTTACTCATTCCTTCATAATTTTCAGCCTTGCTTCCATGACATCTCCCATATCTCTCCTGAGTTCTTCAAAACGGGTTTGTTGTAGGCATGAGAAGAACATGCAAGATCTATTACAATCTCACAGACGGTGCCACTGTTAACGTCGTATTTCGCACACCTTTAGACCAAGCTCTGACAACTTAGGTCTTCAAAAAAAGGCCTTGCATAAGGTAGAAAAGATTACGGCTTTGAGAAGGCGGCCTCGGGGCCAAGTAACCTCCGATGCCAAAGTTAGTAAATATTCTTGAAGTGTAGTAAATAAGTAAGAGAGTCTAAGGATCAGAGAGAGTATTCTCGTACTTGGGATCTACTATTTATACTACAGGTCTGGTGGGCAGATTATGTCTGCTTTCATGAAGTCTGTGTTCCTCGTACTGTTCATTTGTCAAAATCTTTAAATGTAGTGTTGCGACGATGTCATTAATGTGGCGTGTTGTCTGGGTGGTGGAACCAGTAATGCGGTATAGTTCTCCAACCTTCTCCTCCCAATCTAGCTTCCCTCTAAACCGTTCATGCATTCTCTGTCAATATATCAACAGTTCCCCGTATATCATGCCTGTTGTGCAGCAAGCACTTGAGGACTAGACACTACCCAAGGGGTTCTCAGATCGACGAGTCTCATCCTCTGCAATACCATCCCTCCTACAGGTCATGTACAGATGAGCCTCCTAGTGGGTCGAGTTAAAGGCTTTCTTCTCCGAGCTAGGCTTAATTGGGCCTTGAATGGAAAATCCCCTTACAGTTCTCATGGTGTGAGAGATGTCAGTCTCATTCTTTTAGGAGGAGTTTCCTTGCTACAATAATGTATGTATTTTTTAATTCCAAGAATACAGGAAAAAGAAAAAAGTAGATATACTAGTGCTTCTCAAATTGTCCAAAAACAACCTGAACAGGTCTTCCAACAACAATCCTTGGATACAGCTTGCAACAAATGGTTTTTCAAAGGAGAACTTAATAGGAGAAGGCGGATACGGAAATGTGTATAAGGGTCAACTTAAAGATGGATAGCAAAGCACATTGTAGCAAACGGAAGATAAACTAATAGAGCGAGAGAGAGAAATGCTTAGAAGGTTGAGCTCGAACAAAATTTGCAAAGGGTTGAGAATAGAAATGCACGAATATTATTGTATTTGTAATAGGTTATATCAATTATAATAGTTTTTGCTTTGTTCGGATAAACAATGGGGCACATGTAAATAGGTAGATATTTTCTTTATTTTTCGTCTATGGAACAACTATAATGGTACCTTGAATTAGGCAAAGCCTAATTATGTAGTTGACTAGGTATTATTTTGTATATGGGGAGAGGTACTGTGGAGGCTATGAAAACTCTAGTGTTTTTTGGCACTTTTCTGAATATGTTGGGCTATATAGATTTTTTCTCAATCTGTTTTGATTACTTTTGAGCTTATCTATGATATTCTTGATAACATTTTTTTCCCAATCTATTATTCACAGGATGATAAGTGGAACAAAAACATACACCCTCTATATAGATTTTTCCCAATCTATTATACACAGGATGAAAACTGAACAAAAATCTACACAAACTATATAGATTTTTTTCTAAACTCATGCATGCACCGAAACAAATTAGCTGACTTGACATTGAAGCATGATTGATTTCATATACAAGTTTTGTATGGTAAACTTTACAACATGTACTCCCAGTTCCTGATTTGGAATCACAAGCTATATATCTCCATAACAAGGTCTCCACAACCCACTCATATACAACTGGATACAAAATCTTGAATCACACATACATCTGGACATAATCCACAAACAATGTACGCAACTGGACACAAACAGCTACACAATCTAGAGCATAGGAATAGTTATTCACAATATTAACACAACCAAATAAAGATAATAACATTTGAGATTCCCATTGAAATTAAATACATTGAAATACAGGGTTTATACAAACCCCTGCCACTAAAATGAGTAAAGACAAGAAGAGATAAAGAAAAAGAGAGGCAAGTTGATCTTAAAGAAGACAACCCATGAATGAACACTAATATAAGCACCAGATTTAATATGATGAATATAGGATACTGAAGGAAGGTTTTTTTTATCTTTCTTTGATACTATATTATGAAGATGACGGTGCTCCTGAATCGACTGATTGCATTAAATATGTATTTGCATTTGTCCATCCAACTTTGTGGGTTGGATATTGGTGCAATAATATCCTTTTCCTTATTAGGTAGGCAGAAGCTCCTTTAACGGACTAGGTGGGGAATGTATTTTCCCATCGAAAAGTTGGTTGATCAGCTAATGGAACAATTAATAGAAAGGCCATTTTACATCCAATTTCCTCTCTATAAATTCTTTCCAAAGTCCTCGAGGATACATCATCATCATCATCATCATCATCATCATCATCATCATCATCATCATCATCATCATCATCATCATCTTCTTCTTCGGTGAAAATCATGCACAACCTCCCCGTGATCATGCAAATTGGCAGCAGACATGGAATTCTAATATTTATGTTTCGAGTTCGCAAATTGAATTTCAGTTGAGACGATAATAACAAGAAACTAACTGAACAAGAGTAGTTAAATGGGATGTCGTCTTAAGTGACAATAGTTTAATTAAAAGCACGTGCATGCGGCTGTCTGGACCAAGCAGAGTATTAATTAATTCAAATCAATGTCTTATTTTCTAAAACGGGCAATCTTTTCAATGGGAAATTAATAAACAAGAAAGAAAACATTGCATGCAGTGGCTACATATAGACCAGCTAACAAAGTATTAATGCATGTGCTGCTTTTAATGACACCGGCCAGTTGCTTCGGAAAGATTGAAAGAAGTGTAGGATTGTTGCAGGATTTAATGACCGAGAAAAATCACTTTTTCGCTCCTGGCTTAAGTGAACTATAAAGAAGAGCCGGGCTACTCTGCGGCCAGAGTAGCTGACAGTAGCGGCTCACTTTGATATATTTAAAGTGAGTAATTTTTTTTTTATGATTTTTTATTTATATTTTTTTAATGGATTTAAATATTTTTAAAATGGATTTAAATATTTTTAAAAAATAAAAAAATATATCAATATATTTAAAATTATTTTCTTAATCATCCAATAAAAATAAAAATAATTTTTTTCTCCGAACGGTCAAGTAGAACGGTAAAGATTGGTGGACAAATTAATTTTTTTTCCAAAGACTAAGAGAAAAGGATTTTATTTTATGAAAGCAGAGGTCAAAAATAGAAAGCATTATTTTATCTCCATACCCTAAGCCTCACTACCCACCTCCCTAAACCTAAAACTCACCTCCCTGAACCCAAAACTCACCTCCCTCACCCTCATTACATAAGAAGAACGTAATCATATGGAAGGAAAATTGGTCTTTAAAAATGTTACCTACAAAGATGAGCAGGGGCTGCGGTGAAACAGAGATCCATAGAAGTAGTGTCTCTAGTTTGCTTTAAATGAGCTCGTGGGGCGGGGCGACGCTGGGCATACGGATAAGTTTCGTGGGGTGGCGCTAAACAGAGGGAAGACGTCGAGAGGTGGCGCTGGGCAGAGGTCAAACGTGATGGGGGTTGCTCGACGAGGGAGGATGGGGTCTTCGCGGGATTCAAATCTGGTTTGTTTCGTTCAATGATTTCTAAACGAGTGGCAGTGCTGGGCAGACGAAGGAGCATTGCTCAGTATCGCTGGACAGAGAGACGGCTTCGCCTGGTGGTGCTAGGCAGAGGAAGGTGACGTGAGCGAGGATAAGGTATTTTACAAGGCAAGTTCGAATGGGGAAGAAAAATCAACCGACCTTTTGAATCAAAACGCACGTTTTGTTAAAAAAAAAGAAATAGAAGCCACGTAGGATGCGCGTTATGTGTACTGCTACAGTGGTTGCTCTATAGTTTAACTTTAAAAATATAAGAAACCAAGAGATGGAGAAAAAAAAAAAAAAACTGGATTCTAGGTTTAAAATCCAGTACCCGAACCATGTTTATCAGCCCGGATTTATTCCGGACTGGAACCAGTAATCGGAACTCGGTTATTGAGATTTCGAATCGGACTGAAAAAAAACTCAGTTAAGATGAACAGACCTATTCAAAATTTCCAAACCAACCTTAAATAATTTTGTACTTCAAAGTTAATTTCAAAATGAGATATTGGTTGAAATGGGTTTTACATTTTTTTATTAATTTCTATTCGATATATAGGAAAAGAATTAATATTCTCATCAACCCCTGCTTAGGATCACCCATCCCACACCATAGTAAAATGACTAAAATAACCTCACAACAAAACCGAATCCCTCTTATTTCAAATCTCAATTTTCTTCTTCCTCCCGAATCGCCCATGGCCTTCCCCCCTCTCGCCTAAGGCCTCCCGCCCGTCGCCCATTCCCGGACGTTGACTGTCGAGATATCGGCGACTTTCGAGGTGCCGCGACTGTCGAGATGGCGGCATGACAGCAGCCGGTGCGAGATGTCGAGATTTGGCTGTGAAGGAGACGGAGAGGGCATGTGAGGGAGAGAGAAACGAGCCTCGGGTTGGGTGAGGAGGACGGGCTCGGTGGTGGTGATGGTCGGTGGCTGCGGTGGGAGGCCAAATCGACGGCAATGGCGGCGAATGTGAGCCGCGACGTGGGTGCGTGGGATGGGGCGACGGGCGTGCGTACGGAGGAACTACGGGCTCGGGCTCGAGGAGGAGGATGGGCTCGGTGGAGGTGGTCAGTGGCTGCGGTGGGAGGCCGAATCGGCGGCGGTGATGGCGGATCTGGGCTTCGACGGGGACACGGGTGAAACGGGAAGGAGAGGGAGAAACGAGAAGAAAAAGAAAGAAACGGGTAAAAAAAAAAAAAAACAAAGATACGTATAGTGAAATGCGGATCAGTCGTAAACAATGATTGATCCGTATCACTTGTCATAGGAAAAATCGAGTGATTCGAATTGTCTGGTTTCCATGTCACAACCAAATCCTTGTAGGCACATCGTGGGCATACCAGTACAATGGATAAGATATCGATAGTCGTGTCGCCTACTCCAGAGAGTATATATTTATTTACTTCCTACATATTACTTATTTATTTTTTTTTATATATTTAATTTTTTTATTTTTTAATTTTATATAATAATTAAAGAAGTAATTATTAATAAAATTATATTTTTTTAATTTTTTCTTAATTATTAAAGATGTTAAAAAAATATTTAAAAAAATATAATAAAAAAATAAAATATCTAAAATATAGCTGAAATGATAATTAAGTAGTAAACCAGTTGAAATGGTATCATTACCCTTTATTTTTTTTTATCATTTAATATCATATTGACGCTGAACCTGGCCGCCCAGTATTAATAGCCGGACATGTCATTTTCAAATAATAAAAATAAATAAATAAACAAAACAAAAAAAAAAAAACCCGGACATATTCCTGATAATTCTTAAAGTATTTTTTTAATATTCTAATTATTAAGAAAAAAAATATACAATTTTATTAATAATCATTTCCTTAAATATTAAGTAAAAATTAAAAATTAAAATGTTTGAACGATAAAATTGATTGGTAAGTTTGAAGAGATCTACTAATATTTTCTATGGAGGTTTGTATGAAAAAAGACAGATAATTTTTTTTTTCTTTTTGATAACAAAGACAGAGAATATTTATTATAAGAAAAGAATGATTTATAAGTTACACGTATTCTTTTTTAAAAAGTGTAAAGATTTGGAATCCATTTGAAAAATTTTATTTGTTAAGGGTGGATCTCACTTTCTTTTAAGAGATAACATACAGAGCTTGTAAATTCTATAACTACATTTCATATTACTTTAAAAGAAAATTACAGGACATGTTTAATTATAAAAAGAGATGATAAAGCTTACGTTCTAAGGTTAGAATAAAAAAATCAAAGGAATTTAACCAATGATCTAATTTATAAATTATATTGATTGATTGATTTATTTATTTTTGTATCTAAAAAAAATAG
>QEOT01003269.1:72028-91942 GCA_003123785.1 Pterocarya stenoptera
CTTAAAATTAGGAGTTGTAATCCATAAACTCATGTTAATGTTTATAATCTTGTACGTATAGGATGCCGGTCTAGGGGGAAATCCCTACCTTTTAACCATCTACACATCGTTCCAAGAAAGAGCAACATTTATCTCCCATGGTAACACAGCCAGGCTTGCCATGAAGCATGGGGACCCAATACTTGCCCAGATATGTGGCACAATTGCCTCAGACGAGAAGCGCCACGAAATTGCTTATACCAAAATAGTTGAGAAACTTTTCGAGCTTGATCCAGATGAAACAGTTGTGGCCTTTGCCGACATGATGAGGAGGAAAATATCAATGCCAGCCCGCTTAATGTATGATGGTGAGCACGACAACCTATTTTCTCACTTTGCTAATGTTGCCTCTCGGATTGGAGTCTACACAGCAAGAGACTACAGAGAAATCCTCCAACATCTGGTTTCAAAATGGAATGTGGAGAAGCTAAGTGGACTGTCGAGTGAAGGACGAGAAGCCCAGGACTTTGTCTGTGGATTAGCTCAAAGAATGCAAAGGGTTGAGGAGAGAGCTCTGGCACTGGCCGAGAAAGCACCCTCCATTCCTTTCACCTGGATTTCTGCTGGACAGATGTAACAGCCTAGGGGCCTAGAGTTGGCCATTTTTCTTTTTTAATATTTATCTTGTTCTTTTAAAAGAAAAATGGTGGTCATGTGTAAACTCATATGTTAAAATAAAAGGCTTTGATTCGATCCATCACTATTCATAACAAGTAAATCCACACAATATTAATCTGTATTTTATAGTCCAATTACATTGGGCTTATCAAATTAACATTTATTAGCCCAATACCAAAGAATCATTCAAAATAATATAAAAACCCATTCGAATAATAAATAAATTATTTGTTAATTTAGGAATAATTAATTGAAAATATATTTAAAAATTCTCAAATTGGTATCATGGTATGTAGAACATACATACTAAAGTGCTTACATAATATAATTTGATTTAAAAGATAAATTTTAAATCTTACATATAAAATTTTACTATTTAAGTAATGAATAATAAGGCCTTTAAACCACACACACCATTCACATTTCATAATTTGATTTGTAGGATTTTAAAATTTGAATCTTATAAATTAAATTATGTCATGTGACTATCTAGTGTATGATATAAAGACATTCAAATTGCAATATTAGTAATAAATAATTCTATTTTAAGTGATATAAATGGTGTACTCAACATTGACTAAAGAATAAACTTATTTGTACAATTTATTTTATAAACTCTGTATAAGAATAAAGTATTTTCTGTCATGACTGGTGTAGACATGAGCTTATTTTGACATTTTGTTTCTGAACTGTGTAAAAGAGAGCGAATATGAAATTTTGTGCATAAATTATATTTTTGTGATCTGATTCTGTTTTGTTCTGAAAATGTTCTATACTCTGATATGATATGATGTGATTTCTGAAACTTCTGGCATGACATTTTGTTCTGTTCTGACCTTACCACGGGTGTAAAACTGTGGCCTCTGTTTGGGTTGGTACCAACTTCTCTGTTTCTGGTGCACCCACTTTGGAAACAAAGTGGTTTTCTGTGTGGTCTTTCCTATGTGCACACTCGGGGCTCCGAGAATAATGAGGGGAAGATTCACATTCTGATACTACCTGGTTTAGCCACCGGGGATAGCACAACCCTACCACGGGGTTTAAACATGGTATATGATATGATATGATATGATGAAGATGTTCAGTTATGTTATGCCAAAGGGTTTTTGAATATGAAAAGATTGAAAAGTCGCTTTATTCTCTGATAATACATTTTGGGATGTGCATATGAAAATGAAATGTTTTATTTTTGCATCTTGAACTTTCTGAAAATGCTCATGTTTACATACTAGTATATGTTCTCTGCTTACTGAGTTGTTGATAACTCACCCCCTATCTCCATATTATGTTTCAGATAATTTTTGATGCAACAACTAGGAGCCAGGAATAGGGAGTACTTACAATTTTTGTTAATCATAGAAGACTAAGTGCCTTAGGGTATAATGACTTTTTGGAGAGTCTTTTCGGTAGTGTTGATATTTTATGTGGCTTTGGTATTTTGAGTAATAGATATTCCTAGTCTTTGTGGAAATGTTTCGTATATTATTGAGACACTTCTGATGTGCCCTTATGTAGGAACGTGGATATTTGTATTGAACAAATATGTTAATATGTTATGGAGACTTTGGTTTATCTTAAAAGTATTATTGGAGATATTTTAGGTGATTTTGAGCTAACTCTTTGGACCCCCGGAGACGGAGCGTTACAAAATACATTGAAATACAGGGTTTATACAAACCCCTGCCACTAAAATGAGTAAAGACAAGAAGATATAAAGAAAAAAAGAGGCAAGCAACCTTGCAAAGTTGATCTTAAAGAAGACAACCCATGAATGAACACTGATATAAGCACTAGATTTAATATGATGAATATAGGATACTGAAGGAAGGTTTTTTTATCTTTCTTTGATACTATCTTATGAAGATGACGGTGCTCCTGAATCAACTGATTGCATTAAATATGTATTTGCATTTGTCCATCCAACTTTGTGGGTTGGATATTGGTGCAATAATATCCTTTTCCTTATTAGGAAGGCATAAGCTCCTTTTTAACAGACTAGGTGGGGAATGTATTTTCCCATCGAAAATTTGGTTGATCAGCTCATGGAACAATTAATAGAGAGGCCATTTTACATCCAATTTCCTCTCTATAAATTCTTTCCAAAGTCCTCGAGGAAATATTATTATTATTATTATTATTATATTATTATTATTATTATTATATATCTTTGGTGAAAATCATGCACAACCTCCCTGTGATCATGCAAATTGGCAGCAGACATGGAACTCTAATATTTATGTTTCGAGTTCGGAAATTGAATTTCAGTTAAGATGATAATAACAAGAAACTAACTGAATAAGAGTAGTTAAATGGGATGTACTCTAAAGGACAATAGTTTAATTAAAAACACGTGCATGCAGCTGTCTGGACCAAGCAGAGTATTAATTAATTCAAATCAATGTCTTATTTTCTAAAACGGCCAATCTTTTCAATGGGAAAATAATAAACAAGAAAGAAAACATCGCAGTGACTACATATAGAGCAGCTAACAAAGTAATGCGTGTGCTGCTTTTAATGACACCGGCCAGTTGCTTCGGAAAGATTGAAAGAACTGCATGATTGTTGCAGAATTTAATGACCAAGAAGTAGCCCGCTTACTTTGATATTTTTAAAGTGAGTAATTTTTTTTTGTAATTTTTTTTATTTTCATTTTTGTAATATATTTAAATATTTAAAAAAAAATATATATCAATACATTTAAAATCACTTCCTTAATCATTAAGTAAAAAATAAAATTTCCAAATTGTCAAGTAGAGCGATAAAGATTGGTGAGCAAAGTAACTTTTTTCCTATAAAAATTTAGAGGAAATGAATTCACTTTATGAAAGCAGAGGTCAAAAATAGAAAGCATTGTTTTTTCTCCATGCCCTAAGCTGCAATACCCATCTCACAAAACTCAAAACTCACCTCCCTCGTTACACAAGAAGAACGTAATCATATGGAAGGAAAATTGGTCTTTAAAATGTTACCTACAAAGTTGAGCAGGGGTCACGGTGAAACAGAGATCCACCAGAGCAGTGTCTATGGTTTGCATTAAATGATCTTGTGGGGAGGGGTGGTGCTGGGCAGACGGATAAGTTTCGTGGGGTGGTGCTGACCAGAGGGACGACGTCGCTAGGTGGCGCTGGACGGAGGTCAAATGAGATGGGGGTTGCTTGGCAAGGGAGGAGGAGGGTCTTCACGGGATTCAAATCTGGTTTGCTTTATTCAATGATCTCTAAAGGAGTGACAACACTGGGCAGATGGCGGAGCGTTGCTCGGTGTAGCTGGACAGAGAGATGGCGTTGCCTGGTGGCACTAGGCAAAGAAAGGTGATGTGGGCAGGGAGGAGGTATTTTGCGAGGCAAATTCGAATGGGAAAGAAAAATCAACCAACCTTCTTAATCAAAACGCACGTTTTGTTAAAAAAAAAATAGAAGCCACATAGGGTGCGCATTTTGTGTACTGCTACAGTGATTGCTCTATAGTTTAACTCTAAAAATATAAGAAACCAAGAGAGGGAGAAAAAAAAATGGATTCCAAGTTTAAAATCCAGTACCCGAACTAGGTTTATTGGCCTGGATTTATTCCGGACCGGAACTCGGTTATTCGGATTCCGAACCGGATTGAAAAAAAAATTCAGTTCAGATGATCCGACCTATTCAAAATGTCCAAACCAACCTTAAATAATTTTGTACTTCAAAGTTAATTTCAAAATGAGATAGAGGTTGAAATGGGTTTTACATTTTTTATTAATTTCTATACGATATATAGGAGAATTCGAGTGATTCGAATTGTCTGGTTTACAATGTCAACCAAATCCTTGTAGGCACATCGTGGGCATACAAGTACATTAATGGATAACATATCGATTGCCGTGTCGCCTAACTCCACAGAGTATATATTTATTTATTATCAATTAATATCATATTGACGCTGAACCTAGCCGCCCAGTGTTAATAGCCGGGACATGTCATTTTCAAATAATAAAAATAAAGTTTTAAAAAAAACCTGACCTATCGCTTATAATTTTTAAAATATTTTTTTAATATTTTTAATTATTAAGAAAAAAATACAAAACTTTATTAATACTCATTTTCTTAAATATTAAATAAAAATAAAAAAATTAAAAATACTTGATTAATAAGTTTGAAGAATTCCACTAATATTTTCAGTTGGGAAAAAGATAGTGATTTTTTTATTTTCTTTTTGATAACAAAGACACAGAATATTTATTATAAGAAAATAATGATTTATAAGTTACACGTATTCTTTTTTAAAAAATGTAAAGATTTGGAATCAATTTGAAAATTTTTATTTGTCAAGGGTGGATCTCACTTTCTTTAAGAGATAACATACAGTGCTTGTACACATTTAATATTACTCTAAAAGAAAATTACAAGGCATGTTTAATTATAAAAAGAGATGATAGAGCTTACGTTCTAAGGTTAGAATAAAAAAATCAAAGGAATTTAACCAATAATCTAATTTATAAATTATAGTGATTAATTGATTTATTTATTTTTGTATATAAATTAAAATAGAGTTATTCTATTCTCGAGCGGAGTGTAGAATATTACACGATCAATTTTACTTAAATAGTAAGATTTGATTTATAATATTTAAATTTTAAAATTTCTCTTTCAAATCAATATATGTCATATAAGTACTGTAGTAGGTTTGCTATCTATTAATTGACTTATAAATTGAAGAAAAATTCTAATAATTAAGGCCGATTAACGTAGTAGGTACATTGATTAATGCTAATTAAGCGTAGACGGGTTATTTTGATGGCCCCCTAATGGCTTATAAAATAAGTCAAGTTAGAGCAAATGCGCATGAAGCATATCTCAAAGAGTAGTTAAGGTATGTATGATTGGATTTTTGTAAGGAAACGTACGTAGAATATTTGTTGGATCATCAAATGTTATCGACATGAGATGATTAATTTTCCATTTATACTAATTAGAGTTAAACATGGATGAACCTTTTCATGTAAATGTAGACTTGCATGGTTGAATCTCTTGTTTTCCATTTTCTGGGTTTATTTCATCTGCTTGTAGAAATATTTACTTAATTTTTCCTGATTCCTTTACATTCAAGCACTTACAGTTCCATGATGATCTTCATTAATGTTCTTCAGTGCTCAGAAGCTGAAGCATAAATTAAGAGAGAAGACATGGATGTAAAACTCAATTGCTTCAGTACCTTTCAATCCCTAGTTTCACATGCTCTTCCACCTATGAGTGCTCACAGATCTCCCAAGTTTTCTATGACTTCTACTCTACACTCCAGATCTAGGTGAGTCCTTCTTGCGAAGTATTGTTGGCGAGATGTGATATTCATCGTCCTCTAATTAATTGTTATCGTTTATCATCATCTAATAAGGTAGTATCAAATTATTAAAAAATTATTTATCATTCTTTAGTTTTCTTTTAATAATTTGATACTGAGAATATTTTGTAAACCACCACACCTTTGAGGGTGGTGAATATTTTCCATTTATAGAATCGTACATAGTGTATACAAGGAATTATATATACATATATGGTAATTACAGCTAGAATGGAAAATATGTACAAAAGTAGATGAGTAATCTTCTAGAATCAAGGGTCAAACTTTCGACCTATGGGAAGCCCCTGATTTAGGTGAGGATATCCGATAATCCTCAACAGCCCCCCCCCCCCCAAGGGCACCGCAAGCTAAGTGTTGGGCTAGCACAGATGCGGAGCTTGGAGCGAAAAAAGTCAAACAGAGGCTAAGAGACGCTCTTCGTGAAGATATTGGCAATTTGCAACTGAGAAGGAACATGTTGAGTGCGAATTGAGCCAGCGACAACGAGTTCCCATATAAAGTGATAATCTAACTCGATATGCTTGGCCCACTTGTTGGAAATTGGATTGGAATTAAAAAAAATTGCACTTTTGTTGTCGCATAGGAGAAGAGGTTTATGTGTAAGAGGAATCTTGAGATCACGGAGAAGATGTGTAAGCCAAAGTACCTCGGCAATAGTGAGAGCAAGAGCGCAATACTTAGATTCGTAGCTGGAACAGTCGACAGTTGGTTGCTTCTCGGCATTCCAAGAGACCAAATTATCACTAAGATAAATGGAGTAGCCAAAGGTGGAGCGACGAGTATCAGAACATCCTGTCCAATCGGCATCAAAGTACGCAATAAGTCCAGTGGATGATGACGGGCTAAAAGTCAAGCCCAAATGAAGCGTTCCTTTGACGTAGCGAAGGATGTGCTTTACAGCATGAAAATTGATCATCAGTTGGGGCGTGCAGAAATTAGGTGACAAAGTTGACAACATGGGCAATATCAGGATGCGTAATGGTCAAGTATTGTAGCGCACCAACAAGAGAGCGATAGAGAGTAGGGTCTGAAAAAGTGGAGCCATTGGCAAACAAGTGCTGAGATAAAACCATGGGGGTGTGAACGGGTTTCATGTCAAGAAGCTAAGCCCGAGCAAGAATATCCCATGCATATTTGATCTAACTG
Organism: Pterocarya stenoptera; assembly: GCA_003123785.1. Taxonomy (NCBI): domain Eukaryota; kingdom Viridiplantae; phylum Streptophyta; class Magnoliopsida; order Fagales; family Juglandaceae; genus Pterocarya; species Pterocarya stenoptera. Next base: position 79,166 of record QEOT01003269.1, read on the forward strand.
ACGAAGAGTCTATTAGAAGTAGGTGAAGCCTCAAGACAAATGAAGTATCTCAAATCACCCAAGTCCTTGGTGGCAAACTCGGAATTGAGATTGCGAGTAAAACAAGCAAGGAGAGACGAATTATTTCCTGTAATAATGATGTCGTCAACATATAGAAGCAAATAAATAATATTGTGCTTCCTATGAAAAACGAAAAGAGATATGTTAGCACGACTGCAACAAAAATCAAGTTTGAGCAAAAAAGAATTGAATCGCTAGAACCAAGCATGAGGGGCTTGCTTAAGACCATAGAACACCTTTTTTAATTTCTAGGCATGATTGGGAAAACAAGGGTGAAGATATCCGGGAGGTTGCTCCATATAAACATCTTCATGAAGAATACTGTTGAGAAAAGTATTCTTGACATCTAATTGACAAAGGGGTCACTTGTTGGTCACAGCAAGAGAAAGCACAACACGAACAGTGGAAGCTTTGACAACAAGACTAAAGGTGTTAGTCTAGTCAAGACCAGGCACCTGCGTATAACCCTTGGCAACAAGACAAGCTTTAAGACACTCAATAGACCAATCAGATAAATATTTAGTTCGGAAAACCCATTTAGATGTTGGTATTGGCCATGTGGGACGAGGAACCAAATCCCACATATGATTATTTCGCAGTGCTTTGACTTTGTCATTCATGATAGCGAGCTAAGTAGGATTCTTGGCGGCAGACTTAAAACCTTTTAGGCTCAGTGGTAGTAAGTAAAGCATGAAGAAGTTCGGAAGAGCCCATAATGCTAAGATGGGCCAGATGATGAGGCTTGAAGATGCTAACCTTGGATCTCATGAGCATTGGGTGAGAGCCCAATGAAAATGCCGTAGTGGCAGGAGGTAGCGTAGATGGACCACAACAAAAGGGCCAACACTGGGCTCAGCAGAACTAGGATCTGCATGGGGTGTGCACTACAGAGGGTTCCATGGGTTGTTGCAGGAGTAATGGCCCGAATTCCTAAATAGGAGGGAAGCTCATGCGCTGAAGTATTTGCTAGAGAAAGAGAGTCATGAGCTTGCAAAGACTCAGTCAATGGATCAGCACATATATGACATGGGCTAGAACAGGGCCGTGTAATAAGTGGGGAACGGATCTGGGGCAAAGGGTTTAGAGATGGTGAATGGGCCAGACTAGGTTCTAAAAAATTTGAGAATATTAAGAACGATATGGGTTAGGCTTGAGAAGTGTTTAGAAAGGAAAAATAGGACTCATCAAATTGGGCATGTCTAGTGATATAAATCCGAGAGGTGATGGGGTCAAGACAACGAAAGCCTTTGTAAGATGGACTGTAGACTAAGAAAATGCAAGAAATACTACGAGGTGCAGATTTATTAGGCATGTAATCACTTAAACAATGATAGACATGACAACCAAAAGGATGAACAATTTTGTAATTCGAAGACTTATCATACAAAATCTCAAAAAGAAATACCTCCAAGAAGAGGTGTTAACAAACGGTTAATGATGTAAGTTGCAATGCTAAAGGCGTCAACCCAAAAACAAGGGGAGACATGTGATGAAAATAGAGAGCAAGTCCCGTTTCAGTCACATGTCGATGTTTGCGTTCAACACATCCATTTTGAGTGGGAGCATATGGGCGAGAGATTTGATCATGAATACTTGATTTACGTAGATGAGCTTGGAAACGATTACTAGTGAATTCAACACCTCCATCACTTTGAAAAATTTTTATTTGAGTTGAATATTGATTCTCCACAAAATTTTGAAATTGAATAAAAATGTCATAGAAATCATATTTTAATTTCATAGGGTAAAGCCAAGTGAAACGAGAATAATCATTAATAAATAAAACGTAATAGCCAAAACCCAAATTTGATTTAATAGAAGAAGGGCCTCAAATGTTGCAATGAATAAGATTTAACACATGAGAGGATCTATTTTCATTATGAGAATAAGGCAAACGATGACTCTTATCAAGTTGACAAGTAGAACAAAGCGATGGAGTAGGCAGCAAAGATGTAAGAAAACGATGCCTTTTTTATTGAGTAAAGAAATAACAAAATGATTTACATGCCCAAGTCGTGCGTGCCATAAATCATATGAAGCATGTAAGGCTTTATTTCTAAGGATAGAAAGAAAAGTGGGATTTTCGTGCTCCAGCACATATAGACCACCATCTCTTTTATCAGTTACCACCACCCTTTTTGTTTTGCGATTCTAAACAGTAAAAAGATTTTTAGTGAAGGTAACGGATAAAGGAAAATCAGACTTTAGCTTACTAATAGATAGCAGATTCTTAGTGAGATGGGGAACAACTAAAACATCTAATAATTGGATATTTAGGGAAGGAGAAATTGTACTAGTATGGATAATAGGGAGAGAGGCACCGTTCCCTACTATTACACAATTCTTACCCATATAATTTTCTAATTTGTCCAATTGAGAAGAGTCGGTTGTCATGTGTGCCGAAGCACCCATGTCAAGGTACCAGTCAAAGTCGGAACCACTAGAGATGGAGCATTAGCTGGTGAAAGCTTCAGCCAATTGAGCAGAGAGCTCAGCACGATCATAGCGGTTGTGGCAATAGTCTGCAGTATGTCCTTCATTTCTGCATATTTGACAGCGGGGAGTGTAATGGCCATGCTTACCATTCCCCTGTCTAGAGTTGTTGCGGCCGCTACTACCCCTATGATTTCGCCAGTTGCGAGATGAACCATCCCCACGGTTTGAGAAGAGCCTTTCGTGGCAGTGAATGTGGCAATAGATGGGGTTCAGGAGTCGAGAGATTTTTGAAAAATCTCAAAACTTTCAGCCTTGGGTACAATGTCCTCAAACGTCAGGAAAGGAGTAAAGGCCATTTGAGTTGTTGAAAAAGTGGAAAAATTAGCCCCTAAACCACGGAGAAACCAGTGTACCTTATCTGTTCTGTCGACGGGATGGTCGATGGCATGGAGTTGGTCACAAAAGGGCCTTGAATGCATGGGAATATTCGGCAACCGTGCGAGTTCCACGCTTCATTAGTTGAAGGTTGTCCTTGAGGCGTAGCTCCCAAGCTTTGGATCGATGGCTGAAGGCAGTCTCCAAGGCAAGCTAGACCTCACAAGAAGTAGAGAGTCCAATAGCTTCAGCCATGGCTTCTTCGGTGAGGGAGGAAAGGAGCAAGCTGAGAAGACAGTGGTCCTTCAATCTCCACACCAAGTTTTTGTCATTAGGTGTAGAAGAGCTAGCAAAGTCAAAAAGGGGTGGCAGTACACTTGTGCCATCAACGTGACCTAGTAGCTCTTGGCTCCCAAGAAGTGGGAGAAGCTGACTCTTCCAAAGTAGGTAATTGGAAGATGACAGCTTAATGGTCACCATGTGAATCATGATGTTGAAAGAAATAGTAGAGGAAGAAGAATCAGAGGCCATCGGGATCGAAGGGAGGTTAATCTAGGTGAGGGTTTCTAATACCATGAGAATATTTTGTAAACCACCACACCTTTAAGGGTGGTGAATATTTTCCATTTATAGAATGGTACATAGTGTATACAACGAATATATACATATATGGTAATTACAACTAGAAAGAAAAATATGTACAAAAATAGATGGGCAATCTTCTAGAATTAATGGTCAAAGTTTACACATATGGGAAGCCTCTAATTTAGGTGAGGATATTTGAGAATCCTCAATAGAAACTATATAAGGGAAGAATAATGTTAGATACAGTTCTGAGATATTGTATGCCAGTCCCGCACAATCGATTTGAAAAGTAATGACATCTACTATTAAAAAATAATTTTTTCATGCAAGTCTACAATTTATCCATTTTTTTAAAGATAGTGTACGAGACTTGCATATTATAGGATTGTAAATATCATTTCTTTACAATGATAAGATGATAATGATTAACTTATATTGCATGACATACTTTAAGAAATTTTATATCCAACTATTGTCAACATGATCAGTTTGAATTTTCTCGATCATGCATATATGGCTTCATTCTAGGCGGGACAAAGATTCTCCAAGCTCTCCTAGACAAGCAAGTGTTATCTTAGCCCGCACCATGCCACCGGAAAAGATCGAAATATTCAAGTCCATGGAAGGATGGGCTAGAAAAAACATCGTAACTCTCCTAAAACCTGTGAACAAATCTTGGCAACCACAGGACTTTTTGCCAGATCCTACCTCAGATGGATTTTTGGAGCAAATCAATGAATTGAGGAAACGAACAAAGGACATTCCGGACGAGTACTTGATTGTCTTAGCCGGCGATATGATCACAGAAGAAGCCCTTCCAACTTACCAAGCAAAAATCAATGGCACAGAAATTTATCACGATGTAACAGGCGTAGACAACTCACCTTGGGCAATATGGGCAAGGGGATGGACTGCTGAAGAAAATAGGCATGGTGATCTTTTGAACAAGTACCTCTTCCTTTCTGGACGAGTGGACATGAGACAAATCGAGAAGACAACACAATATCTGCTTGGGTCGGGAATGGTACTGATGAGACATGCAACATAACATGATTTTCAACATACTTTTTGAGCTTTAATTTTAGTTGCCTATATCATCTATATATGTCTCTTAAAAAGGGGTTGTAATCCATAAACTGTTAATGTTTATAATCTTCTATATATAGGATGCCGGTCTAGGGGACAATCCCTACCTTTTGACCATCTACACATCGTTCCAAGAAAGAGCAACATTTATCTCCCATGGTAACACAGCCAGGCTTGCCAAAAAGCATGGGGACCCAATACTTGCCCAGATATGTGGCACAATTGCCTCAGACGAGAAGCGCCACGAAATTGCTTATACCAAAATAGTTGAAAAACTTTTCGAGCTTGATCCAGATGAAACAGTTGTGGCCTTTGCCGACATGATGAGGAGGAAAATATCAATGCCAGCCCGCTTAATGTATGATGGTGAGCACGACAACCTATTTTCTCACTTTGCTAATGTTGCATCTCGGATTGGAGTCTACACAGCAAGAGACTACAGAGAAATCCTCCAACATTTGGTTTCAAAATGGAATGTGGAGAAGCTAAGTGGACTGTCGAGTGAAGGACGAGAAGCCCAGGACTTTGTCTGTGGATTAGCTCAAAGAATGCAAAGGGTTGAGGAGAGAGCTCTGTCACTGGCCGAGAAAGCACCCTCCATTCCTTTCACCTGGATTGCTCCTAGGCAGATGTAAGAGCGTAGGGGCCTAAAGCTGCCACCGTGTGTGCTGTCTTTTTTTTCTTTTTTTCTTTTTTTCCCCCTTTCTTTTTTAATACTTATCAGCTTGCTCCTTTAAAAAAAAAATGGTGGTCTAAAATAAATGGCTTTGATTCTGTTTTCTATTTTCTGTTTTCTGTTCTGTTTTCAGCCTTTGAAGTGGTTCCAGACTTTGTATTATTTTGTCTTAATGAAGGTAGTTAACTTGCTGAGAAAAAAAAAAAAAAGGCTTTGATTCGATCCATCACTATTCTTAACAAGTAAATCCACACATTATTTGCCGAGAAAACAAAACAAAAAAACAAAAAAAACAAAAAAAATCCACACAATATTTATCTGTATTTTATCGACCAATTACATTGGGCTTATCATATTAACATTTATTAGCCCAATCCCAAAGAATCATTCAAAAAAGAATAAAACCCCATTCGAATAATAAATAAATTATTTGTTAACGTAAGAATAATTAATTGAAAATATATTAAAAAATTTATATTCTCAAATTGGTATACCGTATAGAGCATATATAATAAAGTGCTTACATCATATAATTTGATTTAAAAAAAAAATTAATTTAAATCTTACATATAAAATTTTACTATTTAAGTGATGAATAATTCTATTTGAAGGCCTTCACACCATACACATAATTCCCGTGACATAATTTGATTTGTAAGATTCTAAAATTTGAATCTTACAAATCAGATTATATCATATGACTAGTGTATGATATAAAGACATTCAAATTGCAATATTAATAATAAATAATTCTATTTCAAGTGATATAAATGATGTATTCTACACTGACTAAAGAATAAAATTATTCGTACAATTTATTTTATACATGAGTGGAAGATTTGAATATAATTATACTATTTAGAGATAAGACCTTGTGTAAAGTAGCTCGGCAAATTACACTTTACATTAATGAATAATGAGCAATGTTAGATACAACTCCAAATAGATAAAACTTCACGCAAATCCTTTGGCATTTGTAAAAAATGAATCCCAACGAGAAAGAAAAGATTTTTTAATACTTTTTCATTGTAAGTTTCATTTTTTTATAAAGAGATTACGTAAAATAGATAAATTTATCTATTTGAGACTTGTATAGATTATTATTCATAAATAAATCATAAGGTAGTGTGTGTGACAATAATGAATTGGGCATAATAGGAAAGTATGAATGGGTGCGATGCTCTTTCTATTATGCCTTCCCAATTGCGTTTCCACTTTTCACAAAAAAACGTTGTGGAAGTGTGGGTTGTGAAACCCCAGTCTCACACAAGTTCAAAACCCCCGACACACGTACGGACATCGAGCCAGAAACAAACGCAGAAAGATAACTCTGAGAATGTCATCTTCGCCGTCCATGGAGTCCTTAGTCCTTCAACTTCACGAGATATCTGCCGTCAAGTTCGGCAACTTCAAGCTTAAGTCCGGCATCCTCTCCCCGATCTACATCGACCTCCGCCTCATCGTCTCCTACCCAACCCTCCTTTCCCAAATCTCCCAAACCCTAATCTCCTCCCTCCCTCCCTCCACCCACTACGACGTCGTCTGCGGCGTCCCTTACACCGCCCTCCCCATCGCCACCTGCGTCTCCGTATCCCACAATGTTCCCATGCTCATGCGCCGCAAGGAGGTTAAGGACTACGGCACCGCTAAGTCCATCGAGGGCGTCTTCTCCCAGGACCAGACCTGCCTTATCATTGAGGACCTCGTCACCAGCGGCGCCTCCGTCCTCGAGACCGCCGAACCCTTGCTCGCCGCCGGGCTTAAGGTCCAGGACGCCGTCGTTTTGATCGACCGCGAGCAGGGGGGGAGGGAGAACCTCGAGGCGAAGGGGATTAAGCTCCACGCGATGATCAAGCTGACGGATATGGTGAGGATTCTGAGGGAGAAGGGGAAGGTGGAGGAGGAGATGGAGGGCTTGGTGTTGAGATTCTTGGAGGAGAATAGGATGGTGGCCGTGCCGAAGCCGAAGCCGAAGCCGAAGCCGAAGCCGGTCAGTGTTAAGGCTTTGGGGTTTGGAGAGAGGGCCAAGCTGGCCAAGAATCCCACGGGGAAGAGGCTGTTTGAAGTGATGGTGGAGAAGGAGAGCAATCTCTGTTTGGCTGCCGATGTTGGGACCGCCAAGGAGTTGCTGGACTTGGCCGAGAAGGTATGGGGAAAAAAAAGACCCTTCGGTTAGTTTCTGGATAAAAAATGGGAAAATTTTCTGGGCAAGTAGATGTACAAGAATTGGTATTATGAACTAGGAAGAAAAACTTTTTTGGGTTTTTGTCGTATTTACTAGATGATGATGGATTCATTGATGGTGCATCTTCTCCGACACACGTGGGCTGCTAGGCAGCCTTGGCCTTACGGTCAGTAAGAAGTTGGGTTGGGCCTGAAAAACTGGCCCCTATTCATTTATTGGTTCTCGTCAGGCGAGAGAGAAAGTCAAAGACAGTGTTTATTTTGTACTCTTACATTTCCTGTATGCCTCTTCATCAGCTTTTCTGTTGAAATATTAATGCAGGTTGGCCAGGAGATATGCATGTTGAAAACCCATGTGGATATATTGCCCGACTTCACACCAGATTTTGGTTCTAAACTTCGCTCCGTATGACTTGCTCATCTCCTTCTGTTTTCTACTTTGACGAATTTTTGTTGTTTGTTTCAGATATTTGGTCTTATGACATGTGCCGTCAAGATTAAGTTTAATTGGGTTGTCGGACCAAAGAAGAAATGTTACTTGATGTGTGGACATTTAGACATTAACAAGCTTGTTGGTGTTTGACATCAAATATTCTGCATAATGTAGAGGGTTACTTGATGTTTGAAGGATAGTTTACTTTATTGTGCGTTTGAACTTCCCAAGGAAGTTGAATGGCTCTTTCTATATTTTATGGGGTTAAGGTACAATTACAAAACGTCGGTCATTGTTGCAAAGCCTTATTAATTGGGAAGAAATGGATCAGCATATTAAAATGGCTCAAGAATGTTGACCTCCTTAATTGTTTTTCTTTCTTTTTTACTTCTTTTTCATGTTAATTTGATAAAGTGATTACATTTTTCTCTTTCTAAATTGGAAACCAAGTTAGTTAGTTGTTTTCATCATCGATGTCTAAACTTGGTGAGAGATGGTGGTTTTGTTAATATTTTAACGGTACTTTTGCTTTTGAGAACATTAACATGTCTTAACCCCTAGGGGTTGGCTCAAGTGGTAAAGGTTGGGCTTGGGGGTATTCTCTCCTAGGTCTAAGGTTCAAATCTCATTAGGTGTAAACAATCTCTAGGGCCACACCCCTGGTGAAAAGCTAGCGATTTAACTAGCTCCGTGTATGGAAACTTCCGAGGGTGCGGTGCAACGGACCGGAGTTTACTTTGCAGGGGTGGGTCTGAAGGGCCCTTGGAGAGGTTTCCCGACATTAAAAGAAAAAAAAAAAAAAAAAAAAACGTCTTATATCATGTGGCTCTTATGAGCATTTTTTAATTGAATTTGCTGCATATTTTATCTAACTCACTTGTTTATTCTGTTGTAGATTGCTGATAAATATAATTTCTTGATCTTTGAAGACCGTAAGTTTGCAGACATTGGTAACACAGTGACAATGCAGTATGAAGGGTGAATGAGCTTCCCTCCGCTTGTAAATTTTTTTTAATTACATTTCTGTTATATCTTTGTCTTTGCCTGACAGCTTCCCCTTTTTTATTCTAGAGGTATCTTTCATATATTGGATTGGGCTGATATAGTCAATGCTCACATAATTTCTGGTCCTGGAATTGTTGATGGACTGAAGTTGAAGGTTTCAACTAATCTTTTTTACTGTTTGACTTTTGGAACTGATTTACAGCTTTAATATTTCTTTTACTTGGTAGCTGGACCATTGGAAGGCCTCAAAAGAATCCTACTCTAATTTGAACCACTCTATGGACTGTACTTAGGGTTTGCCTCGTGGTCGAGGCCTGTTGTTGCTTGCGGAAATGAGCTCAGCTGGTAACCTCGCCAAGGGAGACTATACAGCAGCAGCAATAAAAATTGCAGAGGATCACTCTGATTTTGTGGTTGGCTTCATCTCGGTTAACCCAGCATCATGGCCAGGGGCACCTATAAATCCAGCATTCATTCAGGCCACACCTGGAGTCCAAATGGTAACAGGTGGTGATGCACTTGGCCAGCTATACAACACTCCATATTCTGTAAGTTCCATCTGGTGTTCTCTTGTTCTCTTCATGTTGGGATACTTTTTCTCTTTCTTTCTTTGTTTGGCAAAAGATAAAGAGTCAAGTGTAAAATAACGTGACTTCTTGGAATTTCATTCAATGGGCCCCAATTTCTGGAATTATTAGCAAAGAGGAAATTATTGGATGACAATCCCTCAGATTTATTCTTCCTATGGGCTTGTATTTGATGACCACTCTTCTCTGCACTTTTGAGTTTTATTTCTCTCTATTTTGATGATGAATTGTTGCAGCTTTCATGACTGAGAAAAATCATCTTCCACTTCCAGGTCATCTATGATAGAGGTAGTGACATAATAATTGTGGGCCGTGGAATCATAAAGGCGGCAAACCCAGCAGAGGCAGCCCGGGAATACCGTCTACAAGGGTGGGATGCATACTTGGCCAAATGCACCTAAGATTCTATATAGGTCTGGTCCCCTGGTTTACTTCTGGTTGTATCGTTTCTGAATCAATGGATGAATAAAAATCATACTCGAATGAAATCTTTGGGTGCAATGCCACATTTTTCTTCTGCTTGATAACATGTTTGCAAGCCTTTTTGTACGTGCAATCGTTGAATCTCCTCTTGTCTGTATTACTTATATAAACCATATTAGAGGCTTAATGCGGTATCGGATCGGTAAACTTCTTCTGTATCTGTGAAATTTGAACGAGAAGAACAACAATTTAAACTATTTACACTTGTTTCCTTCGCATGAAAATATTGATGCCGATGGGGGAATACTGACAACCAAAGATGAAATTTCCAAGACAATCATAGTTTCTTACAAATGGATTGCTATTATTTTTTCAAAGGAACGCAAGAAACAGATTTGGCATGAATCGAAATGGATGCATGACCGTGTACTTAAGTTTTGTTTCTTCATGTTTGGAACCTTTTACTTGGAGCTTTGGTCTTTCATTTAAGGATGTTGTGCTACATCTGGAAGGCTGCCAAATGCATTTGCCCGGTTTTTTTTTTGTTTTGTTTGGATAAAGGGGTTGGGGATTTCGAACACAGGTTTTCTATTTAAAAAACCGGATCATGTGCTATCAGGCCATCAGATTCTTGATACATTTGCCTGTTTTAAAGGGGGTAAAAATTCAAATTTCTTAGACCGATATAATTCTTTCCCGAAAAATATTCTATGGTTTGTTAAAGCTTATTTTGTCTGAAAATGTGACATTCATTGTCTTATGAAAAAGCTTTAGACCAGGGAATTGATGTTGGTGGATAGAAAAGAAAATGAGTTGAAATTTGAGAAATTTCATACTAAATTTACAGAAAACATGGGGTTTTAATTTAGGAAAAAAATATCTATTTTTAGACAATCCAAAAAGTCATATCTGAAGTAAAAAAGGAAAGAAAGAAAATGCATGTAATGATATCTGGAAAAAGATATTATAAAAATAAATTTACAAACTGACATAATTTATTCGGAACGTTAGATGATAAAGTTATATTTAATGTAAAGTAGATTTAACGTATCATATGAAGGTATATCAATTTGCAGATTTATTTTTATAATTATTATTATTATTATTATTTGTAGCCGTAACATTTCTCAAAATGTTTATTTTCATTTTAATTGTTTGGATTTATTTAAAACCACTCATTTTTCATTAAAGAAGAAAAGAAAATAGAGAATAAAAAAAATTTGAATCACGCAAGACTCTAAGAGTTGATCGAAAGTTGAATAAAGTTAAAAGTTAAAATTTGTTTTTTAGATGAATTGAAATTAAAATTAAAAATTAAATAAAATATTGATAACATATATTTTTTAATATTATTTTTATTTTAAGATTTAAAAATTTTAAATTTTTTATTTTATTTTATACGAGAATTTAAAAAAATTATAATAATTAAATAAAATTAAAAGAAGTAAGACAAGTTGAGAGTAACTAAAACAAACGAGCCGATCCAATTAAGATTGACCCGGCCCGGTTACCAGAAAAAGCATAGATTATGGATTGTTGGCAACGTCAAGACGTGGACAAGACTAAAATATGTTTGACTTATACAGAGCACTCTCACGCGCACGTAGCAACCTGCACCATAAATAAATAAAAATATATTGGCAGCCTTATCCAATCACTCTCACGCGCCATTACCCAACCCCTCCCTTTTGAGTTTTGACCCTATCCTAATATTTCTTATTTTTCAAAGAAAATTTTGAATTTTGAATTTTGAATTAAAGAATGAAAACAAAGTTTTGAAACTTGTCCTAATCAATTTCATTTTCTATATTTTTTCCCATTTTATTAGCAATATTAAATTCTACTTTGTAATATTTTTAAAGTCCATATTGAAAAGAATCAAAATTAAAATTGAAAATCAGAGGATAAAAGGATAGTTTATAACTTTTGAGGTAAACATGCCTGAAAAGTCAATGCACATCAAACACGGCAAGATGGAAAATGAAATATTCATAAAAAAAATGACATGTAATTATATATATATTAATTATATACACACGATTATAATTTATTGGGTGTTGACGTCTAGAAGGTACGCGCGAAAGGGCACGTGGGACTTGTTCTAACTGAACATGCATGCGCCCGCCGCTCGTTGAAGAATCAACCAGCGGGACTAGTTCATTCCCCAACGATTCTCCCACATTTTCTTTGGTGGCATTCGCATTCTATTATTATTACGAAAATAAGTTTTTATGGAAAAAAAAAAAATAACGTGAAAATATAAGAAAAAAATAAGTTTCTTTGGAAAAAAGCCAATGCAGCAGATTTCTCGTATGGATCTCTTCTGATTTTCCTGAATATTTTCTTTCTTGTCTTTCCAACATTCAATTACATGCAGGCAAGAAAGTTATAAACGCATGTTCCTTTTTGGAGTTTATCCATTTCGTCTTCCACTTTTTCCTCTGCCTGATCCCAAAGTTTGGACCTTCCTGAGCCATAATATGCCTTTCTTAATCTGTAAGAGTCTTTCGTTGACTTTTAGCTTGTTTTCTCGTTAATTTTGAACACTGGCATATTTTTCTCACCTACATGTTTGATTTTTGGCTTTTCTTTTGAATACCCTTTTTGTTTCCTGCAGGAAAGGAAAGAAGCTGCTCATAAGAACCCTCGTTTTCATTCAGATTATTTAGCTATCGAGTGTTTCAGTTTGTAAGAGATATATATACTCCTTTTTTTTCTGTTTTATATGTTGTGATTTTTCCATATACAGTTTTTGAATTGCATTTGTCCTGGACAGCTGCTAAATTTGGATGCAGCAAGGGAAATGATAAAATGGCTGTTCTCAGATAGCAGTTATCGTGATTTGTGTAGCGGAAATTGGAGGAATGGAGATGTCTACACGGCGGAAGAATTGTGATCCTGACAATGTTTCAGGTTTTTTTTTTTTT
>QEOT01003269.1:96449-157183 GCA_003123785.1 Pterocarya stenoptera
GGGGGGGGGGGGGGGTTCTCATCAGGTGAGACATTACTTGCACGGTGACACTGGCATGAAATGTAAAACCTCCAGCTTTTGTTAAAACCTTTTTTTTCTTTTGAATGATTTTATTCAGCTTGTCTATGACAAAGATACATTCAAGAATGATGATTTCATGGGTGAGGCCGAAATTGACATTCAACCCCTCGTTGTTGCTGCCAAAGCCTATGAGAACTCCATGATCAATGAGTCGATGCATCTTGGGAAGTGGTTGGCAAGCAAGGATAACACCCTGGTAAAAGATAGTGTCATCAACCTAGAAGATGGGAGGGTCAGACAGGAAATCAGTCTGAGACTGCAGAAGGTTGAGAGAGGCGTGCTGGAGATTGAGCTTGAGTGTGTTCCTCTCACTCAATAGCAGGCATAATTAGAAGTTAATGAATACACCATAGCCCAGTCAAGTTTATCCTCATATGTTTTAAGGGCAAAACATCGATTCTTCTCAATACACAAATTCTAACCAATTCCTCTTAACTACCAAGCTGAAAGCCCGAAAAGGTGATTCATATGGCATGTAAACATATAGGGCTGTGCAACTATTTTTCAAAAAGATTTGGAGATTATGCATAAAGCTCTACCTTCCCACTTCAGTTTTGTCATTCTCAGCAGAGACTGTATTTCGATATTATCCAGTCGACTTGAATCGATATGCAGCTGTGATGTCCGAGAAGCCTTTAAATGGGAGATACATGTATTTCATTCTTGTAACCAGATTCTGAAGTAGGATTTCACTAGGCAGTCAGACTTGAGATTGTCTTAAAAATCAATGAGACAGATATGCTAGTGTCAGAATTATGATGAATATATTCCACTAATGGGGGGATAGAGCATTCAAATCAACGTACAAAAAGTAAAGCAATCCAGGATCTGTAACCCTCCATAATCATGGATTAACTTATATCTAAGGTCATGATTGGCTCCATATCAATGCCTCAAGCCAGGACATTTTCCTACAGCTTTACCTAATGGAACATGACTAAACTTCGAATATGGAATGGAAAAGGCTCTGATGCTCTTCAGTGCTTTTGTCAATGTCTTGTGCCATGCACCCCGGGAGACTGGGTATCAACTTTCAGCTTCTGCAACTCTACGAAAACATTAAATTCAGAAAACCATCACAGCTTGAGAAAAAATGATAAATACGCAAAGAATAATGTTATATACAAATTCATGATATACAAATCTCGTACAAGTTCTTTAAAAAAAAAGTATAACCTATTGATAAAAAGCAGGACTCGATTATAAAAAAGTAAATTTATTTAAATGGATTATTATTTTTTTTAAAGAATATATGCAGAAATTACACAAATCAATTTCTCTACAGAAAACAAGCAAACAAATAAACAGAAAGAACAAAGATAAAGAATAATCTATGCTAACAATGAATCCTTGGGAAACCATTGCAACAAGCTTAGACCAGAATTATGAGGATGTCTTAAATAAAGGTTGCATTTTTGCTTTAGAAGAAGATGGGGTGACAAACAACCAACGAATCTTTGGAGTTAGGTTTCAGTTATGGAAGTTTTATAACTGCAATAATGTGAATCTCAACCGTAGGTAAAAAAAAATTATTTTTATTTTTTAAGATTTTATTAACATTCTCTGACTCATCAAACTTAGATTTAAAAATATATGACAGACAAAATAATTTAAATTTTAACAGCGTATTTAATTTGTATTAAAGGATAAACAGTGGGTTGTTGGCCCACCCCTCACATATTTTATTATTTTCAATAAATTAACAACACTAAAGTTGTTACCTTTGAAGCTACGTCTATTCTCTTTCGTCTCCAAAAAGCAGCTCCCTTTTTGAATTCAACACCTCTCTTCTCCCTTCCTCCGCGACTACAGACGCCCCTGACGTAATCGCCCACCTTCAGCGCCAGTTTCGTCGGATTATCTCGATCATCTCACTGCCTTCCGATCGTTGTTTCAACGGTGCAGATCCACCCTCCCCGCCCGTAGTCTTCTTCGCCCAAGTTTGTTCCCCGGGAAGCCTTCATTTTTCTGGGTTTCGGACCTAATTTCAACCATCCAAACGTCTCCTTGATTTCGTAACCCTAGGGTGAACATTCCCCAGAAAATAAATTTCAAGAAAAAAGCCACAAAGTTTTGTTAAATTTGTTACGTTTCTCGATGGCGGAAATTAAGAATCACGCTGAATTCTCGGTCAAATCCAAATCCTCATCGTTCTTCAATCGCTCCCTTACCTTGAGCAACCCGACCTCCACTGTTTCCCCTCAGAAACCCTACCTCCAGGCCGCTCTGAGTCTTGACCGGAGCGGCTCCGGTTCGTTCCTGAAACTCTACAATTCCATCGAATCGGTCCGGTCCGCCGGCAATGCCATCAAAGGTAAGGTCAAGCAGCTCCGCAGTTTCTTTGAATCCTCGACAAACGGCGAGGAATCGCAGCCCCAATCGCAACCGCAATCCCAATTGATGCCCAGCAAGCTCAAACCCGCAACAAAATCGATCGGTTCGGTGCCCGGTAGCTCCGCGATTCGTTTACCGGGCACTGAGGACCGAATCGTTGTGTACTTCACGAGCTTACGCGGAGTTCGGAGGACCTACGAGGACTGCTATGCGGTGAGGATGATATTACGGGGGTTTCGGGTGTGGGTCGATGAGCGGGACGTATCCATGGACTCGGCATATCGAAAAGAGTTGCAGAGTGTGTTGGGAGAGAAGAATGTGACCCTGCCACAGGTGTTTGTGAGAGGGAATTGCTTGGGAGGCGCTGAGGTGATCAAGCAGCTCTTCGAAGTTGGGGAATTGGCGAAAATTCTAAAAGGGTTTCCGGTTCAGAAACCTGGGTTTGTCTGCGAGAGCTGCGGGGACGTGAGGTTCGCGCCCTGCGCTAATTGCAATGGAAGTAGAAAGGTATTTGATGAGGATGAAGATAGAGTCAAGAGGTGCCTGGAGTGCAACGAGAACGGCTTGGTTCGGTGCCCGTATTGCTGTTGCTGAATTTGGCATTTTTAATTGCAAATTGTTGTTGTTGATAAATAACTGCTATACTGGAGAATCAGTGATATTAGTGTTTGATAATTTATAAGTTTTTTTACTCCAAAATTTTATTTTGGATGAAGAAAAAAACTTGGTCATAGGTTGGGGAGAATTGATGATGTTCGAATCATTCTCTTTTGAACAGCATTTTGGATAATAATGTATGTTATTTCAAAGTGCAAAATTGGTTTTGGGTGTGTATTTGAGTGTATTTTTCATGTTGAGGGGAAAAGGGTCTATCCTACATGGGATTGTAAATATTTTAGTTGCACTATTTACTGAAAGGGTTTGCAAATGTTGTTGAATGATGTATTGTAATCAACATGGGTCTATTTGATACCCAATTATTTTGTTTTTGAATGTTAATTTGTATCAGTGGCACAAGATTCAAGGAAGGAACAAACCAGTCTGGTTTTGTTTCTATTAGATTTTTTTCTGTGAGGATGGATATGTGAAGAACATATAAATGATGTAGATATGACTTTTGTGGTTGAATCTGCCATTTTGATGAAGCATAAAATTTCGGTTTTAGTGTCTCTCTTATCAAGGGATGGAAATATATTTAGTTTTAGATGCAGTGCAGTTGTGGCACTTTCGGCATTGCATAATGAAGTGCATGTTGCCACATGATCATTTATTAAACGAGATTAGTCTGCTTAAAATCTTTTTGTGCTCCTGAATATCCATCATGGTTGATTGCACAGGAGTGCATGTATTTAGATGTGCTTTTGTTCATGTTCATACATTTGTTCCTATATCGTTTTGGTACCCTTTTTAAATAAAGTATAAGGATTCATATAATTTGATGTCAACTCCATATTATAGGAGTTGAATTATATATGGCAAATCAAAAATCCTCCAAAAAGTAATAACCAATCCAAAGCCCGCTCACCGACTCACACATCTTATCCCACTCACTCAGCAAGAGAAAGTCTTTCAGAATATGAATTCCAGATTTTCAGCCATATAACATCAATAAGACAATAAGAAGGTCATCAATAATATCAGGTGAAATGTATAAGCAGAAGGGGGTGAAAAATATACACTTCCCTTGTGAAGGAAGATGGCAACAATAATATTACATAAAGGTAATAAGTGTTTTAAAGAGAGGTAGTTTCATCAAATTTTGATGAACTGCAGCCCTGTCTCAAGGACAGGGCAGAAAAAATGCCAACTTGAATCATGGAAAGCACCAAAATAATCATCTGAAACTATCTTGATTTTAAACTCCTTTGTAAATGGACGAATAGCCAAGATATGCCTTGCTGAATCAACAACAGCTGAGTGCTTGAACTCTGAAACATGCTGCTCATACGTCTCAAAGCTATTTCCAAACAAGACTACCTTATTCAATAGCTCCACTCCCCAATTTGCATGCAATAGATTATCATACAACTCTGCCTCACAGTGTGGCATAAAGAATATTGTTGGCTTAAGAGCACGTCGATGTCCTTGCTCATTTACTGATAGAACAGAACAACCTAGAGCTTCCAATACCCGAGATTCTGTAGCAGAAAGAATAGGGTCGAAAACCTCAATATCTCCAATCCAACTCAACTTTTTCTTCATCAAGATTGCAAGGCTAAGCTGCAATCGAGGGGCTTCGTATGATTCGATACTGCCTATGCCGTAAATCACCATTTGCATCTTCGACTCTGAGCCTAGGACCCTATGCAAGCAGCGCAAGATTTCTGGAGTTTGGATTTGATCCAGCAAAATATGGTAGAATGGAGAGCTCTCAATTTTCTTAATGCAGATCTGCATCTTCTGCATTAATTTAGATGTTCTGATAGGATCAGTTTCAAGATCAGTTGGAGCCCATGATTGTTGCTGTTCCACAGATCTAATTCTTGGCAAGTGTTTCCTCTGTCTTCCACGACGGGGTAAAACAACTGTCCAATCTCCATCTAAACATTCGGCAAGGGCCAGGGTTTTTGCAGATGCTTCCATTGCTGTCAAGATCCTCTCCTCTTCTTTGGTATTACATGCCACTTTCAGGACTATTCTGGGGCAAGTTAAATGGAAAGGAAGTGAGTGGTGGGGCAGATTGTCTTCATTTTCATAAGAGAAAAAAGTATGGAGGGGGGATTTGTTTCTCATCAAGGGGAAGGGAAGACACTAGCAATGTTATACCATAATACAGCTTTCCAAGGGTGCACGCCAACAATCACAGAAAGAGAAACAGAAAAGTTCAACTCCGTGGTTATATCTAGCAAGCTCATATCTCTCAGCCACGCCTCCATGAATTTGAAAAAAGGGAGGAGATAAAATGGTGAGAATCGAGGTAGTGCTAGTATATAATTTAAGCTTGCCGACTTTAAAATGCTTTTACAATTTAGGAATCAAGACACAGTCTGACAACTCAAGCATAGGATCCTAAAGCAAATTAGCAATAGATGATAGTCATTTATTGCAACTTAATAAACTAGGACAAAACGGAAAATTATAAACGTAACCATCCCTCCCCAACTAGAGAGCAGCACAATTGAATTCAATGTTTTGTTCGTTTGGATTTGATTCTGCCATAGACATATAATTCAAATGAGGGGTTTATTTTTTTTATTTTTTATTTTTAGAAAAACGAGGTCTAGGCCTCCTATTATTAAAAATACCCTCATTAAGGTGGAGGAGCAACCATGGTTACAACGGTAAAGTCTCTTGAAAGCAAACAACAAAGAAATACGTCAACATCAAATATAAAGAAACCCAATCAATCCAAACGAACAAGACCCCGAATCCTTCCTTGCACAAGACCGTCACCAATAAAATCTAAAGATCTTCCTTTAGTGTCCTCTTTCGCCAAAAAATCTGCAACCATATTAGCTTCTTTAAAAATATGCCAAAACTGGACATTAAGCGTGCAAATAAGCTCCTGCACTTCCTCCCAAAAATCCCATAAAAACCAATACTTACAAACTCTCGAAGTTAGCCATCCCACCACTACACTCAAATCCGACTACACCAATAAATCTCTCAACCCAATTGTATGACACAACCGCAACCCATCAAGTAAAGCTCGACACTCCGCAATTGTGTTTGTTGCTTGACCACAAAAATGAGCAAATCCCGCAAGAACACGTCCTTGCGAATCACGAATAATTCCTCCCCTACCTGAAGCACCTGGGTTTCCACAAGATCCACCATCCACATTAAGCTTAACCAACCCCACTTCAGGCGGTTGCCACACAATCAACCTTGGTAGCTTTGCACGAACCGGAACAACTGGCAATTTAGCTCCTGAAGCACCAATAAATCATTAGGACCCATTTTCCTAAAATGTCGCAAGGTACTAGATATCTCCATTAAAGAAACTTTCACTGCACAAGTTATGGCCCTCCAGTCATATTTTATATCTTCCATACGAGCTGCACAACGAGCTCTCCAAAGAGCCCAGGAAATAATAATGGAAATGATCCCACACATCCAAGCAACTTGAGATGAACAAGAAGCACGACAACACCATACATTAAGCACCATCCAGCTATGAACTTGTGGCAACCGAACCCCAAAAACTCCCGCAAAGAAATTCCAAACCTTCCTCATGCCCTCCCCATGGCAGAGCACATGATCCAAAGTCTCAACTTGGGGAGCAACACAACAATTGAACTTCGAAACAATCAGAATACCAAGATGTTTGATCGCATCATCCATAGGTAATGCCTTATGTCGGGCTCTCCAACAAATAAAAGACACTTTCTTCAGCACATGATCCTGCCAAAGCCACCTCCACCATGGACATAAATTACCGTGCTATCTAATAAGCTGCCAAGCCGATTTCGTGGTGAACGCCCCATCCACCGAATGCTTCCAGACGCAAACATCATGACCCTCATGCAAACGAAAGCGAAACTAAGAAATCTTCTCTACCAAGTTTTCGTCAACTAGCGTTCTCAAAAATCCAAAATTCCATCCAGCTTCGTCAACCATAGACCGCACCTGCAATCCAGCATCACCCACCACCATTTGCTCATCCACAGTTAGGCCATCCCCCAACCAATTGTCATACCAAAAGTTCAATTTTCCACTCCGAACCAACCATCTCGAATTCCTTAACACAATAGGCATTACCCACATGAGACCTTTCTAGAATCAAGAACCTCTCAACAAAGACATAACCATAGCAATGTGAGCATTACCCACATATTTTGTGGAGAAAAATTCGACCACAGCGATCCACCAATAATTAATTTTCATGCGAACTTCATTAACAATGAACTTTGGACCTTAGATAGATCCCGAATACCAAGTCCACCTTCTTCCATCGGCAAACAAATCTTGTGCCAAGATATCCATTTCCGCTTCTTTTTTTCCATGCTAGAACCCCATAAAAAATTGGAAAAAATCGCTTTAAGACCTGACACCACTCCCTTGGGAAGATTCAACACTGAGAGCATATGGATGAGCATATTATTCAGAACAAGCTTAATGAGAATAAGCTTACTCCCAAAAGATAAAATCTTACTCTTCCAACCAGCTAACCTCATCTGAACTTTAGCCAACAAATGATCAAACATACATAACTTCACTCTCCCCACATGCAATGGAATCCCCAAGTAATTACAAGGCCAAGAACCCTCTTCAAAACCAGATAAACGCTTCAACTCGAATTTCCTTTCAAAAGAGATATTCGAAGAGAAAAACATAGAAGACTTGTTGGGACTAACGAGCTGTCCAGACATACGCTCATAATTATGGATCACCTTCATAAGTTTTCGAATAGAGACCTTTCCATCATTAGCAAAAATCAAGATATCATTAGCATACAACACATGGCTAATCATAGTATCCCCACCTGGATTAAAAGGCTTAATCCTCCCCAACTGAAATTCTTTGTGCAGCATCCGAGAAAGCAGCTCCTCCGACAAAATAAACAAATAAGCTGATAAAGGATCTCCTTGATAAAGACCACGCAAAGGCTTAAAAAAACCTCTAGTACTTCCATTCAACATGACCGAATAAAATGGAGAAGAAATGCAATTAAAAATAAGAGATCGCCACTTATCCAAAAAACCCAACCTTCACACTTCTATTAAAAATCTCCAATTCACCCGATCATAAGCTTTCGCCATGTCAATTTTCAACATTACATTACCTCCCCTAGTCTTTCGATTAATTTCATGAACCAATTCCTGAGGAAGGGCCATATTATCAAAGATACTCCTCCCATGAATGAACACTGCCTGCTTCGGAGAGATAATACATCCAAATATTGGTGCCTATCTAAAAACCATAATTTTTGCCATGATTTTGTGGACCACCGAACATAAACTAATGGGGTGAAACTGCCCAAAGCCCACTGGCATATCCACCTTTGGAATTAGTACTAAATTCATAGCACCAAAAAATGTTGATTCCCCTCAAAAAAATCTCTCGCCATGTCCAAAAGATCCTAATTAACAATATCCCAAGCAAGGATGAAAAAACTAGCCGAAAAACAATTTGGTCCCGGGCTACTATCTGGCGGAATAGACCAAAGTGCCACTTTTTATTCTTCCATCGATGGTGGCGCACACAAACTCTCATTTTCCTGATTAGAAACCGATGGCAACAACAAACTCAAAGACGACTCATCAAATTCAACACTAGTCATAGAAAGGAGATCCTAAAAAAAACCAACCGCTCCATTATGGACCTCCTCTGATGACTCCAACACTTCCCATTTTCAAGCATCATTCGGTTTACCAGCTTGTTCTTGTTTTTAACTCTCATCACTGCATGGAAGAAAGTCGTATTAAAATCACCTTCCGTTAACCATTTAACACGTGACTTTTGGCACCCTAACATTTCCTCACGGTGAAGCCACTGCAAATGGCGTTGTTTGCACTTTAATAATTCAAATTCATGTTCATGAGTGTAATCTAAACTAACCGACTGCTCCAACAAAAAGATACGATCTTCAATACTTTTTAATTCCACTTCAACTTTACCAAAAGTATCTATATTCCATTTTTTCAAGGCCTCTTTCAATAACTTTAATTTCTTACTAACTCACACCATTAGACACCCCTCCACCATCTCGCTCCACACTTCCTTCACCAACGGAAGAAAGCACTCATGAATACCATACGCTGGAATCTGAAAGGTCTTGCCCCCCACCTCCTCTCACGAAGCAAAGATACAAGCATCGGACAATGATCCAAAGAACTTCTCGGAAGATACACAATGTGCGCATCGCCAAACAAATTCAAAAATTCCGTGTTCACCAAGACTCTATCTAGCCATCCTCAAATCCGTCGACCCCCTAACCTTCCATTACACCAAGACAATCGCTGCCCCTCACAAGGAAGATCAATCAAACCACACTCTTGAATACAAGAGTTGAAATCAGCTTTCGCACGAAATGCCCGCATAAGGCCACCCACTTTTTCATCATCACTCCAAATTATATTAAAATCCCCCCTATGAACCATGGCCATCTACCTGCATCTTGACCACTTAAAAAATTCCAAAGCTCCATACGCTTCCTCTGAAAATAGCTCGCATAAACAAAAGTCACCAGAACTCGCATACTCCCATAAACAAACCAACCACAATGTCAAATCTGACATTAATACCAACTCAAAATCAAAGCCCTCCTCCCAGAATAACCATATATTTCCTTCAACCTCAGCATTATTACAAAAGTAAGGCAATTTCATCCACCTTGCCCACCTACTACATTTATTAGCACAAAGAAAAGGCTCTAAAAGAGTCACCACAGATGGGCGGTTTTTATTCAAACTGTGCCAAAGTCTACTCTTTGATGAAAGAATCCCCATAATATTCCACGTAAATATATTCATCATAATTAAAGAAATTTTTTTGAGCGAGTCCTCCTCTTCAAAACAACAATATATTTTTCTTTCCTTACCCCCATATCCTCTTCAAAGGTACATTCAAATCCGGGTCCAAATCAAAACATTTGATTGCCAACTCATTCAACTCCTCCTCTGGTTCTACATTAGAGATGGCTCAGTACTGAGAAAAAAGCTTGTCCTCACCAACCCCATCCTCACCAAGTATCCCTCGATCTGCCAAACAAGCAAGCTCAAATTCCAGAGCTTCATCCACCACCTTCAGGGAACTCCTAGGAGATAATTGGCCAACAGGCAATTCAGCATGGTCATCGTCTAATACTTCTTCTGTTAACTCAAACCATCTTCCCAACTGCTCTGAAGAAGATTTCGTCTGATCAATAGCCACGCTAGTTGCACCACCCCACTCTTGAATATCGCCAACCCATCTGGTCAAGCAATCTTCCAATGGACCCTCTGGCTCTACCACCAAATCAAATTGACTCTTCTTTAGAACCTCTACATTCAAAGACACGAATAAAACATCCCTCCAAGTCCCTTCCGCCTCACCTTCACGTTTTCGGATTCCATTCAGAATTTTTGTCCCACGAGAATATGATTTACTCACCGTATCTTCAACCTGCTCTTGCGTCAAAGCCTCCTTATCACGGACTCCCACTGCCTTCCAAACTTGTTTGGGCCTCTCTCTTCTTGATTCCCATATGACACCCTTTTTTTCTCATGTCAATCCCCGACGAACACATTTATTCTCCTAGTGACCTTGTTTCCGACAATGCGAGCAAAATGCTGGAAGCGTTTTGAAAAACACCTCCTGATAATGACTGTTCTCTAGATCCGGTGTATTTAACCAGAACGAGTGCCTCAAAGGCTTAGAGATATCCATTTCGACACAAATGCGCCGCCTCCGGACGAGTCACACACGCAGTTACATTATCCCTCTTTAAGAACTAGCCAAAGCCCCCTCTGATACTCTGCAAAATAGACGCATGAAAATAGTTAGGAGGCAGACCTAGTAGAGTAATCCATATAGGAACCCATGGGGAGTCTTCTTCTTCATTGAAATCCGGTGTCCAATGAAACACCCTATAAGGCACACCCTCAATATCCACATTCCATCGAGCCATAACACTGATGAAGTCCTCTTCACTCAACATCCAAACTAAGACGTTCCGAGGGCTTTTCAATTGACCCATCGCATGCATTGATCTCAAATCCCACCAATTTTTTATGAACCCTCACACATGATCGAGTGAAGGTCTTCGACATAGAAATTTCAACACTACAGAAAAACAAAAAGGCTCCGCCAATTGCTTGATCTCCACTCTAGAGAACAGAAAAAACATCTCCCCATCACTGAAACGTGGTTTCCAAAATGGAATACCCACCTCGGGAAGTGTTTGTGGCCTTGCGACAACAATATCAGCAAATCCATGACTAGACGACGTCCCTAGTGCAACCCCGAATGCACAACCTGCTTCAACGTGCAATTCTAATCAGAACCATCAACAGAGATGCCTTGCCCTGCCATCAGATACATAGGGCCGGCGGCCAGCGCCGTGCAAAACCCTAATCGCCTCTCCAATCCCGAGAGAAAAATTAGAGCCTTGCCGATTACAAGTTGAGATTACAACATTCAAAAAACGAGGGGTTTATCGTTGTATTAACTACATTACCAATATTGAACTCAAGAAAAGCCAATATTGGACGGAATTCCTTGCCAATTCTTGGTAAAGTTCTCATTTGGAAGGGGATGATGTATTTCACTAAGTATGATAATTTGATTTGCTTACAAGGGAACACGACGAGTGCATGACAGCATGGGTTAGAGAGTCGGATTTGGTTAGACAGTGTGTGGTTTGTATACAAGATCGGATTTTTTAGTCAGGTACGGAATGTATCACCGTGTATGATGCTCATTATAAATGAAGTGGGTTCTTCTTCTTCTTGTTCTCCACTTACTACAAAATAGAAGATATGGCAATAGGGAAGAGTCTACACCTGGGTACTTTGCTAAACAAAAACTGAACTCAGAAACACAGGAAATCTACACCTGAGAGCAATTGGAAAATAGAGGTGAATTAATCAGTCCGATCCTAAAATATCAACTCCTTGATTCCAAAAGTAAAAAATTTTCCATACATTAACGAATATTGTTCTGCCCACCAGGGCCAACACCATCTATCTTGCAAAATATTGCATCAAATATAGAATAACGAACTAATAGTGCAAGGGATAAAATATAACATGCCCATGGTATTTTTTAAGCTGGCCAATGGAAGACTCAGCAGGAAGGAAGAATGAGAAGATAAAGGAAAATGCAAAAGGTTGAGAGAGTGCAGAGTGTCAAGAGGAAAAATGAAAAGTGACATAAAGTAAAGAGGAAGTGACATAAAGGAGGGGTGAATGGACGTAAAACAGGGACAAAAGATAAAAGAAAAAAAACCAGACGACTTCAGGGACTTTTGGCCTGACTTCTTGAAGAGTTCACCTTCTTTAACCTCACCACATAGACTTCAGTGAAAAGATGAAAACTAGATGATAGAATTCAAATCTTTATTATACAGTGAGATGAGAGACTAAGAAAGATTGTAGACAAACATATTATAGTAGATTCTTCCCTCCCCGAATCCCCGTGGACAAAGGCTGAGTGGCAAACCATGTAAAAATCTTTATGTTTCTATTTATTTTCTTTGCATTCCTTCATTGTTTAGCGTTATAGATGGATGCATAGACACCATACAGCTGCACTGACTCTCTACCGGAAGCTCCACACAACACTGATCGAGGTCCAGAACAATCTCAAAGGGGCTGGAAATAGATCTTTCTTCCATTCCGGCCTCTTGTGTGTTTTTAGGCTTCAACGAATAGTTAAAAAAAAAAAAAACCAAAAAGTGGGATTTTATTGATGGTACCGTATTGGCGTGGTTGAGCGGCGGCGGAGACAGCAATGACGGAAGGTAGGTGAGGACACAGGTAGAGTGGGAGTGGATGGAGGGGTTGGATCAACCACCCGGTTCGAATCGTTTCCTCGATCCGCAGCCTCTGGAACTGTATGCCATGTTTGGTTGCTGGCATGCTGCCGTTATAGTGAATTCTGTGTCGTTATTAAAGATGTCTTTTTTTATTTATAAATAAAATTATTTATAAATAAAAAATATACGGATAACACTTTTCTGGTCAATAGGGCAAAAAAGTCACCTTTTTTCTTTTTCCCGCTTCTTCGGTCATTTCTCCACTGAGCAAAATTGGGGTTTAGGGTTTTTATCCAGTCTGTTCCGCCCAAGGGCAAGGGTCTCTCTCTCTTTGTTTCTTAGTTTTAGGGTTTAATTTGTCGGAAAGATGATGTACGGTGGTGATCCTCAACAGCAACAGCAGTATCATCAGCAGCAAGGCGGGGACTTTCACCGGGGCCCACCCCCGCCGCCTATGATGAGGCAGCCCTCTGCGTCTTCCAGTACTCTTGCCCCAGATTATCACCACCCCTCCGCCCAAGCACCTCCTCCTTACGATGGTTAGGGTTTCAGTCACCGTACTTTTCCATTTTGAAATTCATTGTTTTTGTTGTTGTTGTGTTTGATTACTCTGAACTCTGGGACAAACACGTCATTTTAAGGTGAAATGTGAACGCAATTGGAGAGAACTTTAATGGTAGGGATATTGCAACTGACCTATGGTTTCGAGGATTAAATACTCAAATTTAGAGTTTGGGACGTTGGAAATTGGAATGGCCTCGTTGTCCTTAATTCTTTTTTTTTTTCTTAGAGACTCAAACTTTTGGAATATAAGCTATGAGGCCTCAAAGAAACTTATTTAAAGCAAATCCGGTTTTTCTGTGGAATGAGCATCATATCCCGTAAACTGAGTCTCAAGGTGTGTGCGAGAGAAATGCGTAACAATAACTTCCTGTACCCTATCTTTTGTACGCTAACGCAGTATCACGGTGTTAAACTGAAGTTCTTTGTTTAAAAAAAATCATACCAATTTAATTTTGTTACAAAATATGTAGTAGTCAAGTGGGTAATGAGTAGTAAATGCTTGTTGCAGCTCACGGTGATAGTTTTGCTGCAAAGAGGATGAGAAAGCTTACCCAAAGGAGGGCAGTTGATTATACTAGCACTGTTGTGCGTTATATGCAGGTAAAGTTTCAAGTTTGTCGGGGATAGCAGTGTCATGTGTGCATATTTTTGAAATTCTCACACTTCGGTTAAATATTCCTCTAATTTTCCTGATCATCAACGGACTGTCTTGCATGGTATGGTCATCACTTGTCATCATAAGTTTTTCTTTATCAGTTAACAAAAAACTTTATTGAAGAACTCAAAAGGCATAGCCCAAGTACACAAGACAGAAATGAAATTTTACCGAATCTGTTTTATGGTTTTTTCTGCGATCCTAAGACGCGTGGTTCCATTATATTCTATCCACATGCTTTCAAACGGACCTGTATGACTTATATATCACCCTGTTACATTTAAGTAACTTTGTATATCCTAGTGTTTCATTCTTCTCAGACTCTTAGGATTTCAGTCAAGGGACGTAGGCATCATGTGTCTTGTTGTTTTATGATTTCCTATTGGGATTTGAGTAACACTACTTTTCCTATACACTACTGTGCAGATTCGTATGTGGCAGCGAGATTCAAGGGATAGGACAACATTGCAACCTACCCCAGCAGCTGCGATTGATGTCAGTCAGCTGCCGTAGTCTATCGATATTATCTTTTTCTTGTAATATGGAAAAACATGGTTTACTAGAAGTATGATGGTGCTTTATTGAACTTGCATATTTTCCTTATTAAATTCTTTACGTTATGTTAATCCTTGGTGCAGATGTTGCCAACAATTGCCTATTTGGATAATCCATCTACAAGCTTTACTGCAAAATTTGTGCATACCTCATTGAACAAAAACCGTTGTTCAATTAACCGGGTTTTGGTAAGCTAGACTAAAACCAGCTTCCCCCAAATTATATTTTACTCGAAAACTTTTGTCTTAACTAAGTGTTTCTTCTTAATGTGCGTGTGTGTTTTTATCTTTGTAATCCTAACTTTCCCTCCAAATTAAAAGTCAGTGGTGGATCTCAAGTTGTGCTTTCTTAATAACCCTCATCGTTGGCTAGTGGTCCAAAAAGCAGAACTTTTTTTTTTCTTTTTAATTTCTACTTTTCAGGGATTTTGGAGCCTTTTCCTTATGCTAGTTAGGTGGATTCCTTATACAGTCCCAGTGTACTGTGGTTACACCCTGTTTTTTTTAATAATATTTATTCTCGTGTACCTAAGAAAATCCTACCTTGTTCATTAGGGGAATTGGTATTTGGTAATATGTACTTTTTTGGCAAGGTTTGTTTGGTAAAGGAGCTCCATTTGGCCTTATGTGGATTATTTTAAGGGAAAGGAACAATACTTTTGAAAGTGCTGAGAAATCTGTTATTGAAACCAAAATTAGCTTTCTTTTATCCTTTGGATGAATGTTCTGTTGCCGTTTTCGAAGTTTCTGTATCCTTCTTTTGTTGCTTTCTTGAGACTACATCAATGATAGATTGTAATTCTTGGGACAATCTCTTGTTTACCTCGTGTGTACAGAAGTTTCTTCTGAAGTTTTTCTGGACCTTTTCTCTTTCAATCTTTATTACTCTTTTTTTTTTTCTCTTCTAGATGGTTTTTTGTCTTTTAGATACTTGAATAAATAAATGGAGCATTTTCTTTCCTTTGTTAAGTTTTGTTATCTCGTGGGGATTCTGCTCATGAGTTATTGTAATCCTAATCTATATTTTTTACCTCTTCCAAAGTGGACTCCTACAGGGAGGCGATTAATCACAGGCTCTCAAAGTGGGGAATTCACTCTTTGGAATGGACAGTCATTTAATTTCGAAATGATTCTTCAGGTAAACAAGAATATAATTTCAATCAGTTGGTACAAAATTATTTGTGCTTTTAAATTATTTATAACTGATGCACGTGGTACCACATTAAACAATATATTTATACAATGAATTGAAGTGTGTTCATATTGAGTCGGGATTCACTTATAATAGTGATAAACTTATAAAAAAAAAAGAATATAATTTCATCTGGTTGCATGTTCACTCTTTTTCTCAATTTTGTGATATTTCAACTGTCTAGGCTCATGATCAAGCAATCAGATCTATGATATGGAGTCACAATGACAACTGGATGGTCTCTGGTGATGATGGTGGCTCGATAAAGTAAATATTTTTCTTGATAGAATTTGTAGTGATGTTCAGCTGCATAACTTATGTTTATATATATATATATATTTGTATGTATGTATGTATGTATATGTATGTATATGGGATTTGTTGTCTGGAAACAAAACTTCATGCTAATTTACTAATATATTGGTTATTTCGGGGGAACTCATAGGTACTGGCAGAACAACATGAATAATGTTAAGGCCAATAAGTCTGCTCATAAAGAATCGGTCAGGGACTTAAGGTATTTAACATAGTTTCTAGATGAGTATTTTCCAAGAAACATATTGACCATTTATTTCTATTTGCACAGCTTCTGTAGGACAGACCTGAAGTTCTGCTCCTGCTCAGATGATACTACTGTTAAAATTTGGGACTTTGCACGATGCCAAGAAGAGCGTTCATTGTCTGGTAATGTGCTTCGAATGCTCAGCAGAATTAGAAGAGGCTTGTTGCCCCTAGTTTTGGTGGTTTTTTGCTCCAAGAACATATTACTGATTTCTGATGTGCAATTGAATCAGATTTTATCTCCCACCGAATATGTGCAATGGCATGCAGCATGCTTTTTTTGCTCTGTTTAAACTAATGCATAAGGCTTTTTGATGTTTCCTTTTTTAAGTTTATTAATATATAGTTCTTTGTAAAATAACATTCGATATGTTGAATAAATAAAGCTTGATAATGAAGTTTGAAACTTGATCTACATGTCTTAGAACTTTCTTTTTTTTGGCTAGAAAGAAATGGGAGATGTTTTGAAGACAACGAGTGCTCTTTTGAAGATCTTCGAAACTTTTTCTTTTCTACTTTGAGTTTGTGGGCTAAGATTTTTGTAAGGAATGATGAGAATGTACTGAATCCGTTTCTGTTTTAGTTTTCCTGTTTTCTAGAGTGTAGTAGGTATTTCCTTTGTATACTTCATGTGTACTTGGGCTATGCATATTCTTGATAATAAAATTCTAATTATAAAAGGGAAGGGGGGAAGGGGGGGGGGGGGGGGGGNTTGGTTGCTTGGTTTCCACCTTTCTTAGCACTTAGGAAATGATTACTCAAGTCAAGACAACTCAATAAAATCATTAGTGTGAATGACTTCTTGTAGTTAAAGAACGTGTAGATTGCAATTTTGTTTTTGTTTTTTGTTTTCCTCTATTTATTTTTCCACTTTGAATTATTCTAATTGAACATTTTTCTTTTCACATCCTTGAAAGTTATGATTTCCAGAATCTTTATTAGTATCTTGGGGTTCACACTTGTAATTACCAATTTTCTGGGAATGCTGGTTTGCTTATCTTCTAGCAAATTTGTCCTCTAATTCTTTAGGTTAGCAATGTGATTTTACCCGTTCTTGCATGTAAAATTTTTTCTTGCTCACAATCTGAAGGGAATCCATAACTAGGCTTTGTTTGTGTATGTATGTGTTGTATATGAGTTATATGTGCATCATGTAACCTTAGAATTTTCTCCGTGGTGGGTTTGAACTCAGGCAGGCCATGGTTGGGATGTGAAGAGTGTTGACTGGCACCCTACAAAATCTCTTCTAGTTTCAGGTGTTTACAGCCATTCCTTTGTGAACTTTATTTGAATTTTGAATTTGTAATTGCAATATTTATTGTTGTTTGATTGGTTGTTTTCTAGGTGGGAAAGACAACCTTGTGAAACTTTGGGATGCCAAAACAGGAAGAGAGCTTTGTTCCTTGTTAGTTCAATTCCTTCATAGTTAAACCAGCAGTCTAGCTTGTTAGTTGAATTCTTTCGAGAACTCATTGTTTTATTTGCAGCCACGGCCACAAAAACATGGTGCTCTCCGTGAAATGGAACCAAAATGGTAACTGGGTGCTAACTGCTTCAAAGGATCAAATCATCAAGGTGTGTAACGCATTTCTCCTTTAAAAATTGGCAAGTCACTTATAAAACAAAAAATAAAAAATTGGCAAGTAAGTTGATAGGGACTCTATATATTAGCTATTAATTATAAAAAAAATAATAAAAAAAAAAAAATTGGTGATAGCTATCTTCCTTTTTTTTGTCACTTTTCCTCTGTGTGTGTGTGTGTTTGATCTTCATTTTGTTTCATCTTGCATTTGCAGCTTTATGACATTAGGGCTATGAAAGAGCTTGAGTCTTTTCGTGGGCATCGGAAAGATGTGACTGGTCAGTGACAGCCTTCTCCCAATGCAAATCATTTTGATTAAATTTGAGTTTTTATTTGAGTAGTGGACTATTGTTAGGTTAGTGATTTTTTTTTTTCTATTAGCAGCAGTGTTAGACCAATGTCTCTTGTTTTATAAGATAAGGCTATTTAGTGAGATTTGTAAGAGAATGAAACTTATACTGCATTATTATTTTCAATTGTTAGCGCTGGCTTGGCACCCATTCCATGAAGAATACTTTGTCAGTGGGAGTTTTGATGGGTCCATTTTCCATTGGCTTGTGGGGTAAAGTCTTTTAATTCAGACCCATTTTATTTTTTATTTCATAAATTTATTGTTCCTCTTACATTCTTCCATAGCATTCAGTGCATGGAACATACTTTCATGGAGAAAGAGATGGCTAGGGAAAGCTGTTGCTATTCAGTAACCTAGTTTAAATTTGCATGATAATGTTATATATTGGAGGTAGAATTTGAGAGATGTTTGCAGCGATGCTACTCTGTAAAAATTATCACTGTGAGTGGTATTTATATAGAACTGGTAATCAGCAATGCATTTGAAAAAACTTATTTACTCAGAATTCTGTTCATATTTTTATTTGACAAAGCCAGAGAAGAATAGGATATAACTGTTGAATTTGCATTTGTTTAAAGTATGTTTGTTCTTTTCAGTTTTAGGATGTCACCTTTAGTAGAAACCTCAGTGCACACCCCTCTGTACTTGATTTATTCTTCTTTTTCTATGTTAATGAAAAACGGTTTTTGGTCTTAAAGTAAGATTGCTGAAATGCAGATCTGTTCTAGGATTCAAATGAGTATATCTATCCTACGAGGACAATTGGGGGCATGTCTGACATTTTTGCACAGAGAGAGAACAGAAAATATGGATGCACAAAATTATACAAATAGAAATACATATACAATTGCTTTGATTCGCTATTATGTAATAGTTATGACAACAGGAATATATAAAGACGTTTAAAAACATAATAGTTACATAACGCCAATATCTTGATGTGAAAATTTAAAAATTTTGCAAATATCTGCTCCAATTAATGTTAAGCTCATAATCACATTTGATACGCGAATATTGAAGAAGTAGTTACTATCCACATGGAGCAAATGTAGGCCTTGGCTTTCCTTTATTATGACACCTTTTTGCATGACAAGAAATAGACGAGTGATGGCACCTAATAATATTCTATGTTTATGACTATTTCTGATGCGCAGGCATGAAACGCCTCAGGTAGAAATCCCTAATGCGCATGATAATGCTGTGTGGGACCTTGCATGGCATCCTATTGGATATCTTCTTTGCAGGTGAATGCAGACCTTGTTTACCTAATCCTCATTGATATATTTTAACCAATGAATAATCTATTCAGTGACCTTGTCTCCTATTTTCCCAACTTTTGACTGTCAGAACAGAGTTCTATGATGCATGTGAATATAGAGCACCATTTAATAATTTTATTTCATCAATGGAGAAAGAAAATTAGAGAACCTGCCAAGTTTTGCAAAACCATAATTAGAGTTAACTAAGGACAATGGTTCATGGTGAAAAAGAGAACTGGACCAGAAGAGTCCCTGCTCGAGAAAGAATATAATATGTGCACATAAATTTTCTATTGCTTTAAAACCATTCAACTAGGCTTTATGTTTAATATATGGTGTGCTGCATCTTTAAATACAATTTTATGTACTGGAGATGGCCTAAGATTTTTGGGCATGACCACATTGCTCTATTTTTTTAACCTGCAGACCACATTGCTTTATTGCTCTCTTCTTTAAATGACTTTTCAAATAAACCAACTGTTGGAAGAAACTTGAGTAGAAACTAGAAAATGCCTTGTTGGCTAGAGCATGTACTAAACTATTTTTCTGGCCTTGAGTGGACAGGCTATAGAGATGTCCCATGATGCTTTTTGGGGAACTAGCAGTTTTTTTTTTTTTTTAATGTTTTCATGATATCAATTCACATGTTAGGCAGTTTTTATCGAAGTTAGATCAAGAGGAGCTCTAATGAATGCCTCATGTTACATCAATTCTTAGTAGAAACCATCAGAATGTTGTTTTTGATATGTTATTTACCACTATTAGTGAATGAATATGTCATCCAGCTGCAGGTGTCATTAAGCTATGGCTGCCCTATCACTTACTAAACATACATGGTTTCTTCTGCAGTGGTAGCAATGATCACACGACAAAGTTCTGGTGCAAAAATAGGCCAGGGGATACTGCTCGTGATAAATTTAGCATGGGTCAGAACCAAGGTTGTAAAGGACTCGATATACCAAATATTTCCTTTTTAATAAAATTTATTACTGGAAACAAATTACCAAATCTTACTTCTGAGATTATGTGGTCCCATTGACAGTCAACACCTTTAATTGCCATGACTTGATGGAGGATTTGATTTTCTGTTTTTAATGTGCACTGAGACAGTTTCTTTAGGTGTTATAAATTTTCTGCAAGTTCATGATTGGGGTAGAAATACTTAAACTTGAAGAGACATCTTTCATCATCTTAAATATTTCCATCTGTATCAGGTTATGGTGAGCAAAACCCTGTTTTTGGTGGTCGCATGTCTGGTAATTTCCCAGCACCTGAAGGGCCAACAACTCCAGGACCATTTGCTCCTGGGTTGACTCGAAATGAAGGAACTATTCCTGGTGTTGGAGTTGCAATGCCATTATCCATTCAATCTCTTGATGCATCAGCTCAGGGAGAGCAAAAGCAGCCTCTTCCTGTTTCAATGCCTTTAGGGGCTCCTCCTCTCCCTCCTGGTCCACATCCCTCCCTTCTTGCTGCCAACCAGCAGCAATCATATCAACAACAGCCGCAGCAGATCCCACCACACCACCACCACCAACACCAACAACGTCAGACACTCCCACAGCAAATGTCACCTTTGCCTATGCCACCTCCAAACATGTCACAACTACAGCCTCCATCTCATTTACCTTTACTTCCACATCCCCATTTATCTCGCCCTCCACCCCAAATGGCCCCACTTGGTATGCCTTCATCAATCCCATCTTCAATGCCAGGATCGATGCCAATGCCATCATCAGGGCCTGGCTTACATCAATTGCCTGGTCCAGCGGTATGATTTTGTGAACATTTTTACTTTTTGTTTTTTCTTTTGAAACTAGGCTTCGAGTGTAACTTGCCCACTTCTAGAGAAGTTTTTGCTTTGAAAAGGGGAAAAAGACAGAAAAGCAAGAAGACTAGTTTGTTTGTTACTGTACATGCATTGCTTAGTAATTGCAGTACACCTTTCCCCTTCACCTCTAATGCAAACTATGAAATGGATGGCTTGTTCTATTGGCAAATTAATTGTATTCTAGTGATTTTGTTTTATTTATTTTTTCCTTTTCTTTTAGAGGTGTATCCCCTGAGGCTCATCTGCAACATATTATTTTGAGGATGTGTGGTGATACCATGTGGTGTGGCATTGAATTATTACATGCTTTTTAAGTGTGACAAAATCAAATTTTCATTTTGTAATTGGATTTGACCTGTAGCTTTGGAAGAAGGTTACGATTTCAATGGGTTGTCTTTAGGTATTTTTACTGTCATACTCATCAACATGATTCTCCCTAATCATCTAGATGTAAAATACTCTAGTGCACTTCTAATTGTTATTTCATGCAATAATTTTTTATGAAAGGCTAGTTTCAGGAATGCTGCTTTCTTTGTTTATTCTCATGTTTGAGTTTCTATTGTTGTACCTAAAGCCATAATTTCTTACTTCAGGGAATGCAAGGTACAATGAATCAGATTCCTCCATTGCCGCAAGGCCATTTTATGGGTATGAACCGCATGCACTCAGGATCTTTACCTTCGAGTGGAACACCTTCACAGGTTGGAAGTTTTCAGAATGGCTTGACAAATATGCAGGCCCCATCAAATGCAGGTGGGCCCCAGATGTATCCTCAGGGTGGGATATTTAACCGGCCACAAGCTGGACAAATGTCAATGATGCCAGGTTATAATCCCTACCAGGTAGGATAGCTAGTTTTGTTGTTTTTGTGAACTGCTTAGTGCTTATGATAAGTATACTTGAAAAGAAGTCATAACTTTCAGCACCATCAAATTTACTAGTTTATTGTAGCTGTTTTTGTTTCATGAATCTCTTGCCAAATTGCACTTTTATTCATAAATGAAGAGACATCAACTTTTTTTTGTTGCTTGGCCAACCAAAATTATCTATGTGGTGTCTTCCAAAGGGAAGATATTGATTTTTGTGGTACGTGGAGTGAAAATGGGAACCTAGAGTAGGCAATAGTGATGGGAACCAATGATGCATTAACAAGCTAAAATGAGATCTCATGTTTACATTTTGCGAGGCTGCCACCCTGTGGCTGCCTGGCACTGCTTGTTTTGTTTGCTATGTTGATTACGACCTCCTGCCCTACTACTTTGATATGTCATTTTCGGAACTTTCTTAAAGGAAAAAGGAAACATGGGCTCTAAAATGATGGGGTTTTGTTGGGTTAGGTCCTTAAATCAGATCTTAAACCCACCCACCCACATGTTTAGTATCACAGTGGTTTGCTGGTCAGCATTGATAATGGATGTGTCATTTGTTGGAATGTGCACTGATGTTTATCTGAAAGTTGTGAGGTCCTATTTCAAGAGTTTCCTGTGATTGGGCTTGTGGGCCCGCGTGTAGATTACTCTAATATGTTGTACTTGTACTCCCTTTTTGCAGTCTGGGAGTCAATCTGGTATGCCTCCTGGTCCACCACCGCATGCCCAAACACCTCAATAGGCCATTCTTGTTGCAAACTATCGCAATGCAAGCGCTGCCATCTATGCCAGAAGACAAAGAACACTCTTTGGAAGACTTGTACCAGCGTTAATCCTCCCTTTTCCTTTTTTTTCTTCTATTATTGTCATTATTATTCTTTGATTTTGATCGTTGTATGAGATGGATTTTGTTGAGCCAAAGATTCATTTCTAATTTGTTTGTCAATAGAATTCTCAGCTGGCTGAGAGCTTTTTCATCTGGTTTTGCTACAGTCTGGTTATTGTACTGTGGGAAATCAAACATTTATGGAAGAAAAAGTCATATTCTGTAAAGAAGACAACACAATTGAAATAATCTTCAGTTAATTTACAATTGAGCCCCTATGCTCAAAATTCTAAACCTCTAGTTCCTTGTGAGAGAGAATCATAAATAGGAATGAAAAATGCTACTCTTAAGTCTTAACCACTCATTCTGTGATTTTTTATTTTAATTTTTAATTTTTTTTTACTTAGTAATTAAGGAAGTATTTTTTAATAATATTGTAATTTTTTAAAAAAAAATTAAAAATATTAAAAAATACATGTAAAAAAATAAAATAAAATATTTTAGCTAACTGCTGCTCTAAGCGGGAGCTGGGAGCGGTGACTGTAGAGCCAGCCATATATCAATACGAAAATGTAGCACTTTTTCCCATCTTCGTGCATCAGTATTTCTGTTGAGCATCTTAAATCAATCGTGGAACAAATTAAAATAATAAGGTAGAAAGAGAGGGGGAGAGGACTGGGTTCTGCTACTATATTGATCATCCAGTGCTGTTTAGACCATTTCCAATCCACCATAATTTGTTGTTGTTCTGTCAGGTGAGGGTCTTCCTTCCATGATATTTCTCTTGTTAATGTTGGGTTGTGATTCCTTGGCTTTACCCTTTAACAAATGGGATTTAAGCTTATTCACATCAGATACTTGAACTGGTTTCAGAAAGAACTCCTCTGCTCCTTCTTCCAAGCATCTGACCAAACATTTAACCTTGTCAGACTAAAAATATGGATCAAACAATGTCCGTTTGTAAATTTAAAATCAAATGAAGCTGTATGAACTAAACTGGGAAAAAAAATCCTCAATTTCCTTTACCTGTTAATCCTTGATGGGATATTATCTGAGGACATGATTACAACTGGTATGTCTTTAAGAGATTTAGATTCCTGCAAATCAAACAAAATCCTAACAGATTTTTGTCTCAAAAATAAGAAAGAGTAACGAATAACAGGTCAAATTTGTGGACAAAAAGGCTAACCTTGATCTTTCTAAGGAGATCATAGCCTGTCATTTCCGGCATGCAGTAGTCTGTGATGATCAAACTGATGTCCACATCCTGGATGAGCATAGAAAAAAGAAACCAGTTGTTGAATGATAAATTTACAATCGCAGAGAAAGCACAAACACATTTAGTCTGAATATCATATACCTGATGATGATCATCATCATCATCATTTGGAGAAACAGAGGGAATGCTTGCTTCATTCTCTTCATCTTCATGAATACCCAGAAATTCTAAAGCCTTGCTACCAGAATCCACTGCAGTAACTAAAGAAGAAACATACGCAGAAAGAATAAACAATCATGATCCAATAAAACCAACAAAAAAAAACATCACCATTAATGGACCCAAGAACCAAAAAAAAGTCTTTTAGTTGTATCCTGATCATAATTCAGTACAAGAAATACCTTCTCAATACACAAAAGAATAAAGAAATGGAAGACAAATTACCTTGATAAGAAGAGGTTTTGAGGAGCCTCTCAATCAACTTTCGGTCAATGAGACTATCATCTACAGCCAGAACATGGAACTGTGCCTCTGCAGCCATACTTGTGGCTCACATATGTCAGAAGAAAGAGAAGAACCAACAAAAGAAATAGAATTATAGAATAAGAAGGTGAACAGAATTTCCACGAGGAGATGTAAGAATAGAGCAAAGAGCGTATGACTTTTAAATGGGAACACATGAGGTGGTCAGAAAGAGATGGAAATTCCTCGCGGGAAAATCTGACAGTTTGGAAAGAAAGATCCGACAGATTTCGTTCAGAATCTCCCGGATCTTCGAGGTGGATTTTTGAATTGGCGAACAAGCAAAGGAGGTGCTTTTTATTCTTTTTTTTTAAATGGCACTTCTTCATTGTATTCCATCCATCTGACCCCTCTGATAAGGATCAAGGCAACTGTTTGAGGGTGTGCTGTTTGGATTTAAGGCTATAGGGTACGTTTTGACAGTGAGATGAAATAAGATGAGATGGTTTTAGATGAGTTGAATAAAATATTGTTAGAATATTATTTTTTCATATCATTATTGTTTTGAGATTTGAAAAAATTGAATTGTTTATTATATTTTATGTGAAAATGAGAGTTTGGACTAGAACATCAGATAAGAACGCAATAAAAAATTTAAGGTAGAAAAACATATAAAATAAATTTCACAACGTTTACGTAACCAATTCAACAACAAAATCTTAAAATGACATTAAATATACAATAAATATATACCGTAAACACTATTTTAGTGATATCTCTTCATCGTAGTTTTTTTTGTTTCTCCTCATTGAAGTTAGAAGTTGGCCATGCACGTACGTGTATGATCAACATTATGGCTAGCTTCTTAAGAAGTGGGAAAATTATGTGATGATATGTCATGCATGCATACATGATGACATGATTTGTTAAAAATCAATCAAATGTTTCAAAGGATCGAGAGAAAATGAAAAATAAATCATTCTTGAAATTTGTACTTCTAACAAATTAAATTACTAACTCAGAAGAAAATGAATAATTATCCAAAAAAAAAAAAAAAATGGAATGTATAGGCTGGATATATAGCTGCCCATCCCGAACCAACGTGCTGGCCCCTCCTGCTGCATGGATCCGGCCTTTTTGTTCCCTGATATTGTTTGTCACTTGATGATGCTAATAGAAGTTTTAATTTGGTTCATTAATCTATCTAAATATGTTCCATATCATTTTTCTAGTATTTATTAACGAAACAAGAAATATTAAATTAATAAAATTCTCGTAAAATAATGTTCACAAAATTGACGTAGTTTGTTGCGATATATCATATCATTAAATGATAATTTTTAACAAAAAGTACTAGATTCAACGTATTATGTCCGGCTAGTTCGTCATATCAATATTTTAGTTTAAATTTTATAAAATTTATTCGAGAATTAGTACGATCTGTTATGAAATAGCTAGTAAATACTGATTAATTGATAAATTTAAATAAAAATTATTTTATTTAAGGAATATCATAAATCCCCAGATGGGTATATATGGTGACTCGGTTGCCACCTTCCCCTGCATGGGAAACCACGTCCTCCCAGTACCAATTCTACATTCCCTGCAGGATTTATTAGGAAATTTGGCGGCCCATGATCATGAGCAAGTGCCAATTAGAGGCTATACATGTACGAAGCAAGGGTTGTTTTTCTCAAAAAAATATTTTGAATTTTAAGACCTAAGTTTAAAAATATATTATATATACATGATGACGTGACATTAATTATAGCATTTATAATCTCCAGGCGATCCAGACAATAAAAATATTATGCGACAAACATCATTTGTCTTAATAATTTAGATACAAAAATTCACAACACATTTCACAACACATATTTTAAAATGATATCAATATTTTTGTGCAATGACGTTACTTTTATAAGGAACCTTACCAAAATACCCTTCATTTTAAAATATAGTTGTGTAATGTGTTGATCATGTGAAAAGTGATGTGTTTATCATTTTTCTACCTTAATTATATAATTCTCAAATCTCAACTAATTAATATTACGATACTATTGCCAAATTTGGGGGATTCTGCACATGAATTAGTCAGATCATGCTTTAAAGTCCTATATATATATATATATACACACACACACACACAAATCAAAAACTGATCTGGAGATCATCCCACTCATAATCACAGCGCTCCATATACAGGAAAAAAAGAAAAAGAAAAAGGGAAGCTCAAGGGATCATGGAGAAATGTTCCTTCAACTACTTAGCTCTGTTCATGATTTCACTATTGCTTATATTCTCATGTAAGAATCCAGCTTCTGATCACGATCTTAATTTCCATGATCTTTGCAATTTTCTTGATTTCCAAACATGTATTACGTACTTACACATACAGGTACACTTGCACGCATGCACACAATATTAATTCACACATGCTAGCTGCATGCGCATATTGCAGGTAATCTGCAGTACTCGGAAGTGGAAGCAAGGAATGTAAATTTCCGATGCAAGACTGTTGATGATTGTAGTGATGATCCATCAATGTGCCAATGCGTACTCAACATTTGTTTTTGCCGCCCTGCAGCAGCTCATGATCAGATCATGAATTTCATGATCAAACAAAATGAAACTGATCCTCAACGTACATGAAGAACGCTCCGTACGTCGATCCCCAGAAGTACTAATAATATTATTGTAGTACTGATCATCTACCTTATAAGAAACAAATTAATAAAAGGAAACCGAATCTCTTCATGATCATTCTTCATACTATTCATGAATATCTCATGCTTGCGTACGGGCGGAGAAAGAAGTACTTCCGATCGAGTAGTGCATGATATTAATATATGGAAAATGCTAGTTTGCCACCTCACTTTGCTCTCTCGCTTTAATCTGTATTTAATTTTTTTTACTTAACGATTAAGAAAGTGATTTTTAGTATATTGATGTATTTTTTTATTTTTTAAAAATATTTAAATATGTTAAAAAAATATGAAAAGAAAAATAAGAAGAAAAAAAAAACCCACATTTAGCCTAGCGGTCAGATTGAGAGGGCTACTTTGGGCGACAGAGTAGCCCTCTATTAATGTTGAGTAACTATATATACAAATTTTAAATAGACAAATCTTGTATAGTCTCATTGTCCAAAAAAAAAAAAATGGATTACACCATAAAAAGTGTAATGAAAACCTATCCTTTACTATTGATCATGAGACCAATTATGTGATATCTCCTTTTCAATATATATATATATATGTGGTATAATTCCTATCTAAATTAGTGTTTAAGGTAATTGAGGCCAGGGCGTTTGTACTTATAATTATATACATGCACCAGCAATGTCAATTAATAGTTAATTTCTCCAAGTTTTCTTTTGTTTTTATTTCTTTAGGGCTATTATAATTAAGCATTCAAACACAAACAAATATATATACATATATATATATATATACTATAGAACAACCCCGGGTGAGTTAGCCCCAGGGTGCACCTGATATAATGATTTAAATTTTAAAAAAAGGTAAAAAAGTCAGTAGTTTATTTGTTTGGGAAAAGAAAATACAAAGTTAAAGAAAGACAAAAAATAAATATTAAAAAAAATCTAAACTTCAGCAAAGTATGAGCATTAGTCTGTATCTATATTGGATTATCTATTTACTCTCCATATAATAATAAGATATTATTAATTTAATAATTTAATAATTTTTAATTTTAATCACATTTTATAGTTCTACTAATTAAAATATTAATAATAATTATATTCTAATCAAATTAATAATATTCAATATTTATATTAATAATAATTATATTCTAATTAAATTAATAATTAATATTATATATTGAGTGTTTTAAGTATTTTATTAGTTAAATTTACTTAAAGTTGAATTTTACAATGAGAATATTCTAAAGCATTTCTGTTCTAAAGAGTAAAGTCATTTTAATGTTCTTATTTTAAAAAAATTGAAACAAAGAGAAAGAAAAATGAGTACACTGTCAGAACAAAAAGGACATGAAAAAGAGAAGTCAATTCATGTGCGCCGCGGGACTATTAAGGGCCTTTTGGTTAAATATGACCCTTTATTAAATTCTACAAGTCAAATGGTCAAGGGTTTTAAAGATCTTTTGAAAAAACAGGACTTAACGAAAAAATAACAAAAGTTAACGGAAAAACAACAAAAATTACCATTCACAATTAGATAGCCACTTATTATAATAGATTAGATATATATCTATCATATCAAAAACAAACATTGATTGCTATATATCCAACACTTTACCCTACTCGATCTGCAATATGGTTTGCTTTTCTATGTAAATTAACCCTACGTACCATCTGTCAAAGTACACATCAAACATGGCCCTCCGGTCTCAAGTTGCGGCCCATTGGTACGTTATTTTTCCCCCCCTAGCTCAACGTCTTTATAGACAAAGCGCATGGCATTCCATAAAAAAACACAGAGACTCAAAGCGCTCAACCCTGCCAACACCCAGTAGAAATAATCAAGGCGTGCTCGATTCAGATTGTCGCCAAGCCATTTTTCGCCATACCTTGAGCTGATTGCCTGCACAACAGATATGATAACATTGGTACTAAAGCTTCCAACTCCAATCAAACTAATGTAAGCTGCTGCTCCCATGCTTCTCAATGCCTCCGGCATTTCATCGTAGAACAGTTCTTGGAGTCCAACGATG
Organism: Pterocarya stenoptera; assembly: GCA_003123785.1. Taxonomy (NCBI): domain Eukaryota; kingdom Viridiplantae; phylum Streptophyta; class Magnoliopsida; order Fagales; family Juglandaceae; genus Pterocarya; species Pterocarya stenoptera. Next base: position 125,885 of record QEOT01003269.1, read on the forward strand.
GTGAATGCATCGGAAAAACCACAGATGGTGTACTGTGGGATCAACCACCAGATCACCATTGGTACTGTTGCTTTCGGGTTATCCAAAAGGTTATTTTCTTTGGCAGTGCTGACCCTTTCGGCTTCCACTAGAGCAGACACGACCATGTTGAGAATGGATAGAAATAGGCCAACTCCTATCCTTTGTAGCACAGTAATGCCCGATGGGTGTCCCGTAAATTTTCGGGCGATTGGGACAAAAAATCTCACATAGATCGGAACGACGATTAGGATTGTGATGCCGGTGAGGCCCTGAAGTGATGCCGGAGGAATCTGAAAGTGGGATATTCCGATCGACCGGATCATCGTACTGCCTTGCTTGATGAAGTAGGTGTGGGTTAGGGTTTGGACTACGTGGAAAACTATGCAGCTGAACCATATGGGGATCAGGCGGAGCACGAGCTTTACATCTTCAACTTGGTCTACGGAGCATAGCCTCCAAGGATTTAGGGTTTTGGTGGATGCATCGATGTTGTCTATGATTGTTGCCTTGTCCAAAAACCTGCATTTTTCAAATAGTGATCGTATAAATAATAAACTTTTGAAAATTTAAAAAAATGATCAGAAAAATAATGCAATATAAGCTTTTAAGTGGTAGAGATGATCAGATTATAAATATTATATAGTGTTTACTCTTGAGAAATTTAGAAGGATAGATCATATTAAAATATATAACAACAATAATAATAATAATATAGATATTATTATCACAAATTATTTCTGATCATGAGTGACTGTTATTTGTATAGATCAATTTGAATCTGATCTAAAATCATAATCGAAATTTTAGGATTTAAAATTAAAAAAAATAACACATTATACGTGAAGAGATTCTTCAATATATATAATTTATAGAGTTCACGCCTATCTTCCTCTTATTTTAAGCTTCAGCAGTAGTAAAGCAGCTGGGACAAGTAATTAGGAATCACTTGAAAAAAGAATAGCTAGCTTATTTGCGGCGAATTTTTCCGTCGCAAAAAATTTTAAAATCACTACAAAAGAAAATTTTTTAAAATAATGTCAAAATACAGCGACGATGTAAAAAATCGCTGCAAAAAATAGTTTATTACAACGATTTTTTTTGCAATAGTCTAAAAATCACCATAAAATACCTTATTTCTTGTAGTGCTTGGAGCCAGTACATGAGCTGACACTTAGAATTATTGTACATGAAAAAGATCGAAGTCATTAGATACGTACATATTAATGCACTTCAATTATTGTGTGCTAATCTATATATATTGTTATTAGGTAGCTAGGTCATCCCGACACTGCTTTTTTCACATCATTCCATCTGTCTCTATCTCTGTACTCGCAAAAACTTTCAAAGATCTCTTCATGTCAAGGATCCCTCCCTAAAGAGATCGACATACATAAAAACGGAATGACTTTATAAACAAGCTTTATGCCTTAAATTTTCTCTCTCTAACTCATGCTTCTTCTTAATTTCTTTAATGATCTGCCTTGTCTTGTGATAAACGTCTTACCCAATTGAAAAGAGAAAAATCATGACTTTAAAGTTTACATGTATCAACTTGGGTCAGGCTCGATCGGGTCTAGTCAACCCAAGCCTGGCCTATGATCAACTATATATACATGAACTCATTTAGGTTGAGTTTGGATAGTGAATTATTTTTAAGTATTGATACGTGAATAGTAGTGAAAAAGTAATGATAAAATAGTAAATAGTAGTAAAAAGTAGACGAAAAATAATAATAAAATTAATAATAAATAGTAATGAGGTATTCTGAGAATATCTGAAATACTCTCAGTACTCAAACTAGGCCGTGCAAAATAAAGAAACAAGTCTAAATAATTTATTGAGTCCTTTTACTCGATCGTAAACTAACTTATGCAAAGGGTACTCATGTTAAGTCCTTCGCAAAATTTAAATGATAAAATTTGATTAAGTTTGATTTGCTTTCGAAAATTGAGTACTCCACCAATACTAGGAAAGGTATTAACTCATTAATTACCTAAAATGATTAGTCCGAGTGATAATTCGCGTGTTATGCTGATCATCACCATCCAAGTGAGTCCCACATGTTTGGTTGTAGAACACATGATCCCAACCATCACACGTCCTTTTCACGTGCCACTTTCGAATCGCCGCCACAAACACTTGCACCACCCTGGTGAATGGGCTCCCCAAGGGACCCAGCTCCTTCCGGTACCTCTTGATTCCTAGCATGAATATTGCCAGTGCCACTCCCAAAACAGCTACCAACACTCCAAACCCTAAAGTCCACCCAATATTGTCCTGTACATCATGTACAACATTATAATGAAGATCTTGACATTTTGGGTTAATTCAGTGTTGAAATGATTTACTTCTTCTGCCTTTTCTGAAAATAAGATCAACTATAGAATGTAGTAGAAGCTGATACAATACGCTTTAACATGATAAAGTAATGTTCAATCATCTACACACAACTACACCCATCAATTATTTTGAAAGTTGATATTTTTGGAAGTTATGTCACATCAGTTAAGTTTTACTCTCAAAAAGAATTACTTTATCATGTCTGCTGTATGGGTGAAATAGATCTTCTCTTTTCATTGCCGGTTGCTTATTCGTCGGCACAGGTAAATTAGTTTATGATATATATTTGAAGTATAATCTGTTCTAAGTAGTTGAAGGAAATCAAAGATATTGTCAAAACAAAAGATGAAACTTCTGATGATCAATCGGAGAATTCGATTAATTTTTACGTTACCCATTACCTGCAGATAGATTAGCAGCAGTGTGGCGGCAGTGCCGGCAGCGACTATCCCCAAATACCACCAGTTGAAAAACGAGCTCTTTTCCATTCTCTTCTCCGGCGAGTCCTCGTAAAACTGGTCGGCCGCAAAGGTTTGCACGCATGGCTTGTGCCCGCCTTCGCCGACGGAGAGTATGTAAAGGGCTGTAAAAAACAATGCTTCACGACAATGCAAAGGGATCACCGAGACCGATAAAGTCAATAGAACCGTCCCCTGCGGCGCGCATAAAAAGCCATGAACATTTACAGGATCCTAGCAAGTGGCATGCGGTACTTTTAAGATGAAGTGGGTGGTGGCCGGGAGGATATTGGTGATTATGAAGTTAAAAATTACCAAGAGAAAAGTGACGGAGGAGATTAGGATGGTCTTGAAGCGACCCATAAAGGAGTCCGCGATGAAGGCTCCGAGCACGGGGAAGAGTGTTGAGACGCCAACCCAGGTGTTGACATTCTTAACTGCTGTGGCTGTGGGCTGATGGAGTTCTTTCGTGAGGTAGGTGATGAGGTTGCCGGAGATGCCGTAGAAAGCAAATCGCTCTGCTACCTCGACGACTGCAAACAGACAAATAAGACAGAAAAGGAGATCAATCTTTAAGGAAATGATCATGAGAAGAAGATAATCAAAGAGATCAAGGCCGGTTACAGATGATGAAAATGGCAGCATTCCAGCCACCCCTGGAGGCTCTTCGCTGTGTGGAGACTTTGATATTTGCCTCTTTGGCACCATTTCCAATCAACTCCAGTGCTACAGAGCTATCCATGTATGCAAAACTGGTGCAAGAAATTTCACATTCGAGACCTTTGGGTAATGGGCACCAATGTATCTATATATATATATATAGGGATGAAACTTTCTGGCCCTCTCACTCTGTTCGTTCACGGAGCTTAAAGTATGCGTTACGTTTGCTTTACAAGAAAAAATGTTTTTATAATCGAATATATATACTAATAATTAGTAACGTCAATTTATGCTGTAAAAAATGAACTTCAATTTATAAGATTATTTTTAAAATTTCCACGGATCCAGCATTTATATTTTTCATATTTATCAAAACACACGTGCATTAAAAATTGTAAATCCAAAAAAGTAAAGCCTTTAGATCACTTGGATTATCAATGCATCCTTTTTTTTTTTTTTTTTGTTGAAATATTGTGAAAAGAAAATTAGATATGAATCCTTACTTTCTTTTGCAAATCTTGTGAGATTAATGATCACTACAAGGAATAGGCCCTTTTGCAGCGATTTTATTTCTGTTGCTGAAGAAATCGCCGCAATAAGATATTATTTGCAGCAATTTCGAATTCGTCGCACATTTTAAAATCGATCTTAACCTTAACTTAATTATTTGCAGCGATTTAATGGATTTTAGCGGCGAAAAAAAAATCAACACTAATATTAAATCACACGTTGCAACGAGATGAAATCGACGGGAAGGTCTGGGTGCCAATACTTTATTTTAACCCCCCCCCCCCAACCCAAAAAGCCTTACCCTTTTCTAAAATCATCTCCACCCCCACTTCCACGTTTTTCCCAATTTGGCTACCTGCAATTAAATCCACCCACTCTCTGCACACGACTTCATCTCCATTTTCGAATACGCCCCAAAGCTTCTGCTCTGGCCTCCACTTCGTTTTCCTTCTCCATAGAAGTTAGGGTCGTCGTTTCCTATTTGCCTTCCCAAATCTACGATGCACAAAATTAATTATATTTATTATTATGGCTTAAAAATGGAGGAGTCCATTGAAAATGTTTCGAATAAAATGTGTGGAGTTCTTCTCTCTCTTTTTTTTTTTTAATTTTTTTTTTCAGTTTTCACTACAATAAATCATGTCTTTTTCAGAGCTCAAAATCGTCACTAATATCCCTATTAATCGCTACATTTGAACATTTTTTATGATTTTTAATTCGTTGCATCTTCGACGAAATTAAAGTGTATTTTTTTATCAATTTCAGCGACAGGTAAAAATCGTTGCAAAAAAGTACTATTTCCAACGATTTTTGTTCGTCATAACTATCCCAAAAATCAATAGAAAAGACTTTTCCGTTTACCATTAAATCGTTAAAAAAAGTTAATTGCGGCGATATATATAGTTGCAAAAGCTTAAGAAATCGCCACAAATGAAAAGAAAAAAGTCAATTGCGGCGATATATATTTCAGAAGTCGAGATACATGATGATTAGATCATAATTATTTTTAAAATTATTTTCATTTCAAAGATGTTAATTTATATTAAAAGTGAAAAATGATCGGTAAAAAAAGACCAAATATCATTTTAATCCTCCTTTGTTTCATGAGACTATTTTTTCCGGGGCAGATAGAATATTTAACAAAAAATGAAATAGTGATTAATTCATTATATATAGCATCAATTATTAAATATTATATTTGAGATGATACATGATGATCATAATATGAACTATTTTCTTTTTAAAAAAAAAAAAAAAGTTAAGAGTACTTTGTTTCCATCGTCCAAACTTCTCGTTTGGTAAATTAAGCAATAATCTAGTACAGTGCTTATATGATATAATTTTATTTAAAAGATAAATTTTAAAATTTGAATTTTACAAATCAAATATTATTATTTAAATAATGTGTACCATGGGATACTTTACATGACACCAACTTAATAATAGAATAACTATTTCTTTAATTTCATAGATGTCTCGTTCTTTCATTAATGCAAAACATAATATATAAATTTTTTTTTTTTTAATTTTTGAATCCAAGATATCCATGATCCATTCATGCATGCTGCAGTATAATTTATCATTAGGCCGGCGTCAAGACATTTAAGGAAGGAAAATTTTATACACCATACTACTACCCCATTAAGTATTATGTGGGGAGTCATTTGGATTCAGAAATGAGTTGAGATGGTTTATAAATAGTAGAATAAAAATATTTTTAAAATATTATTTTTTAATATTATTATTATTTTGGGATTTGAAAAAGTTGAATTGTTTATTATATTTTATGTGTGAATTTGAAAAAATTGTAGTGATGAAAATGAGATGAGTTGAGGTGGTTTGTGAATTCAAACGAGACTAATTAGAACATTTCTTGCAAGTTGCATATATCATACTGACGTACACATGATAATTAAAAGAGAAATTCTATTTGCAGTCCTCACTTGGGGATTGTATGTGAAGACTCTTTATTAAATGAGAAAAAATATAATTTTAGGAGATATATTTTTGTAATTTTAAAAAATTTTAAAGATAAAATTGTCTAAGATTACATTACAGTCTTCAAATTGGGACTGTACGAAACATTGCATTGCTCTAATTAAAAAGGCCTAAAAACGCTCCATAACATAGTTATAAGTTTTTGGATCTAAAAATACATGATACATTCATTAATGTTCATTGTTGCCATGCATGCATTAAACGTATTGATTAGGGATTTAATTTAGTTTGAAACTTATAAGATTAGATTTTAAACCGCGATAAATATTGCTAATTAATTAGCGGATCTGCCGACAGCAAAAAGAAACTAATAATTAATCAATTAATTTGAAGACTACCTGCCATCTACTTCATTATCATCGAGCATTGCAAATCCCACTAAAACATGCTTCTTTTTTTGTGCTTTTTAAGTTTTACCGACGACGTTCCTTTAATATATGTCTCTATGTTTGACTTTTAGAGTAGTTGGAATGAACACGATTTAAGGGATATATGTGTTTGAATGTTGAGTTAAGTTGAGATGAGATGAGTTGAGTGTCTTAAGATAAGTTTAGATGTGTTTAGATGTTAAAATAAGTTTAAATGTATTTATGAGAAGTTGAAAATGGTTGTGGATCGACCTACGTGTAAAGAGGTGTTAAGTTGAAAAAAATTATGAGTTTCACATATAAAGTCATGATTTTGATAAGTTGACTAAAATTTAATGATTTGAGAGTTGTGTGTTTGGATGTTAGGATAGGTCTAAAACAGAACCCAACTAAGATGAGTTGAACTCATTCAAGGTATATTGCCGCAAACATAAAAGAAATCAATCCGCGCGTCCACTCAACCCCAAAAAATCAGACACACAAATATTCAATTCCACTACAAAACATTCCCCAATTAGCTTTTGCGTAAGAGAGGAAGCCACACTAAATATTCAATGAGTGTGACTAATTATAGATTCCTCTCATTACTAGCTAAAAATACGTACGTCAAAATGATATTTATATATATATATATATATGTAATTGAAGATCTCATGTAGAAGATGGAGTTCATTAAAACTATCAATACAAATATTTGGGTACGTAGAATTATTCATCCTTGAAAATTGGCTTGTAAAAAGAGATTAGGGTGGACAGGATTTATTTATATATGAGATTAAGTGCAACAATTACAAAAAAATCTCATAAAATAAATTCACAAATTAACATAGCTTCATATGATACGATAAATCTACTTTATAATAAAAGTACATAGCTTTACAATCTAATATATACCATATCAAGTCACGACAGTTTTTAGATTTACTTTTATAGGATCTTGTAACTATAACATTTCTCTTTATGTATATACACATCATCAACTTAATATATTTGTACTTAAACAATGCAGGACATATATTTATTTATTTATTTATATATATATATAGGAAGTTAGGAACTTCTAAAATCGTATTTGCATGGTATGATCTTGGTGTCATAAAATGAGCAAATTGATTAATTAGTTTATTTTTTATTTTTTTAAAAAGCATCTTGTTAAGTCATGTATCATGTTGTAGTTCCAAAGAATATTATTTAATATTGTTCTATGTTTCAATGATTTTGTACCCCCTTAAAATATAAATATATATATATAAATATATCTCTTTGAAATTATGAGGTCAAAATGGCCCACATGACGGCCACACTAAAAAGGGTACTTAAAGCCCCGTTTGGATACAGAATTAACATTCTCAATCCATTTTATTTCATTTCATTTTATCCTATCATTACAATTTTATCATATTCTCGTATAAAATATAATAAATAATTCAAATTTTTCAAATTTTAACACAATAATAAAATTAAAAAATAATATTTTAACAATATTTTATTTAACTTATAGAAAATCATTTCATTTCATTTCATCTCACTATCCAAACGAGATCTTAATTAATCACTATTCTAATTGGTTAATTATAAAACTCATGAACTAGGTCAAAAGTAGTGCTGGACCCTACATGAATAAATAAATTATTATATATGTAGCTAATTATATAAGATGGTTTTAGTAGACATCAGCGTGACACAATTTATATATATATATATATATTCCCAACCATACCTCCCATTAATATATAAAACTAACATAATCAAATATATTTGGAATATCGAAATTAAGTAGTGCTACTTAATCCAGAATTAAAGTTTTTCATGATTAGTACATTAATTTCATATATATATATATATCATGAGTAATGACCTTATATACCACAATACTCTCATTCTACTTTTATTGTAAGATATGACATATTTATAATCATCAATATTAGATAGTAAAGAATCATCCAATAAATGATCATTCAATAGTGATAAATATAACACTGCATGCATCTTATATAATAATTAAATGAAAGTGAGATAAGAGTATGATGTATAGAATTTATATATATATATATAAAGAGAGAGAGAGAGAGAGAGAGAGAAGGGGCAGTGCAGACTGCAAAGGTGCACCCAAATATACGGGGGGGCTATAAACTTAGAATATTATTCCCCCACAAAATAAAGAGCTGAAATGAAAAAAAAAACATTATAAGAAAATAGGGAACAAATATTATTATGAGGTTTTGATGAGTACTGACGTTCTTAGTTATACTTAAAAGTTTTATCTATCTTCCCCCACCCCCCAAGCAAAAGAGTTTCGACTGCTAAACATGATGCACATGACCAGAATTAATGCACTGAGCGCACATGTACAGTCTCTTTACTACATTTTCTGCTCCAGTAAAGCACTTAAATCAATCAATATCAAAGCAATATTCAAAAGGGTCCATCATCCACATTGTGGGGTTACAAACAAATTACCTTCCCAGTGATAGATGATGATGATCTATGCATTCCCCTTCCTGTCTGCCAGAAGCTCTACCTCCTTGATAAAACGGGCATCCAAATTGATCATGTTCCAATCATTAACAAGCTAGCTGCTCATGGACGGTGTCGATCGAAGATGTACTGGATTACAGCGAAATTATATCATGTTGAGGGAAATAAGATTAATTATGAGTTTCTACTGATCTCTCTCTCTCTCTCTCTCTCTCTCTCTCTCTCTCTATATATATATATAGCCTGAAGTAAAAGATCTTACTTATGACTTGTAATAAAATATCTCTCTTAGATCAATAGAATCGACAGTTTGATCAAAATAAACATATTAACATTAGATAGATAGATAGATATATATATATATATACACGTACCTTGAATCTGTTCATCACTGTCCAGATCAGTTGTCTAGGAGGGCTGCATGCGAGAAAGCTGCAGCCCACTGATCAGGTCCATGCGCCCGTGCCGGCAATAGTGTCATGTTTTGAACCGACTACAGTACTATGGATATAATATATGGAGGTTATTGGATATCATGGCTTTCAAAGGCTTGCACCCTCGATCGCAAGTTTTTGCTGCATGTTGATCTATTCATCATGCAATCAACACGATCGACCTAGATCGATCATTCCATGCATGCATCCTGCACCTAGCTAGGAGCTGCTGCATGCAGCAGCCTACCTTTTTTTCTTAATTATATCGCATCTAAAAAGTCACAGACAAAGATTATAAATATATATATATTTATATGCTTGCTAGCTAGGATGTTCAAAACCAAGTACGTACTGTCTTTAGCGTACTTAAGATCTGCTACGTACGTGTCATTTAGGGACTGCAGACTTCGACCAGCTTGATCAGTACCCTATGTATCTTACTACGAAGCTGATAAACTATAAATATATATATATATTTATTTATTTATAGGTTTCAATGGATGCACATCAATGTTGAGATCAGTGATAGTCATGATCATTAATTTTATCAGTTTCATGTAATTTATAATGATCTTAATTTTAGGGATCGGAGCAATTAAATATATATAATTGGAATGCTGGAGAAGTATATTATATATATCATGTGTAGTACTACTGACCACAGTGAGTGATGTCACGTCTAGGGTAACATGAATTATTATTTCTTTCTATTTTCACAATTCAAATTATGACTATTATGAACTACTTGCTTATAAACATTCAAATCCCATCCAAAACTGTCCCCTGGCCTCCAATATANTCATCAACAAAAGGGTGGCTGTTGGAGTCACACACACACACACATATATATATAGACAGTACATCAAAAATATTCTTTCGGCTCAAGTTTTTCGTCCCAAAACACCGGCAAAAATATCGGAATTATGTCATTGAATTCCCTGAAACTAGTAGAAGTCTTAGGTCCCATTTGGATATAAAAACAGTTTTATCTCATCTCATCATTACAATTTTTTCAAATTCTCACACAAAATATAATAAATAATTCAATTTTTTCAAATCTCAGACAATAATAATATTAAAAAATAATATTTTAAAAATATTTTATTCAATTTTTAATTTTCATTTAAAATCATTTCATTCCATCTTGTTTCACTATCCAAATAAAACCTAACTGGCTATCTTGTAGTTTCAAGTAATGGGCTGATAATTATTATCCATTCTACTTGTTACAGCCCAAGAGTCCTAGATATTGAAATGATAATGATCTTATTATGGGCCTCACATATGAGTCATGAACTTTTATATGGGCTTATGAATCCTGAAGAAAACATCACTGGACAGAGAGGCCCACGAGTCTTTATATTAGTTTCGACACAATGCCTTTACTGATCGATAGATTTTCTAATCCATTTTCCATGCGAACTGCTTTTGTTTTCTGTTAGGTAAATGGGCTGGACCTTCAAAGGTTGAAGTCACAATCAGCTAATCTCTTGGCGAAGCAAAGTCCTCTGGAGGTTCTTAGCTGAGCAAGCATCTTGCATCCAAACTAGGGTTGGGCGGCAGGGCTCCTCCACCCGCCACCCCACCTACCCCGTTCAGCCTCCACCTGATCAGGGAGGAACCCCCATCCGCAGATGGGGGGCATGCAGGCAGATGTCCACACGCATCTAGACGCTGGGGGGGTTCTGATCGGGCCTAGGCCAGCCCGGCCTAGATATATATAGTCTCAATTATTTTTAATAAAACGATATAGTTTTATCTTATGTTATGTTTTTTAAATAAAACGATGACGTTTTGGAGATAATTTATTAAAACATTTTTTCAATTATTTATTTTTATTTTCTACTTATCTCTCATTTATTTGATGTTGCGCCAATAAATTATAAAAAAAAATTGATAATTAGCTATAAATAAAATTTTTTATTGCAAACATATTTCCAATCTGAACCCAAGTATGATCTTCAGGCTAGATAGTTTGGCCTATGCAAATTGGGTTACGCCATTAGTACGAGAATTCGAGCATTGGTAATGGCTTATGCATCTTCATATTTTATCTTCATATTTATAAATATCTCTCTAAATTGATCTTATTAGATTATATATCTTCAAAATTTTGCATAGTTATGAATAATATGAAAAAATATTATTCACTTTTTAAATATTATTTTACTATTTTTTCTCTCTCCTACCTATTAAAATCAACTTTACGAAATTTGTATTAAGATAATTTTGATATATGAAATTTGTATTAAGTTGATGATACAAAGTGTTTTTTAGTACATATTAATATTTATTGATAAAATTGGTCATTTTGATATATAAAATTGGTAATATTTAGATATATGGAATTGGTATTTTTGAACACATGGTGCTAATTGTAAAATATATAAAAATAATAATTTTAAGAAAAAAAACAAAAAATATTATTATCAAAATCTAATGTAAGAGTTTTTCTTGATATGAATAATATTTTATTATTATTTGGTTCAAATATGCACAATCCAATGTGAGAGTTTTTCTTAATATACAAAATCAATTATCAAAAGATGTGATTTTAAATATGCATATAAATAAATTAATGCTAGTGTTATGCTGTCTAACCTTTTGATTTTCAAGGGATATGAAATATTTCAATCATAAAAAGATTATATAAAAATAAATTTATAAAAAGGCATAACTTAATATGTTACATTAAATTGTAAAATTAATTTTATAATAAAGTTACAATAAATTTAACAAATCACATAAAATCACGTCATTTTATATATTTAATTTTGTATAATTTTTTTTTAATGTATATAGCAATTATCGAATAGATATATGATCATTAAGATATTATAAGTGAATTTTTATTTATAACAATTATTTAAAATAAATCACATCAATAGATTTAATTAAGAATTACGATTTACGAAGACGAGTAGAATGAGTAATCATGTGAAATTATTTTAATTTTCTTTTAAAAAATATTATAAAATAATAAAAAAAATATTTTAATTACAATTTTTATGGTGGACGCGTCCCCATATGATACCTGCTCCAGTTGGAAGATAATCTCGCACTGCGACGCGCTCAAAGTTGATTTCCATGAGGCTTTACGCACCCGTCTGGGCCTCAATTGCCGTCATCTTGGCCGTCGTATTTAGAGCATGGTGGATAACGTCTCCTTCATGTCCGGTTGCGGACTTGGTGTTGACGAATGTGGTGATATTCAGGAGCGATTATTCTCTCCCTTTCGCCGACTCCGTGGCGGTTCGAAATGGCAGGATTCTCCGCATTGGCTGGTACTATTCCTTCGTTAAGGTCCTCCATTATCAGCATCATATAACTATTTTTTAAGCACATGCGAAGATGTAAATGCTTGTTCATGTCTTGTGTTTTGAAGAAGATAGAAGCATTTTGTAATTAGTTTATTCTTCATTTTGGTGATAATTTATTGAAAAGGTCAAAAGAAGATCATGGATGTTTGGACTGTGAGAATAAGGATATGTTTGGGGATGAAATAAGAATTTTGTGTTTTGTTTTAAAGTTCAAAATATTATTTTTTAGTTTTGAGATTTGAAAAAATTGAATTAGAATTTGAAAAGTTATATTAGGATTTGAAAAAGTTGAATTATTTATTATATTTTATATGGAGATTTGACAAAATGTAAAGATGAGATGAGATAAAGATGAAAATTTTGAGTAAAACATGTTTTCCAAACCTATCTTAAGAATTTTATAAAAAGTTGAAAGTTGAGTGAAACGTTATTAGAATATTATATTTTAATATTATTTTTGTTTTAAAATTTAAAAAAATTTAATGCTTGGTTTGGATAGACAGTTGAGATGAGATGAGATGAGATATTTTAAATAGTAGTGAGATTTTTTTAGTTAAGATGAGATGAGATAGTTTGTAAAAAAAGTGTATGTTTGGATATTGAGATAAGATGAGATAGTTTTGATTTTTGGGATTTGATAGAGGAAAATATTAAAATTACAACTGGGTATTCCCAACTAGGATCCTGACTGGCTTTATTTTTTTACTTAATGATTAAGTAAGTATTTTTTATTGATGTTGTAATTTTTTTTAAAAATAATATTTAAAAATGATAAAAAAAATGCATGAAAAGAAGCAAACAAAAAAAAAACACACTGGGCGGGATCCCAGTCGGATCCCCCATGTGTGGGTGTAGAAACACTTTTTTATTCTAATTATAAATTATAATAATTTTGATTATTTTAATAAATAAGTATATGAATTATGTTGTAAATTTGTTTTAAATAATTTATTAATTTCGAATTTTCTATTTAATACTCACAAAAGTATCAATTTCTTTGTCAAAATATATTATTCTAATAATGACTTATTAATTATTCTATTTTAATCACAAATGAATTTTTTTTACTGTGTGGGATTCTTTTTACTGTTTATGTTAGAAAGTAATGAGATGAGTTTTGGAAACTCAGAGATAAAATAGAGATGTGAAATTTTAACCGTTTGGATAGACAAAACTATCTTATCCGAATAGATCAAACCAAACCGAGTCTAATTGTTTATTGTATTTTGTATGAAAGTTTGTAAAAATTATAATGATTAGATAATAATAGATATGATAAGTTGAAATGAATTTTGAATCCAAACCCCCTAGAGAATATGATCCAAGTGGAGATTGTGTTTGAAAGAGTAGAAAAGGGTGTCTTATATGTTAACATTTTTTAAATATTTTTATTAAAAAAAAATTAAACTTTCATCCAAACTTCTTTTATTTTTGTGAACCATTAATTGGTTGTGTTCGATGAGATTTAGGGGTAGCCCATGCTGGGCAGTCTTCCAATCTTTTTTTTTTTTTTGTTTAAATTTACGTGAAGAAGGATTTTACGTAGATTTATTCTTCAAGAGAAGTGCTATTTGAAAGCCTTTAACCCACACACCATTCACATGACATAATTTAATTTGAAAGATAAATTTGAATCCTACAAATTATACCACGTGGATGGTGTGTGGTGTAGAAGTCTTAAAATAGAATTATTCTTCCAATCCCTTAATAAAAAGCAAGATAATCTTGTTTGTGAGAACAAATATGGCGTCCCCATTGAAAGGAACAATTTCAATAAAAAAAGAAAAAGAACAATTCCAATGACTTACAATAAAAGCAAGATAATCTTCTCCCGTGAGAATAAATACCACGTCCCCCTTATAAAGAACAATTCAATCATGCACTCAATAAAAAGCAAGAGAATCTTGTTCAGTTGGAATAAATATCACTGGTAGATGCCTATATTCTAAAGCAAAGCCTTTGCTCAGCTTTTAGAGATGAAGGAGAGGCTCGCCCACTAGTTGGAGTTTGACTTTTTTAGAGAGAGAGAGGCAATAGAGTTTTTTTGTTTTTCGGTTTAGAGTAATACTATTATGATCCTAATTTATATCACTTATTTTCTCCTTTTGATGTGACATTATAATGTGATGGCACGTGGCTTATTAAAAAAATTAAAAAAGAATAATGTCATACATCATATTTTCATCTTATTTTATCATACTAAAATGTGGCACATTTATCATTATTAGATAATAAAAAAACATGTAATAAATAATTATTTAATGGTGATAAATATGCTACATCATACGTAATAAAATGAAAGTGGAATGGTAGTGTATAGATTTTTCTATATTCTTAAGCAAAGTTTTTGCCCAGCTTTTATAACCAGCTTGTAGGCTCCTTCGTGTACAATCAATATAACCATTGGCATTGCTATTCAATCAGTGTCTGTAAAAGCAAAACACAGCTTACAACCTGATTTTGCTTTGCTGTTTGCAACAACCAACTTCCATCGATTTCCTTCATTCCAAAGAAAAAAGCATGGCTGAGCTGGGAGTGACATTTCTCTCTGCTATGCTCCAAGTGGTATTTGACAGAATGGCATCTCGCGAGGTTGTTGACTTCCTCCAAGGAAGAAAGCTCCATGAAGGACTCTTAAGAAAATTGAAAATAGCAGTACTTTCCGTGAATGCAGTGCTTGAAGACTCAGAGGAAAAGCAACTTACAAAGCCTATTGTGAAAGATTGGATTGATGAGTTGAAAGATGCTCTCTACAGTGCGGAGGACATCTTGGATGAGATTGCTACCGAAGCCTTGCGATGCAAGTTGGATGCTGAATTTCTAATCACTACAGGAAAGGTACGAAACTGCATCTCTAGAACTTTCCTTAATCCTTTTGTCCATCGGATAGAGCCAAAGATTAAAGAGGTAATTGATAGACTAGAAGATCTAGCAAAACAAAAGGATTATATGGGTCTACAAGGAGTAGGAGGGAAGCAATCAGAAAGATTGCCAACGACTTCCTTGGTTGAAGAATCTAGTATTGTTGGTAGGGATAACGATAAGGAGACAATAATTAACTCATTCCTCACAGATATACATGGAAAAAAAAGAAGGGTGTGATTGCCATTATCGGCATGGGGGGAATTGGCAAGACCACCCTTGCCAAACTTGTATACAATGACAACAGAATGAATGAGCATTTCAATCTTAAAACATGGTTTTGTATTTCAGAAGAATTTGTTGAGTCCAAAGTAATGAAGTCAATTATGGAGGCAGCAACTTCACAAGATTGTAATATTGAAGATCAGGATAGGCTTGAAGTTAAACTAAAGGAGAATTTGAAGGGTGTGAAATTTCTCCTTGTTTTAGATGATGTTTGGAGCGAGCAGCGTGTTCATTAAGATTCTTAGGCAAACTCTTGAATTATGGGGCACAAGGAAGTAAGATCATTATAACCACGCGCAGTACAGGTGTTGCAACAGCCATGCATACTGTTGCAAACTATCCTGTAGGGGTCTTAAACGATGAAGATTGCTGGTTACTATTCGCGAAGCATGCATTTCGCAGTAGCAGCTTTCCAGGACAGCTAGAGTTTGAAGAAATAGGTAGAACTATTGTGAAAAAGTGCAACGGTCTACCGTTAGCAATCAAAGCTATTGGCGATCTCTTGTGGTCCGAATGGGATGTTGAGGAATGGAAAAGGGTATTGAATAGTGATTTACGGTGTTTACCAACAAGGAAGATAGATATTCTTCCGGCTTTAATATTAAGCTACAAATATCTTCCCTCACAATTAAAACGATGCTTTGCTTATTGCTCAATATTTCCAAAAGATTATACTTTTGAAAAGAATCAAATAATCTTATTATGGATGGCAGAAGGTTTTTTGAAACAATCCCAAAAAGAAACAATGGAAGAAGTTGGCAATCGTTACTTTCTCGACCTTGTATCAAGATCATTTTTCCAACAATCAAGTGGCACTAATTCAAGTTTTGTAATGCATGATCTTGTCAACGACTTAGCAAAATTTGTGTCTGGAAAGTTTAGCTTCATGTTGGAGGGTGATAGTTCGAAAGAAATAGTGAAGATGACTCGCTATTTGTCATATTTTGGTGGAAGTTTGGATTTGGCTACTTCTAAGAAGATTGACGAGGATCTTTGCAAGGCCAAGAAATTGTGCAGTATTCTGGCATTAGATTCATCACCATCATGGTGGAGAGAAATCAGAATGCCAAGGTTATGGTGCTTAAGGGTTCTCTCTCTATCCCACAATTGGAAGATAATTAAATTGCCCGATTCAGTAGGCAAAATGATACATCTGCGTTATTTGGATCTTTCTTTCACATACGTTGAAAGGTTGCCTAATTCCATATGTAAGTTACGCAATTTGCAAAAGCTGAAGTTATCAGGCTGTTCGAGATTTGGTAGATTTCCAAGAGACATGTGGAAATTCATTACTTTACGTCATCCTGATCTTGATGGAACAGAAGTATTAAAGAAGATGCCAATACGAATGGGTAGACTAAAATGTCTCCAGACATTGACAAAATTTATTGTCAGCAAGCATAATGGGTCTCGCATTGGAGAATTGGGGAGACTTTTAAAACTCAAGGGAAAGCTTTCAATTTGGGATCTCCAAAATGTTGAATCTTTTAAGGATGCTTTGGATGCAAACTTGAAGGAGGGGGATTACCTTGACGAGTTGGTGTTACAATGGAATGATACTTCAGATAAATTAAATATTTCGGGCATTCAAAGAGATGTACTCGAAAATCTCCAACCCCATAAAAACTTGAAACGTCTCACCATCAACAACTATGACGGGGGAAGTTTTCCAAATTGGATAGGGCTTCCTTTATTCTCTAATATTACATATCTTGATCTAAGAAATTGCAAATATTGTTGTGCCTTGCCACCACTTGGGCAGCTATCTTCTATGAATGAACTCGTTATTGACGGGTTTGATGGAGTTGTTACAGTGGGACCTAAGTTTTATGGAAATAATTCTTCTACAATGAAGCCATTTGGTATGTTGAAGTCTCTAAGGTTGGAGAATATGTCCAACTGGGAGACATGGTTTCCTTTTGGTGTTGAAAATGAAGGTGGAGCTTTTCCTCGACTGGAAAAGCTATATATTGTGATGTGCCCCGAGTTGAGAGGAAGGTTGCCTGTACATCTTCCTTCTTTAGTCAAACTTGAGATTAGCGAATGTTCACACCTCGAGTCTTCGCTCCCCATAGACTTGTTCCCAAAACTTACCCGCCTGGAAATAATAGGGTGTAAGGATTTGGAATCTCTTGCAGTCTCAGAACAGCATGAACATGATGGAATAACAGACCTCAACAGCTGTCTCCATACGTTAATAATTAATCATGGCCTCTCACTTATTTCCCTTCCTAGGGGTGATTCACTCTCTGCATTGAAAATGCTTTTGATCAATGACTGTAAGAAGTTGGAGCTCCCCATGCACCGGCAATATTCATCTCTCAGCGAATTGTCCTTGACAGCTTCATGTGATTCTCTCACATTCTTTCCATTAGACCTATTCCCAAAGCTGAAGAGTATCGAAATTTACGGGTGTATGAATCTGGAATCTCTTGAGCAACACGGTCGCGATTCAGTGATATCACAAATTAAAATCCATAATTGTCCTAATTTTGTATCTTTTCCAAAAGGAGGATTGCGTGCCCCTGCCCTTACAGAGTTTTCCATAGGAGGTTTTAAGAGTCCAAGGTCAATGCCAGATAACATGCACCTGCTACTTCCGTCTCTTCAGTCTTTGGAGATACTAGATTGTCCAGAAGTTGAGTCGTTTCCTAAAGGGGGATTACCTTCCAACCTGAAAGAAATTACAATCCGCAGATGTAACAAACTCAATGAGAGCCGGATGGGATGGGGTTTGCAAAAACTTTCATCTCTTGTATCTTTGAAAATCGATGGCGAAACAGAAGATGCAGAGTCTTTTCCAGGGACAGGGTTGCTGCCCTCCAGTCTGTCGCATCTTGGAATCTATGAATTTACACATTTGAAATGTTTGGACAATGAGGGGTTTCAACACCTCACTTCTCTTCAACAACTGGAGATCAGTGGCTGCCCCAACCTCAAGTACATGCCAGAAGAGGGCTTGCCTGCCTCCCTTGAAATATTAAATTTAGGAGACTGTCCTGTGTTGAGAGAACACTCGCAAAGGCCAACGGGAAAGGAATGGCGCACGATTACTCGCGTCCCCAACGTATTCATTGGTAAGAGCCCCCCGACTTTTAACCATTTATTGACTGTTTTGTTTTACCATTGCCAATTGTTTTGCTCACTTTGGCAACTCTTTCTTTGGTACCCATCGGTTCTGGACATAATATCATGATCAAAGATTTGGGATCGGGTAGATCTGAGCACTTTGTACATGACGGGCCTTGAACAATCTCTTACAAACTAAACTGCCCAACAGATGTATGGTGGCAAAGACAGATGTATTTCAGCTTTATATGGCCAGGTAACTATATATATAGGTATATATTCTCTCGTCTCTTTTTCATATATTCTGGGAGATGTGCTTATTTCTCTTTTTGACAATTTGTATTCCCAACCATTTGCATAGGCATTTCAATTGTTCACCTCTCTTGAGGACTTGTGCTTCTCTGTTGCGCCATTCTTTTGTCTTTGCCATTGCTTCTTCAATAAAGGAGAATCGAAGATATACATCTAAAACAGGTGAATAACTCCTCGTGAAAAAAGTACATTCACAAAAGGTGACTGAATGAAGGGAGGCAAAGACATATTCAGCTAGCTTTTACTATTATCCATATATTCCTGTCACTTTCTCCTTAAACTTTCTTTCTCATTTCTTTTTCATTTATAATTTCCCAATATTATTTTTTTTCCCATTTTGTTTGATTAATCGTATTGAAAACTTTTCATTTACAGCATTTAGAAGATCTAAGAGCTGCGATTACAGTACATCAAGCAGAGGTGAGCATACATATGACTCTGGTGTCGCGGCAAAAATCTTGACATACACAATTCATCTTAACTGATTGGACTTAGATGCATCAATATGATCGTGGGGAAATCTTGTCATCAACTCTTAAATTTGGTCAGAAAATGTGGATTTGGAATTACCAGTCGGTACATTTTCTACTCAAAGCTGCTACGTGAGAACAGGCAATCAGAGGATTTTCTCGTGGCTGATGTGGGATCCATGTCAAGGTGACTCGTGATGTTAATATCCAGAGGGCACTACACCAATTTGAAGCTACTGCAATTTCTAATACCATCAATTATTAGAATTTATGGGTGAGAAAGCTATGTGGGTTGAAAAATTCGAGCGCAGTGGATTGTGAAGTCATAATGCAAACCATTCAGTTTCCAAAATGGACTCGGTTGACTATTGGGACAGTCATGCTTAAATGTTGATGGGAAATCCGGGGGTGTTGTGACTCTGTATGAAGTTTCACTTGATAGTGATACAAATTGAGTCCCATTCACAAGTTGTGACCATTTAGTGGAGAGGAAATGGCCTGGTATGTGCCGTGTGCGGTGAGGGACATTTGTGAGAGGATCTTATATAGACATGTGTCGAGGGAGGTCAATTTAGTGACTGATTATGTTCCTGTTGCTTGCTGCGTTTTCTTTGTTTATATTCTTCCATTACTGCTCATCTGATACTTTTGTTTTGTAATGGATTGTTTTGTCTTGCTAGTTTTGTTTTTATACCTTGATTTTGGTCCTTTTGTCATATATTTTGTACCCACCAAGCTATTTTCGGTATTCTTTTGCAATAAACAAAGGTGATTTAATAAATGATGGAGTACCGTCCTCTTTCTAGGGTGCTACTGGCACCTCTGGATGGGTGACTGCCGGCCCTACTCTCGTATGGGTGGCGGGGGGTGCGGATTGCTCCCTAGGGCCGTCCACCCACCACCTACGGCGTTGTAGCGAGCTCAAAGAGAGCTTCCATAGAGAAATACTTGGAGTTGAAGACACAATCTGAGGGGCTTAGCAAATTTCTTGCATTTGCAAACTTGGCTTGCTTAACAAGAATCCAAATGATTAAAAATTTATTTATTTTATTTTCTACTTATCTCTCATTTATTTGATGTCGAGTTGAGAATTAAAAAAAAATTATAAATAATTTTTTTTTTTTGCAAACATATGTTCAATTTGAACGAAAATGTACGATCTTCAGGCTGGATAGTTTGGTCTGTGCCAGATTGGGTTGCACCATTACTACGGGACTTATGAAATCATTAAGATATTATAAGTGAATTTTTATTTAATAATTATATAAAAATTATTTAAAATAAATCACATCAATTGTTTTGATTAAAAATTACGATTTACGAAGTCGGGTAGAATGAATAATCATATGAAATATTTTAATTTTCTTTTAAAAAAATATTATAAAATTACCGAAAATAAAATTTATACAATTACAATTTTTTATGGTGGACGTGGCCCCATCTGATACCTGCTCAATATAACAGGCTAGCTTAGCTCCACTTGGAGGATGGCAACAGAGAGATCTCACGCTGCAACACTCTCAAAGTCAATTTCCATGAGGCTGTACGCACTTGTCTGGGCCTCAATCGCCGTTGTCTTGGCTGTCGTATTTAGAGCATGGTGGATACCGTCGCTGTCATCTCCGGTTGCGGCCTTGGTGTTGACGAATGCGGTGATATTCACGAGTGATGACTCTCTCCCTTTTGCCGACTCCATGGCGGTTCGAAACGGCAGGATTCTTCGCATTGGCAACTATTCCTTCGTTAAGGTCCACCATCATCAGCATCATATAACTATTGGTCAAGCACATGTGAAGATGTAAATGCATGTTCATGTCCTGGGTTTTGAAGAAGCTAGAAGCATTTTGAAATTGGTTTATTCCTGATTTTGGAGAACTTAGTGATGACAATTTATATGTTCACATTTTTTAAAATAAGACGGTTAGATAATATGATTGAGGTGGAGATTGTGTTTGAAAGAGTAGAAAAGGTGTATGTTATATGTTCACATTTATAAAAAATTAAACTTTTCACAGGTTACTTTACTACTATTTACAAAAAAAGTCATTACTATTCACAAAGAGATCCACTAATATTCACAAACTAGTTAGTTTATCTAATCAATTAGTTAGTTTTCCATAGAAAAACACAAAATTTAAAAGAATTTCACTTAAACTTAAAAAAAAAATCTCACTTATTTTTTTCGAGAATTTTCTAAATTCTTGAGATTTTTGTGAACCATTTGTTTGTGTTTGATGAGATTTGCCTCGTTTGTTTTTACAAAATATTTCATCTCATCTCATCTCAATTTCATCATTATATTTTCTCAAATTTCAATACAAAATAAAATAAATAATTCAACTTTTTTAAATCTCAAAACAAAAATAATATTAAAAAAATATATTCTAATAATATTTATTTAACTTTTTAACTTTAATCTCAACTCATCTCATCTCATCTTATTTCCGAAAATAAACGAGGCCTTAGGATAGCCCATGTTGGGCAGTCTCCCAGTCTCTTTTTAGTTTTTCATTTTGGTGCAAAGCTTAGTATGCTATCTACTTATTTACATTGATGTAACCGTTAGTTGTCTCATAAAATCGATTCCTAGATTGGTACTTGTAGGTTATACGAGTATCTAGTCTCATCACTAATTATATCAATACAGGAAGTGGCAGGATATGGAACTAAACACTTGCATCTCGGAGGAAAAGTTGTGGTTCCTGGATTTGTAGATTCCCATGTGCATTTGATTTTTGGTGGACTCCAGGTTTAGCAGAAGCCTCAACCTCTGAATTGATTCTGCTCCCAATTTATGTGCTATATTTGTCCTTTCCCCCCTAACATTTCTGTGATGAATGTACCAAGAAGAGACTTTCTATAATTAGAGTTTGTATTACTTCCGATGAATCTGAGTTTTCAGCTAGAGAACTAATTATAGGATGAAAACCACTATTGCTAAATCAAAATTATCTTTAGATGATATGCTAAAACCATTTTTATTTTGATAGTTGTGTATGGTCGTGCGGACATGTGTGTGAATATGCCAGATTGTTGATGTATCTGTCGTTCATGTGACTAGGTGTGTGTATGATAGACTTGGTTTATAGTAAAAATACTGTCAGGCACTCCATATTTTGCATTAGCAGACAACTCTGGCTTTAAGTTTAAACTCCTAATGGACAATAATATATGCCTTGCCTCTATAATCAATCAATACCATTGCCACTACTACTAAGCTACACACAAACATCTGTTTTTTTTTTTTTTTTTGGTATAGTTAAGTCACACACAAACATCTATGGGACTTTAATTTATTATATCCTTCCTGAGGGCATTAGGAAGCAGAACCTCTGTCATGTCTTTTGACTTGAAGAGATGTTATTAGATCAGAAATAGCAGTCTCAAAAGATGACTTTTTTTCCTCTATTTTTTTTTTTTTTTTTTGTTTCTTCCCCTAACCCCATTGGTATTTGGGCTGCTACTTATAAAATTCTCTGCCATGTTTATCCCAAGATTTTAGTTTCTTTTGTGATATGATCTTTATATCTACAAATGGGATCCAAATCTTTATGTTAAGCTGAAATTTCATGAGTGAAAAACAGATCATGCAGGTGGACCTGCGGGGTGTAAATCGGCAAGATGAGTTTGTGAGAAGGGTCAAGGAAGCAGCGATGAGTAATATTCCCCATCCTTAAGATTTCTGGAGTTTTGACTAATGAGTATGCAGTATTATGACATAAGCATGTAATTTTATTAGATTTTCTAACTAGTGATGATTGAAGAGGGTTGTTGATTAATTTATTTTTCTTATGCCTTTTCAAGCTCATGCAGCTTTTCCAAATGTTAATGCTTGACCAAAAATTTCAGATGCAAAAGAAGGTTCTTGGATTTTGGGCGGTGGATGGAATAATGATCTATGGGGAGGAGAGTTGCCAGTGGCGTCTTGGGTCGATCATATTACACCTTACAATCCTGTAAGCAGTGACTTCATTTGTTTTGGCATCTAGGATGAAAACTAACTACCAGAGTAATGTGGACCTACTTAAAGTATCTTTATACACAGGTTTGGTTGTCAAGGATGGATGGTCATATGGGCTTGGCTAATTCAGTGGCACTAAAGTTGTCTGGAATTAGTAATCTATCAGAAGATCCTGAAGGTGGAACTATTATGAGAACTGCAGGTGGAGGTAATATCAGATATCATTCAATTGAGTAGAGATGCTTCTGTACTGCTCAAAGCTTCTGGTTTATTGAACTGGCATGTTGGCTATAACCTCAAGTTTTCTCTTACATATCAAGTTTTAAGTCTCTTGAAGCTCCCTTATTTTGTTTCCTTCCTTTAATGTTTTAATCTAGACTGCTACTTATGCCACTCAAATAATTATGGTAGTTGAATAAATGGCCAACCCCTGATGTTCACACCAATTAGTGTTGCATGTTCCTTTACCACTAAATTCTCCCTTGTTTGATTTCTTTTGCTTCAGTTAATCTGATAGTAGATGAAGTTCCCATATTTATGGATTCTACACTCAAATCTTATATGTGCCACGCAACTATTAAGGATAAAGGTCTTACTTATAAAAAAAAAAAACCTAATAAGGATAAAGGTCTTATAAATGCAATGTGTCGACTTATGGCTTAATGATGTATGTTACTTCAGTCGATCTCAAGATTTTTACATGTTTAAATACGTTGATACTGCTACAATAAATAACTTGTGTTGTGTATTTAATTGTCATACAGAGCCTACTGGATTGCTGCTTGATTCTGCTATGAAACTTCTCCTACCTTGGATTCCCGAGGTCTCTATAAATGAAAGGAGGGAAGCTTTCCGTAGAGCAAGCAATCTTGCCTTGATGAGGGGTGTGACAACAGTTGTTGATTTTGGGAGATATTTGCCTGGGGTGCGACCGGAGCTTTCTTGGGAAGATTTTGCAGGTCTCAGTTAGAATCTCTTGGACTCATACGATAAAAATGGAGTCAAAGTCAAAATTACCAAAATTTTTATAGAATGTCATGCAATTTTTAAATGGCTTTATTTTGAATAATCGTTAAAAAAAAAACCATGAAATGAGGCATTCAATAGATTAAGATCCATAAATTGATAAATTGGAGTCGGAGAAAATAAAGTGATTTCCACATGCAAGTTCAATATAATAAAAAGAACCATAAAAAAAAGAGATTAAAATCCATGGGACAACCAAATGCTCCCTTTAATCGATTGATGAATTTAATTTAGTCATGACAAGATAATTATCTGTTAGAATATAGTGGGCAATATTGTACTTTTATTTTTTAAGTAGTAATATAGAAACCAGCCAGTCTCTGCAGTTTTTTCTCATCCTCTTTTCTCAATGTATGGTCCCAGAATTTGTAAGCTGGTCTAATTTTATATTTTAACAATTAATATTCCAGGGATGTTTTCATATGCAATATAGTATATCATGATGATAATACCTTTTAACCGTCACTCGCTTTTTCCTTTTTTATAACTTTTACAGATGTATATCAATGGGCTGATGCTACTGGGAAGATGACGATCAGGGTTTGCTTATTTTTCCCATTGGAAACGTGGACACGTCTTCTTGTATGACTTTCGTATCATTGCTGGTTGGAAGAAGTGGTTCATTACTTAATAATAGTTTCCTACGTTTTGTGTGCATGGCTGACAAACTGGTATAATGTGCTCTTTATACAAATGAGCTAGAAAACAGGCATCAGGAACAGTTTCAAAACACAAATATACTTTTCCCCTCTGGTTTAGCTGTGTTTATGCCAATGTCATTAGCATACATGGTTGTGGATTAATCAAGTTCAAAACTTTGGACTCTATTTCAAATTATTGTGGGCGACAGTGATTTCCAAGAGGTGTCAAAGTGGCTCTTTTGCCAAAAGATTCACCCTATCTGATGTTATGAGGGAAAAACTTTTGTTATGTTTTAGCATTATATTTATTTTCTAATGGTTCATGTGCTGTGTGTGTGCTTTCGTTTTTCCATTAATTCTACCGTGGATGTTGTGGTGTTGCTGCTTTGGTTATTAAAAGTTAGAAAATTCTATGTTGTTACTTGATCAGTTGGATCTAGTGAAAGAAAATATTATTGTTTTGTTGTTCACAACAAACATGATCCTTAAAAAATTATTTAAAAAAAAGCAACATTTTTTTTTAATGTAATTGTTATTTGTAATTGTGACTTGGTGAGATTTTTCCTCCTTTATCTTCCTAATGTAATTGTTGCTTCAAAATTTTTATTTGTACTGTTTCTCACCAAGTTTTCTAATTCCCACTTAGGATCTAATTGGAAAAATGGGCCGCGCCATAAGCCAGTGGATTTATTTGGGTGGTGTTAAGGCTTTTGCTGATGGGTCTTTAGGTTCTAATAGCGCACTGTTTTATGAGGTGAGAACAGAAATGTGTTGGCATTCATAGACCTTTATTTATTGCAAGTCCATTTATGATTTCCACTTCCATCTGTACTTGGACACGCCTTTCGTGTTGATTTATAAAATGTTTTATCTCATATAAAAAAGTGAATTTCCTTCAATATGTTTTGTATTAATTTGGGAAGGGGGCTCTTGAAAATCCTGAGCTTGGGAGACAGAACTTAAGGGATATTGGGCATGGCTTGTAGCTTTTAGTTATCTTAGCTAGTTGTCCTGGATATCAAACTAAAACGAATGTTCGGCATGGCTTGTTACCGACCAGACAAGCTAAGTTAGGTGACTTTAAGCCACTTCATCTGTATCAGTTACGAATTTTATATGAATTGATTTTTTTGTCGCTTGTACACTAAGTTATTTATCTAAGATGTGCTCTTCTATGGTGTAGCCGTATGTTGATGAGCCTCACAATTATGGCCTGCAAGTGACAGCAATCGAAACTCTTTTCAACTTGACTCTATCATCAGATAAATCAGGCCTACAGGTCTATCCTTGTCTTGCAAAAACCACCATATATGTATTTGTAGTAATTGGCTTTACCTTCAGTTTCTTTCAGGTTGCTATTCATGCTATAGGTGATAGGGCAAACGACTTGATCCTGGATATGCATGAGTTAGTCGTTTCTACAAATGGAATGAGGGATCGAAGATTTAGGGTAAATTTTATGGCTTAAGACATGAGAATTATCAACAATTTCAAATATGTTTTGTTGCAAATACTAAAATGAAGTTCCTTCTTTTGACAAATATTTTTTTCCACAACTGAAATAATACTTTCAGATTGAGCATGCCCAGCATTTGGCACCTGGGGCTACTGCACGATTTGGTCGACTAGGGATTGTTGCTTCAGTACAGGTCTCGTGTTTCAACTTGCATTTAGGCTCTCTTGTTTATTTCTTATTACTGTGGGTGCTTGCTATTTTTTGTTTGCGTTAAAATTTCTGGATTAAGGTGCACATTTAACAATGTTCTGTACATCTTGGAGAGTTTAGTAATTGGAATGTGTAGTTCTTTCTTTTAGTTGCTCTTGTGCGTAAATTTGGTTTTATCAGATATGGAGACAGTTCAAACTGCATGCAAGTATCTTACAAGTCTTTAGAGGGAAAAATATAGAAAACAGAAAGAAACAAGAAGCTATTGTCATTGTCCCAAAATTTAGTCGTTGCCAGATATTGTGTCATGCCCCTTTATAGTATGATATCTGTACCTTTTTTATATTTTCAGTCTTACATTCCTGGATGGAATCATCTCGAGTAGATCAATTCCTCTCTGCCGTTTTTCCACACTTCACTGTGGCTTTTTGCTGCTCAAAACAGCACTATTTGACATAATAGATCACCTCTTGACCATATTACTGATATCCTACAATATTCTTTTCCACTTCTAATGAATTTGATTTGATGATTGCAAATTTTGAACAGCCAGACCACTTATTAGATGATGCTGATTCTGCTACAAGAAAACTTGGTGTAGACAGGGCTCAAAAGGGATCTTATCTGTTTCGGTCACTTTTAGCCAGCAATGTGCAGTTGGCATTTGGTTCTGACTGGCCTGTAAGTATTATGACACCCATTCAAATTGATGGATATTATGCTTAACGTACTCTAATATTTTTCTTAAATTACATAGTAATAAGTGAATTACTCCCTAAATAATTAGGTCAGTGCCATTGTTTCAGGTTGCAGATATTAATCCTTTAGGTGGGGTCAGAACGGCTATGAAGAGAATACCTCCTGCTTGGAATGATGCTTGGATTCCATCAGAGTGCCTTACACTGAATGATGCATTAAAGGCGTAAGCAATATTGAAATATCTGATCCTTGGAATATTTTCAGCTTCTTCATGATATACAATACTTGTTTGTTGATGTGTGTTTTGTCGTTTTAGTCCAGTTCTTTTTTTTTTTTTTTCAGCTGATCAGTGTCCTTTTTCATATATTTCAAAGGGACTACAGGAGACTTGCACGCCCGCCTTATATCTAGCATTACTAATCATGTTTTGACATGAAAATCTTACGCTATTACGGTGTGGCAGGTACACAATCTCAGCTGCTCGTGCATGCTTTCTTGACAAGGAGTTGGGATCTTTATCTCCTGGGAAACTCGCAGATTTTGTCGTACTATCTACTGATTCATGGGATGACTTCGCAGCAGAAGGGTCTGCATCTGTTGAGGCAACGTATGTCGCTGGGCTACAGGCGTATCCTTAGGTTGGAAAAGGGCCGATTCATTGCTTTCCGGCCACTTCTAGTCCACATGAATCGCCGCACAGGTACACTCCGGTTGTCAATTTTCAAGATACAACAAGAATTGACGCCTAGTTTTTTTCCAGAGACACGCACCTCATCTTGTATATTCAATTGTAATATTAATGTGAACTTGCTTGACTAGAAAAAAGAGTAAACTCTATATGTCTAGCAAAAACATAACCCCTGGACACAAACAATACCAGACTTTATTACTTGAGGTTCAAAGATGTTGAAAGGTGATCTTCTCATGAAGTCCAAACTCCTTACCCTTAGAACTTCAAACTCGAGAGTTATTAATTAATAATGAAGAAACCCTATGGAAGTGGCCCATCAGTGAAGCACATCACCTTCATCTTCACAGGTAGGGCTCAACACTAATATTAGGCATTCCTAGTACTTAAATGCACCCCAAAACAAATAATTTCCAACTCTACATCTGTAACAGTCACCGAACCTAAACATTCAGCACTTGTCTGGAGGTCTCTCACAGCCTACGAGGTAAGGGTGTAAGTTTAAACCGGACCAGTTGGTCCGGTTTTGAACCGGTCTAGTCTGGGACCGATTTCTATATTATGAAAATCGGCCAGACCTAGTCCGGTCTCGGTTCCATAGTTTCTTGGACTGGACCGGACCGTTTGGGAAAAAAAATATATATATTAATTTTATATATTACACAAAATATTTTTTATATATAAGTTTTATATATAATATATAATTATATATGAAATTTTTATATATAATATATATAATTATATATCATATATGAAATAATTTCATATTATAATTTATAAATTATAACATAAAATGTTAATCTTAAATATGAACATTTGTAATTTGTTTAATCATATGTTATTAATATAATTATATATAAGATAATGTTATTATAATTTATAAAATAAAAGTTTAATCTTAAAGATGAAAATTTAATAGATCATATGCTTTAAACATAAAATATATATATTAAATTATTAACAACATTTTATCATAAGAAGTAAATTTATTATATTTTTTTACATTTTAAAAAAATCAAAAAACCGGACTGGACAGGATCGAAAATCGGTAAAACCAGAGGTACCGGTTTAGAAAGATAACTGGAGCATAATCGATTTTGAAAAATACAAAACCCGTATATACCAATTCGGTTCTAAATTTTTTCTAGAACCAGACCGGACCGGTTACACTCGTACTACGAGGTTAGATTGTGGGAACAATAAATACAACTATAAATAGAGCAACAGAATCAAATACATGGTAATAGTCTCACAGCTTGGTCCTAATCTGATCTTGTTTCGTGTAAAACTGGTAAACCTGAGTTAAGGTACTTAAAAAAACAGATCTATTTTATTTTATTTTTTATTATTTCTTTGAAAAGCTGATGAAATAATACAAAAAAAATAAAAACGTCAAAAAAGATTTGAAAAATAATAAATTTTGAAATTTTGAAAATAAATAAAATATTTTAAAAAAAATTAAAGAGAGAGAGGCTGCCACTCCCCACCTAAGCATGGTGGGAGGCGGAGTCAGGGGACCCCTACACCGCAATGCAAGAGGTGGTGCAGGGTCCACTACCACCCTCTTCCTCCAAGGACGTAGTAGGGGGTTGTCCAAGCTTAGCTAAATTATAAGAATTATTTTACCTATCAATTAAAAAAATTAGTACAAGTTGAAAGCTAAAACAACAAAAACTGGCTTGTGCACCGATCATCAAAGAGTTATCAATGCAAGTAATATTAGGGTAATAATAAATGCTTAATCCAATAGGCCCCAAATAAGTTAAAAATAAAATATAAAGCCAAACCCATTTAGATGCCTAACCTAGCCTATATCCTAATTCCTATGGACATGTAGACTGACTAATGGGACACTAACCTTAAACTGCAGGCTTTAAATTTAGGAAGGTCCCATTCTTTTCTCCATACAATTTACCTTGCAAGTATCCTATCCTATACAGCCACGAAAAGAAGTTAAAGAACCATTTTTTCTCAGTCCAATTAATATGAGAATAACACTGTTACCTCCTTAAAAAAGGAAAAGCCCACAACCATAAATGATCAAACATGGGAAGGCATCAATGCATCATGCTATATATATCTCATCGTAGCCATGCATGATACAAGGATTTTTTTTCTAATTTGCAAAAATGTCAACTAAACTTAATAATATTGTTGGCAGTAAGGTTGTTTCGGCGAAGGTCAACATCAATCCGGTTGGCTAAAGTGTTTAACTGGCTCAATGAGATGCATAGGGCAGCTATAGCCTATAGGGCAAGGCAATGCTAGTGTATAATATATACAATATGATGCTCCATCCACTAAGAGCGGCCACCAAGTGTGTATTTTTTTTTAAAAAAAAAATATTAAACATTTTTTAAACTAATTAAACATTTTAGAAAAAGGAAAAAATAACACAAACTCATTAATTAAGTTTAAAAGAATCGGTGACCACTCTCGATGACCACTATTGATGAGAGTTGCATTATAATTGACATTACACTTCATTATGTTAACTTAAATCTACTTATATTGAGAATGAATTTGGCCCACATAGAGGAGGGAAGGTATTAAGAATATAATTAATCATTTGTTTTTTAAATTTTTTATCAATTTAACCTTTTGAAACAAATGGAGAGTTAATAAGAAAACTTTTTCCCATTTTTTTGCTCACCCAGACATGAAATAACGAGTTAAACCGCCGCTATTTTCAGTACTACTATAGAACTCGAGCCATCGTCATTCTTCTACCAAGCCAAGCCATGCTTCAAATTTCTATACCTGCAGCAGTTTAAAGTAAATAAAATAATGATTTTTTTATATTTAATTGTAAACAAATTTTAGCATAGTTGTATCATTTTCTTTTGAAACTTCGGTGGACCAGAGTAGTACTCCTAGCAGTTGCAGCAGCCTCACCATCAAAGCCTCTATAATAATTCCTCTCTTTCCCTCTCTCTGCATTAAGTACTCGGGTTTCTCAAAGATAAATACATCAAGAGCAATCGTATCTCAGATCACATTCTGATTCCTAATTGTAAACAAATCTTCTTTAGC
>QEOT01003270.1:5663-23486 GCA_003123785.1 Pterocarya stenoptera
CTCTCAAACCATTACTGAATATTTTGGCAAGGTACACTCTCTTGCCAATACATTGGCTACTAGGGGAACCCCTGCCTAATAAGGAATTTGTTACTTACCTGCTTATTGGTCTTGGTGATGCCTATAAGTCTTTTGTTACTTCCATTACCACTCGAACTGACCCAATTTCATCTCATGAGCTGTACCAACTGCTATTAGTACATGAAAGTCGCATCTCACATTCAAAAAAAAAAAACAACAATCCTCCCTCTGAACCCTCAGTTAAGTTTTCCTTTGCTGGAGGATGAAGTTACAGAGGACATGGCTTCTCTCGTGAAGGAAGGCAAGGTCGAAATGGAAGAGGCAGATCTGTTCCTTTTTCTCAAGGAGGTAGAAAATTTTCCTCTCCTACTCAAGCTCCTCAACAGTCTTATAACTTTACTCGCCCAACTTGCCATGCTTGCAACAAGCAAGGTCACGTTGCTCTCGATATCACTTTAATCATTCCTACCAGCTTGAAGCTCCACACTCCTTCTTTGTAGACTTCACTACTCCCAACTCTTTCTCTAATGACTCTTGGTACCCAGACTCTGGTGCCGCACATCATGTTACCAATGATTTGAATAATCTTGATATTTCCTTGGAACAGTACAGCGGTGGTGAACAAATCTGAGTTGGGGATGGCTCAAATCTGCCAATACAACATTTCGGTGATTCTTCCTTTTTCTCTAGCTCATCTTCTTTCATTTTGCACAACTTATTACATGTTCCCTCTATAACCAAAAATCTCATTTTGGTTTGTAAGTTCTGCATTGACAATAAATGCTTCTTCGAATTTCATGATTCTTACTTCTGTGTGAAGGACAAAATGACTGGGAAGATCCTCCTCACTGAACCCAGCTGTGATGGTCTCTACGTCTTTCCTTCTGTGTCGCCCACTGTTGAGTCTCCCTCCGTCCAGCTTGGTGAATGTACTTCCGTTACTAACTGGCATCACAGATTAGGCCATCCATCTCTCAAACTCGTTTCTCATATTCTGCACAACAACCATTTGAAGTTTCTTCCCATAGAGAATTCCTTCAAATGTCCAGATTGTCCTTTTGCCAAGAGTCATCAATTACCTTGTAGGCCAAGTCGGGCCCATTATAAAAATCCCTTAAAATTACTTGTAGCTGATCTTTGGGGTCCAACCCTTGACATTTCACAAAATGGTTTTAAATATTATCTTTCTTTTGTTGATGCTTTCCCAAGATTCACTTAGATATTCCCAATTAAATTGAAATATGATGTCGCTAATATTTTTACTAATTTTTTTCTGTTCATTGAACATCTATTCAACTCAAAATTAATAACATTGCAAACCATTGGAGGAGGGGAATTCAAACCCCTCTTTCCAATGTGTCAAAAATTGAGAATTACTCATCGTTTTTCTTGTCCACATACGCATCAACAAAACGGTGTTATTGAATGTAAACATAGACACATCGTTGAAATTGGGCTTCTCCTCTTGGCCCATTCTTCACTTCCTTTAACCGTTTGGGCCGAAGCCTTTGAAACTGTCATGTACCTTATAAATCTTTTGCCAAGTCCAATTCTCAACCACGCATCCTCACCGACGACACTGTGCCATACCCATCTCGGAAATGCCTTACCACTGCTATCACTATCCTCGAAACTCTAAGTGGCCTGCATGGTGTCACGCCATGTCTTAGGAGTTTGCTACTCTAACAGAAAACTCTACATGGAGCCTCGAACCCCTGTTTCCTCCATCAATGTTCTTAGATGCCGATGGGTTTACCAAACCAAACTAAGAGTTGACGAGTTAATTGAAAGATGAAAGGCACCGTTGGTTGCCAAAGGCTACCACCAAGAACCTGGAATTGACTATGATGAAATGTTCAGTCCAGTGGTGACACTGCCTACCATCAACTTGATACTTGCCCTTGCTAGGGTTGTAATCGATCCGGTTTTGGATAAAATTTGGGACTGAACCAGTATGAACTGGTTTTGCATTTTCAAGAACTGATTCAGCACCGGTTACCCTCCTAAACCGGTTCTTCTGATTTTACAGGTTCTGGTCCGGTTTTTCTGTTTTAATATACTATATTATATATATAATATAGTATATACTACTATAGTGATAGTATATTGTAGCATGTTATAATATATATTATAATTGCATTATAGACTATAGTGATATATTATAGTATATTATAATATATAGTGATATAGTATTAGTATAACTATTTATATGCACCATATATTATTAGTATAACTATTAATATAATAAACTATAGTGATATAAGATTTTAAAATTTAATATTATATTAATTAGTAATTTATCATATAATAGAAAACTATTTTATATATAATTATATATTATATATAAAAATTATACACAATATAAAAAATTAAAAATATATATATGAACTAGTCCGATTTGATCCGGTCCGGTTTTAGAAAAAGAAAAATCAGAACTGAATCGATTTTGACCAGTTTTAAGAAAAATAAAACCAGTACCAGACTGAACCAAACTTGGTACCGGACCAAACCCATCCTTCAATCCGATCTAGTTCAGTTTACCAGTTCATCGTTTTTTTTTTTTACACCCCTAGCCCTTGAAGTTTCTCATGGGTTGCCTTTGCGACAAGTTGAAATTCAGAATGCATTCTTGCATGGATCCTTGACCAATACAGTGTACATGTAGCAACCTCGGGGCTTCATTGATCTAGCTCATCCAACTTATGTTTGTAAATTGCATAAAGCAATTTATGGGCTCAAACAGGCACCCAGGGCATGGTTTGCCAAGTTGTGTTCCTAGTTAATCGGCTACGACTTTCAAGCATCAAAAGTAGACCCATATCTCTTCATTATCAATCAAGGTGATATCCATATTTATCTTCTCGTATTCGTAGATGATATAGTGATTACTTCATCCATTTCATCTGCTATTAATCAATTGGTTGCTGATTTGGGAACTGCATTTCCTATTAAGGATCTTGGTAAACTGTCTTTTTTTCTTTGTCTGGAGATTGACTATTTGCCCACTAGTATCTCACTTTCTCAACAAAAGTATATAAAGGAACTCTTAATCTGAAGCCACATGATTCATGCTAAGCCTATGACATCACCAATGGTAGCTTCCCTGAAGTTGTCCATCTTTGATTCACTTGACTTTGATGATGCTCAACATTATTGTAGCATCGTTGGTGGCTTGCAATACCTTTCTTTAACACAGCTTGACATCTCCTTTGCCGTGAACAAGGTGTGCCAGTTCATGCACTCCCCAAAAAATCCCACTGGAGTGCAGTGAAACGAATCATTCGGTACCTCAAAAATACCTTTAACTTTGGGTTGTTCTTCTCTTCCAAGTCTTCTTTTAATTTGCAAGCATACTCCAATGCAGATTGGGTGGGATGCCTAGATGATCGAGATCGATATTCCACTGGTGGCTATTGCATTTTCCTTGGAAAGAATCTTATCTCATGGAGCTCAAAGAAGCAACACACAGTGGCACGTTCAAGCACAGAAGCGGAATATAAGTCCCTGGCTTCATCAGCTGCCTAGTTGATTTGGATCCAAACTCTCATATCTGAACTTGCTCTTCACCTATCGAAGGCTCCAATATTATGGTGTGATAATATTGGGGCCACATACCTGGCAGCAAATCCTATTTATCACTCAAGAACGAAGCACATGGATGTTGATTTTCACTTTGTCAGAGATAGAGTTGCTGCTAAAAGTCTCAGTGTTTCCTTTATTAGCTCAAAAGATCAAATTACAGATATTTTATAAAACCTTTAGTTATGAAAACTTTTCTCTTTTTAGAATGAGTCTCAATGTGCTTGATACCCCCCATTAGACTCGAGGGGGCTCATTATGATAGATGATACAAAAGTTCTAGAAGAACCGTAGGCAAGTTTTCTCTACTGTAATATAACCGTTTTTATTCCTTTTCCTCTTGTATAAATACCTCATGAAATGCAAATGAAATACAAGGAAAAATTTCCTCAACTCATTCACTTTGTTACCCACTTATGGTAACTTGTCTGGTTGGAGTACTAAGGGCAAAATGACATGTTTGACTTGTAACAAACACACCCAATCTGAATGGCTTACATATGGTAGGAAACTATGCTTCATATGTCATCGTCGATTTTTGCCTCATGATCATAGATGGTGTGGAAATTCTAGAATGTTTAATGGAACAGTTGAATGGGGCACCCTCCGCCATATTTATCTGGCGAAGAAATAGTTGCACAAATGGTAGATGTCGGTAGTAATCAGTTTGGGAAAAAAATAAGGGAAGAGAAAGCGAACTGCGAATGAGTTGAATTCGACAAAAAGGAGCATATTGTTCTATCTCCCCCTTACTGGTCAACGTTAAAATTGCAGCATAGTCTCGATGTTATGCATATTGAGAAAAATATATATGAGTCTATGTTGGGAACCTTCATTCTATTGAAGGCAAAACAAATGATACGTTAAACTCATGGAAGGATTTGAAGCGTTTGCAGATAAGATTGAAAATTTACAACAAAGTGGTTTGTCTGTCTACAAGCCAATTGGTTGATATACATTACCAAGGAATGAAAGGATTAGAGTTTGTGAGTAAATAATGAATATTAAATTAACGTATGGGTACGCCTCGAATCTAACATGGTGTGTGCGAACAAACGACTGAAAAACTATTGGATTAGAAAGTCATGATTGTCATGTATTTTTATAAGGTATCTTGCATGTCGGTATTCATGGGTACTTGACGAGAGATGTGCGAGTGGGTTTAATTGAGTTGGGTGCATTTTTCAAAGACTTATGTGCTAGAATGTTGAATTTAGAAGTTTTAGATTGTATGGGATGGGAAATTTCTATAATATTGTGTAAGCGGGAGAGTATTTACCCACCATCATTCTTTGACGTCATGGTTCACTCAGCCATTCATCTGCCACATGAGGCTCAACTAGTAGGACCAGTCCAGTATAAATGGATGTATCCTAATGAACGGTTCTTTGGGAAGTTGGAATGCACAGTGGGTAACATGGCCCTTCCAGAAGGGTTAATTGCAGAAGCATATATTGACAACTAGTGGCATACATTCTGTTCAAAATATTTCCATGGACTTGACACACGGTTTGTCGGCTGGAAAGAAATTTCGATATTGACAAAGCAAGACAAAGAAATGGGTTTTCTATGTTTTTCCAACATGAACTTCCACTTGATGCAGCTTGTGGTTATGATTTGTGTGGAAGAGAGTTTGAGAGAGCTCAATGGTACACACTAAACAATTGCCTAGAGATAGAGGGTGAATGATTTGTGTGAGGAAAATGTTGACTTATTTGAAATATCTACAAATGATGAGGGTAAATGGTCAATTGAAACTGATACGAATGGTTGACCTGTTTTGTGTTCACATGACACTTTATGACATATCTTTTATGTAATAAATTTACTAGTGCTTTAATGTCATGCCACCAAAGAGTAAGGAAGTTTGCATCCCATCTCCACCCGTTCATAGCTCTCCGTCTGATTCACCGCTAGAGGTTAACTCTCCAAAATAAGGTAACAACGTTATAATTATTTTGTTTAAATTCAAGTATTTTTTACATATTAAATATATACCAACCATTATTTTAAAAAACACCATTATTTATTTCTTTTCTACAGTGAATATGATAATTTTTTAGAGTTAATCGTACAATCTCGTAAAAGTAGAGGCACTGCTAGAGGCGTGACATTAGAAAAATATTGTAAAGTGGGCGAGATTAAGGACCTAAGGTTAACATTCTTGAAGATATTAGCAATGGCAACATGTATCTCTGTGGACACAATATCAATAAAGGCCACACGAATCTCTAGACAGACAATCTCGAGGATGTCATTTTTATGTCCAGTTGCTATGGTTGATGTAGTAGGTCTCCCTGAGGCTGGAGTACAATCTCCTTGGTGCCTACCGAGGTGGCCCGCGCTTTTACCCAAGGTGACAATATTTAGTGGGATGATATGATTGCCAATGCTTAGCTAGAGTCACCTCCAATCCTATTGTCAGAAGTACTCTAGAGATCATCAGTGCAAATGGTAGACTACTTTCGATTAAGTATCGGGACTTGGCTCAGATTCGTGACAGGAAATAAGGGGCAAATCAATTGGATAGACTCTCGCTAATCACAAAATGAATGTAACTTGATTGATGCTAAAGTCCATCTTATGCTTCCTCGGATGAATGTTATATGCGACAATTAGTGCCAACATATGAAAGAAAGTTGTGTAGTCAACCCAACTGATGGCCTTGCTACCATGACAAGGAGGATTTGTATCCTCACCATCATCAAAAATCTTGTCCACTGGAATAGTCTACTCTGTGTGGTCCTCTCCCGCTTACAAAGCAAGATATGCACTGGACTTGCAAGGGATGTGAAGAATCTGTGTTTGGAAAGGAAATGAGAAGAGATGAGATGAGATGGAATGAAATTGATTTCCAAACATCCCCTAAATTTTCTCGTCAGCCAATTTATTTATCTTACACCCCACACCCTACATGGCAAACTGGGTTCACTAAGAAGTGAGTTCATTCTTCCCTAAATAGCTTCTTTCTCATGAAGCCTCGATTCACCGCTCTTCTCTATGAAATGATTCTACCCTGAGATGATTGCCCCCAAAATCCTTCATCTCCCCAAGATCTTCCTTTCATCTGCTTGTCTTTTAATTTTCTCCTGCCTCAGGCCTCCCCTTTACTCTCTCTCATCGCTCTGTGATTCTAGCGTAGTTGGCTCCTCTCTCTCTCTCTCTCTCTCTCTCTCACTTCCTCCAATGCTCCTCTCTTCCTCTTTACTCCATCTCTTTGTTTCTCTGTGATTCTAGGCCAAAGACGGAATATTGTTCAAGCTTGAGTTCAAGTTCGAGTGTTACGACGTCCAGATCTGTGAAAGAGAACCTGTCTGTAGCTCCAAATCTACTCCACAGTACGATATTTTTCCGTCCAAAGAATCTTCTTCAAAATGTTTCTACAATGTTTTTTAGTTTGTCCCTATTTATTTTTTTGACTCTGTAATTGCGTGTTTCTCGATTATTAGTGTTAAAATGTGGTATGAAGAGAGGAACAAATAACAGTCCCCCTTGTTCTACAGCTCCTATGCAGTGGATTTTGAAGGATAAAGAAACATAAAAATAAACTCTGTTGCTCAAATCACAAGAAAAACCATGACGAATTCAACAGGCTTGTGGACCCATCAGAAACATAGTTTCAAACACCTTGCTCATTAGATACCTTAGTATTTAGAGTGCACTTGATCCAGACTTCCAAATCAAATACAAACGATAATCTGAAGGATATATGTATAGGCATTGGTTACTAGGTGCCGAAATTTGTTTAGAACTGTAAAAGCTTTGGACCAATACCAAACACGATTGGACACATAAGAAATTAGAACTCATTGACTTCCCTAACCAAGATAGAGATGTAAGCAAATATATGAGGTCATGATTTGCTGGCACAAATCTTAGAAAACCTGACTCATCAATTGAACATGAATAAACGAAAAACCTGGTTTTTGAATGCCGTAAGAAGTATAGTTTAGGTTTAAGCTTTTAAAGAATTTTGTCGAAGTGCAGACAAAACATGTTTGCGGTCACTTTTTTATTTTATTTTTTGTTAAGTTTTTCTAGGTGTAGACAGAAGGTTCCCTTTTTGTGACTTTCTTAATTCCCAATGATTGTTGATGCAGGACTAGGTATTGCAATGTGTGAGAATCTTGTAGAGTTTTTGAGTAATGCTTAACTCTATTTTAGTACTTAAATACCAGGCCAAGATGAGTAAAATTGTTAATAAATTTGAACTTGTGTTTGGTTTTTCAGATTCACGAATGACATCAACCCAATTATAATTTCTGTAGTTGATGATTTTGTGATGGAATCACCAACTTGTTGTGTGGTTCGAAAGCACCACTAAAGACGCCGCACACTAACAAAAATTTAGGAAGGAAATTTTTCACCTGCCCAAAGTATAACATGGTACAGCAACTTATCATGTTAATTAGCATATTGATTATGATTTTGTGGGGTGTACTTTATCATGTTAATAAATGTTCATAAATGTTCATACCATGAGAGAATGTAGTTTGGAGGATGTGTGATGACGTATTGCAGCGTGAGTATGAAGCTCAAAAAATGGAAGATATTTATTTATATATATATATATAGAGAGAGAGAGAGAGAACTCTTCAGAAGGAAAAACGAGAATTGTTGTATTTGCATTGAGTTGTATCAATTGTAATAGTTTTGGCTTGGTTTGGATAAATCATAACAGGTTAATAGACGGGTATGGTGTAGATGGTTTTTGTATGGATCAAATGTAATGGTACCCCCCTATGTTTTCTACTTGCACTTGGAAATCAATTGGCTTATGATGTTTTGGTTGTGGTGTACAAAAGGGTATCCATATGTGTATACCCATATGATATTTTGCAATTAACTTATTTTAATTGTTGTTTGACTTGTCAATGGGAGGTCACAACAAGTTCGTAATGAAGACTTGTGTAAACCATTAAAATGACAGGATGAACATTGACTTGCATGTTTTCCTGATCATTATTAAAGCCGAAACCAGTCACTAATAATTACAACTTTCAATTAAGAGGCTCCAATAAACTTATCTAATTTAACACCCATTTTTCTTCAAAAAAAAAAAAAAAACTCCATTCTCACTAATCAAATTGAGCATGAACTAATAATACAATACATATTGACAAATAAAAAAGAGTTTCAATGTTAATAATACAATACATATTCGCGGAACGCCTCTAGTCTACATACTAGACCACAACATCTTCCCATCTTACACCATAGGCTCTCCACAAGGTACAAAAATTACACAACTTACACCATAGCCTCTCCACAAGGTACAAAATTACACCACAGCTTACACCATATGCTCTGCACATCGTACAAAAATTATACCAACACAAAACAAGTAGTCTACAATCAAGTAATCTCTACAACACAATAGTTGTTTGCATACAAAACAAGTACTCTACAATCTACACAAGCAACACCAAGCGCATCTCCACAACTGGATACAAAGTAACCCCTTCACAAGAACCCCGCCCACCAATTGGACAAGTTTGAGTAACAACTCCTTCACAACAAAACCCCCGCCCACATGAGATATTGATTTTGGTCACCAGCTACACTACATGTCTTCACCATCTCCTAGACTTGACACAAAACAAGTAGATAAAAAGATAATTACGGTAGACAAGTAATTATTAAGTAGTACATTAAGAACACCACAGAACATACTTAGCATGTGGGGGCAAATCTCCATACCGCCTCATTTTCTAATGACCTCAATTGTATGACAATACTGTTTTGGGTTCCAATACCAAAACCCTCATCAATAACAAGAAGTTAAGATCCTGGGGGGTCACCCAATTGTGATTCATCATCAAAGATTTTTCCACAAGTCTAAATCCCAAGAAAAAATACACATATATTAGGAGGAATACTGACAATTAATAGAAAAAAAATATTATATATTTCTTCTTTCTCTGTTGCCACCTTCCCCATAATTGGAACCTTTCTTTTTGTTGGTGGTCTCCCTTTTCCTCGAACGATGTGAGGGCTTAATATTTTTTTCTTATCCTTGTCTGCGACCACATTAGGTTTGACCTTCATTGACTCAAATTTTGACTCAAGTGTTAAACTTTCAATTTTTTTTTCTCAAACTCATCGACAAAGCACATGAATGCATTGACATGCTCATTACGTGGGGATAAATGCATTACTAATTCCAAACATCATTTAATTATAGCCTCATACCTCTGTTCGTCTGCACTACCCCACAAGTCATCATAACTACTTACGATCAATGAAGTCCTTTCAACAGTGATCTAAGACATATATATCTAGCAGCACATTAATTTTCTTCAGTTGACAAAGTCTAAGTGCATGCCTACATAAAATCTTCGTCATCTCAAACAATGCACACATGCATTTTAACTTGCATTCCTCTTCATTATAGTAAACTAAGTAGTGGATTGTTTTGACATGGTCATTTGTAGACATTCGTACAAGACATCAAAGGTTGAAATGCACCCTTGCATGCTAACAAGTGTGCAATTACAACACATTTAGCCCATCATCTCCCTTTAGACTTCTTTAAACTTTGTATCTGTATACAACTTTTGAAACTTCTTCTAAATGTCGAATGGGGACAAGTAGAGGATCGCTTGGTTGTAGGAATTAAAATCAGCAGTTGTCTCTACCTCCACCTTTTTCCTTAAAGTGTTATAAAATTGATCAACCAATTCCTTCAAAGTCGTACTAGAATGAAGATACCCATCAAATAAAGCAATTATGCTTTCCAACCACTATGTCGTGCTCATACCAGCCCAAATACACTCATCAAGTAAACCAGAACCCAAAAAGACATTTCATTGTATAAGGACTGAAGCCATACATTACCACCAAGATCGTACTTCTCAAGTAGTTGACCCCACCTATCCTCAAATTCTACCCAGATCTGTGAATCATATAACGTAGCTTGAATGGAAGTCTTCAACCCTACGTTGAATTGGGAGTGAGATCCTAACTTTTCTGGAAGTTTGCGCATTATATGGCATAGACAATATCTATTACGAGTTTCTAGAAGTAAGTGGCAATGGCACTCTACATTGCCTGGTCTAGTCAGTTATAATGGCTTTGGGTGCCCGACCATTCATGCACTTCACCACACTCGAAACAACCAAACAAAAGTATGTGTGTCCTTGCTTGATAGCAAGCTCGTCCCTAAAAGTATAGACTATCTATGATGGTTTACACTAACAAAAGGAGCATAAGGCATGCTGTATCTATTTATTAGGTAAGTCCTATCGAAGGTCACAACATCTCCTAAATAATCATATGCCACTCAACTTTGTGCATCAGCCCAAAACATATTTTGTATTCTTCCCTCATCATTCACGTCCATGAAAGAAATGAAGCCATCATCCATCTCCCTCATTCTCTGAAAGTAATCACTAAGTACTTTGCCACCTACTTTACTGAATCTTAAATGTCTAACCTTGTCAATGAAATTTTGACAATCTTTCTATTGAAAATCAAGATTCTCAAACCTCCCGGGTCACGAAAAGTGTGTAATAATTCATGTCCATTCGAATATCTGCTCTATCATTCAAATCAAGCATCATTTGACTGTATTCGTCTACACACTTCTAAGATCTTAAAGTCTGGACATTTTGGGGCTCACAATACTATGATTGTGCATATTTTTAATAGTGGTCAAAACCTAAAGGCTATTCTTGTACGAGGCCACATTTACCTTTGCCTTACAATCAGTTTTACCTGTTGGTCGTGGTCTTGAGATATTACTGTGGCTAGGTTGGTATTTGCCGCCCCAGGCACACCCAAGTGTCACATATTTCGCACTCCCATCTTAATCTCTTTCATCCTTTGTGCCCTCACACCAAAACTCCACTGGATTTTGGTGCTTCAACTCGAATATCATCATACGATATGCCATTAGTCCCCTTCACCTCTGCCTCTTCATTTACATCGGATAAAGTTTTTAAAAATGCAAACGTATGGATGGGATTAACCTCAATATTAATGTCATTAAAGTAACTGAGGTAAAAGTATAATACCATTAGTAGCATGACAACTTTGATCAGTCGTCCATGATGCACTTCCAACATTTTTTGAAAATTCCGCACTAGTTGGCACATTTGACGCGGGGGTTGTTTCAGTTGGCCTTAAGTCCTCTAGATTACTCAACGGAGGGTAAGGCATCATAGGACGCTGCATTCAAGTAGGTTGTTAAAAAACAATGGACATATGAAAATATTTATTAAAAAATTAAAGTAAATATACCTAGAATGACTCTTCAACTCGCCTCAAGTCCTCCGGATTACTTGACGGATGATAGGACATATAAGGTGGCATCATAATATGCTTCATTCAAGCACGTTGTTAGAAAATAAAAATGGACATACACAAAGTTTATTAAAAAATTAAAGTTAATATACCTAGAATGACTTTCCAACTTGCATCAAGTCCTCCGGATTACTCAATGGAGGGTAAGGCATATAAGGTGGCATCATAGGATGCTACAACCAGGCATGCTATTAGAACGAGCAAAGCACGTGTTCAAGGTAGGTGACTAATATGGAGGCCTAGTCTTCCTGGTAGCTTTGCAAGCATCAACTGTAGGTGTAGACTGCCCTAGAACACCAAACGCTCTGTACATATCTTTCACACCTTTGCTCTGCATTGTGGTCTCGAGAGATTCCTAGGCTTACTTTTTTTTTTTTTTTTTAATAATAATCTCATTCCATTCATTAAAAAGGATATACAAGTTGACTGAAAAGCCAATTACAACTGTTAATAGCTTCCCAGCACACTCTTGTGGCTGACAGGTCTAGTCCTAGGCTTACTTGAGAGCATTGCTACTGGACTAGCCAAATGCCAAGGTATCTCCATACT
Source organism: Pterocarya stenoptera (assembly GCA_003123785.1). NCBI lineage: Eukaryota > Viridiplantae > Streptophyta > Magnoliopsida > Fagales > Juglandaceae > Pterocarya > Pterocarya stenoptera. The sequence continues at coordinate 18,117 of QEOT01003270.1, forward strand.
TTGGCTAGACATGAGTAAAATCCTCTATATTGGACTAGCCAAACTACTAAAACTCAGCATATGAGATATAGTAAATTAAGCTCCCTAGTCATCTTTGGCTAGATACTATTCACTCACTAAAATAATATTTTAATCATTTCCAACAACCATTATATTATCTAATTAGTTTAAAGTCTATATTATCCATTTCAATTTTGATAAATAGTCCGTTATTTTCTACCTTATTCTATTTCATTAAAAATAATTAAATTATGAAGTTAAATGAAATTATTACTTAATATATGAAATGTATTTACAAAATATTACAATTTTCTTTTGTAAAATATTATTAAAATATATAATATTATATTATTATTTTGACTTTAAGATGGCTAGTTCAATGTGGATTCACCTAGCTAATGCTTTGAGGAACTGCAAAACTAACACCATTTTGCTTCCCATCTGATTCATTTGACCAAGCTTACTCTACTACAATCTTATATTTTCCTGGACCCTGATGTCAAATACAAAGTGTCAATTTTCTTACCATGCACCAAGACCAGTGCACCATTCGTGACCTCCATGCTCTTCCAGAAAATGCTATTGTATGACAGTTGTTGTCAAGCTGTCCCATATAGATCAGGCTTTGCTTCAGATTTGGAACGTGTCTGACTTACTGTAAAGTTCACATGATTCTGTTCGAAAGTGCAATGTGCACATCGCTCACTTACACTACATCCAGTGTCACTCTATCAGCCATGTATATCTTCCAAAAATCACGAACGACAATGTTTTGCATGATCTCACGATTTGAGGTGCTATGGAACAAAGCCCTTGAGTCTAACGGCCAATCGTCAACTTGAATGTGCACTGCAAGAAATAGAGCGACCTGTATTTCTTTAGCCACCACGTTCATAGCGTCATCCTCAATACTTTTCTTATTCGAGCAGTCTCTTTTGATGTGACCCGACTTGCCATAATTCTAGCAAGTGATTGGCTTCTTAGATCTTGACTTGCTTTTGCCCTTATTCCTTGATCTTTCATGTCCCTGGTCCCAATCATCAACACACAAGGCCAAACCTGAGCCAAAAAACTCACCGTAGTCTTTCTTGCGTACCTCGTTAAAAAGAATCATATCACGAACATTATCCTAATTTAATTTTATCTTGCAAGCATAATTACTCACTGTCATTCTCATGGCTTCCCAACTTGTTGGCAACAATTCCAAGAAAATCAACACTCTAATCTCATCATCAAACTTAATCTTGATCAATGACAATTGATTTGTGATTGTTGGGCAAGAGACGTAACTTTTGTCATCCAAAGATTGAACAATTTCTTCATCAGATGCACATTGTTATTCACTGACGACTTTCCATACATACTTGACAAAGCAGCCATGAGATTAGCTAAGGTTCTCTCCTTTATAACGTTACGTGCCATTGATCTCGATAGGGTGAACAAAATAACCCCTAGAACCTATCGATTCAACAAATTCCAATCTGCATCATCCATGCTTTCTAGCCATTTTCATAATAGAGGAAGGTAGAGCCTTTTCCCATAACGATAAACCTCGGACTACATTCGCCAATAGCCAAAATTTATGCTGTCAAAGTTCTCGATTACAACCTTCATGTCTTCTCCACGCATCGTTCGTTTTCAAATCCAAAACCTTGGGCTTTTGATACCAGTTGTTGTGAAAAATACCACACCCACACACAACGATATTGAGACAAACAGTGAAAAAAAATATGGAAACTCATAAAATAAGCACACAAGCACACACGACACATATAATTTATGTGGTTCGGCAACATGCCTACATTCACAGAGTTGGATGGGATCTTATTCCAGAGGAGATTATAACGCATAGTGAGCTACAAGAGCTTTCCTCTATTCACAAGTCTCAACTCTTTCTAGTCTCACAATATGCTCTACACGTATGCTCACTATGTTGCCTCAATTTGATACATTTCAAACAAATAACATAACATATATATAAAGTGCACGGCGTAAGAAACCCTAAGGCAGCAGAACAAGGTTTTTTACTTGAGTGGAGTGTCAAACACGCCTCAAGCGAACAACCAATAACATTGGCTAGAGCCAACCATTGAGCGCACCTCGAGCGAACACTAGGGTTGTGCTTCACTCGAGCCTACGGTTGCATGTGCCTTGAACAAACAAAAAGTTTGAACTTCGCTCAAGCCAATCATCAAGCACACCTTGAGCGAGCTATCTGTTTGAGTTTCGCTCGAGCGAGAGTCGGTTACACCCTCGGCTGCTTTTTTGTTAATGTGAGGCAGATAATATATATTTTTTTTTGATAAGTTAAATTTGTTATTAAGCACAATGTAATGGGCGAAGCCCAAGTACACAGGAAGTGTAATGCCATCATTTTCAGAAAGAAATGTGTATAATGAAGAACTAAAAGGAATTCTTAATATGTCTTTGTCAATCATATTTTTAAGAAGGACTGCTTTCGGCATTATTCATTTTAAAAATCAACGAAAAAAATACTCAGAATGCATGTCCCCTGCCCTGCATGCCTCGGAGAACGACAAAGGTGAAATTATTTTCTTTGTAAGAAAATGTGCATAAAAAATCTATCTTCTTGAGAAATCTGAATGGGAGACATGCCCAGACCACGGGCCATTTGGAGCACCTCTTATTTTTACGACTTTCGCCTTGTTCACTTTGGAAGCCAATTGAGGCCAAAGTGCTTTACATCTTCCCACATTGCATCAAAAGTTTTTAGAATCACTCCCTTGACTACTTGAGTCATTGTCGTCTACGTCATCCATAAACATCCCAGCTCCAATGTCACTGAACATCAACTCAAAACCAGGCTCCATAACCCAATGCTCTGACCAATTTCTAAAAGCCAAAAAAAAAGGACACAATTAAGGCTGTAAGTCTATCGGTCTGGATTGGAAAAACTAACTAGACCGATAGTCTTATTGGTTGGTCTCAAGGTGTGATTTTTTTGGACAGGACTAGACCGAGACCGACTGAATAAATAAATATATTTGAAATATTATATATAATATTATTTTTAAGTTTCGGTAGTTGATGAAAGGTCTAAGCCCCTGCCTGAAAAGGTGGTCATGGAGTAAACCAACAATATTTCCTCTGGTATCAGGTTGCCGGTGGCTTATGACACTACAAGAAATAAGGGTTTTCTAGGTGATCATTAAACCTTTGAAATTAAAATCGCTGCAAAAGGATGTTTTTTCCATCGATTTCCAAATCGCCACGGTGTCTAACATCACTTTCCATACTCGTATGCTAGGGGTCCATTAATTACTTTGTTGCGATGATTTAAATCGCTTGTAAAGAAAAAAAAACCTGTTGCAACACTGTGATTTCCATCGGTATGCATTAGTGGGGCACCAAAATCACCAAATCCTTTTATTTTTCACCCCAACATATGTCCCCTCAACACCCTTTTGCAATTCGACGAACCAATCACACTTGATTTTCCTCCACCTGTAAATCCACCCTTCCCAGTGTTTGTGCACCACATTTCCTCCTCTGTCGTATAGCTTTTGGCCCATTCTCACTGTCCCATTTTTCCAACCATTCTCCACCCGATAACTTCTTCTTCTCCATTTCCAATCTCTCTGCCTACAAATTAAGCAAAACCCACTAAAAACTGTTACTACACGACTATCTCTTCCACCGAAAACCACAACTAACAGAGGAGACTCCATGGATTTGGCAACTATGGAAACTATTGTGCCACATTTTTTGCCACACGATAGACACCAAATCGTCGTGCATTTGATAGTCCTGCCAGTTCCATTTCAAAACATAATTTTTGACATTTCCTAAGCTGTCGTTCGACATCAAGCAAGACCCTTTTCCTAATGGCAAAGGGTAATCCAACTCGCCTCCTCCCTGTCCTCTCCTCCACTCAGTTGGAGTCAATTACTGTTGGTAAGATACTCTCTTTTTTGGTTTTTATGTTCTTAATGAAACCGTTTACTCTAACACAAAATTAGTATCTATTTTGTACACTTTAGTCAAGTTGTTGATAGCAAGTAGTTTGTTGGCTATGTCATGGAAATAGGGGTGGTTTAATCTATCAATTTATGCATAAATTGCCTACATGTATATTGTAATTGTGGAATTCTTATAATGTATTTTAAAATCAATACAAACAATCCTATGTGGCGACTGACTAATAAACAAATGGTTATGATTTTGGAAGTGAAAGCATGGGGGAATTGAAAGCTGGATCCCAAACGAAACAATGGTGGCTTTTATTTAGTTATCCTACTATTACTATTAGTTGTCTAGTTCAGGCCCATGGCCTCAATTGGTGAAGAAAAATAGGTAATTTGTCACAGACAAACTTGAATTATGCCTTGACAGCACAACTTGGGGTGCATTTGTAGAGCTTGGCATTCAAAGCAACTTCTTTCTCTTGTTTTGATTTATAGGTTTGGAATCAATGTTTTTCTCAAGGTGGAATTGATTTTATGCTATTAAAAGTGTCAACTTTGTGATGATTAGCTTCTATTCTCTTGAAGCTTTGAGAAACACTGCTATAAAACAATTATAAACTAATGTCACTTGATGTATATATTGAAGTCAATTTAGATATTTCTTGATATAAAACTGATAGAATGGCTTTGCTAGATGAAATGATCAAAGGTTTTAAAAAGATGTTTTTAAACTTCCCCAAAGTTAAAACCATAGTTTAAGCTATCTCTTTCTTTCTTAGACTTAAAAGTCTAATCTCCAGCCGAAATAAGTTTTGAGAGCATCATTTCGCATAAGAAAAAATAAATTAATGTCCCATGCCACTACCCTCAAAGCCACTCGCCACATAATATGGGAAACACATGATGTTGTCTTTGAATTTAAATTTTTGTGATTTCAACATGTCTCCTTTTCCATTACCCTAATTTTCAAAGAGCAATTAATTCATTTAATCATTGGTTTGAAACATTCAATTTATGTGTTTTCTGTTGACGTCTGTAGGTGGGAGCTATTTTTAATGCTTTTAGTCAAACCTCGTGCTATATGTATGATCTAGCTAGCTAACTAGCATTCGATCCTATAAATAATTTTTAAATAAATATTTATTTAAATATATATATGTTCCTTGGAGTACTTGGATTATAAAATTAATGTTAAAACAATGATCTTATTTTTGGTTATATATGTTGAGCACATGATAAAGATGAAGACAAACCACCTTTTCATCAAATCTTCCCATACAAGGTACCAAACAAAGAAGCAAGGAATTATAATTAAAAATTTGGACAGATCCCAATTAGGTGTTTATTGCTTAAGATGGATCATCTTATCATTGTTGTTTATTACTTATAGCACGAATCATCTTCTTAATAATTTATTGCTAATTAATGATATATATATATATAT
>QEOT01003274.1:23695-158996 GCA_003123785.1 Pterocarya stenoptera
TATATATATATTTATATATATAAAGGAAATAATTAAATTATTATATATATCGCGTAAAAAATGTATCTTTCAGGTACAGTTTGAAAATAATATTATGCGTCTGGAAATTAATTTCAGGTCTTAATCGAATTTCAGCCTGTCAAACCTATAAATATTGGTGCCGTGGAAAACGACGGCAAATGAGAGAGAGTGTGGCAATGCAAAACAAGTGTGATGATACAGAGTGAACAAAATTCAAATGCATGCAAGTGTAGGCAGGCGGGCATTCTTTCTCTACTTCTTCTTGGACCAAATGTTACGCTGTATTGGTATTCTTCTTTTTTGGGCATTGAGTTTCTTAAATACAATATTAAGCATTTTAAATAGTGAGATGAGATGATTTTAGATGAATTGAAAAAAATATTATTTTTTAATAATATTATTATTTTAAGATTTAAAAAAATTAAATTATTTATTATATTTTATATAAAAAATTTTAAAAAATTATAATTATGAAATGATATGATTTAAGAAGTCTCGTCTAAAAAGTTGTTATCTTAAAATGTACAATGACAGTATATACTATATTTTAATTGGGTGGAAAGAATCTTTGTTTTCCTCCCACACAGGCCGTTGCATAGTCTATATGCATCCCCCTAAACTGCGAACTAAACAAATCATGGAAGTACTAACTAATCATATACTATTAGGTTAACTAATCTCATCTTATTTTATTATTATATATATTTTAAATTTTTATATAAAATATAATAAATAATTTAAAATTTTCAAAATTTAAAATAAAATTATATTAAATAATTATATTTTATTCATCATCTGATTGTATAAACAAACGATGCAGAAAAATAACAAAGAGAGATTCAAATCATCAAAGGTGAAAGGGTAGAAAAAGTGAAAAAAAGAGGTGCCCACACACCTTGCAGCTGTCTCCAGCCCACTGCCCTCCCAACCCCACTGTTTCTTTCTATTTCCCCATCACTCCCAAGTTACACGCTCACTTTCCTCCTCCATCTCTTTATATAATATCCTTCTGCTCTCTCTCCCCTTCGCATTCAAACACCTTTGCAGAAAATGTCACCATTAACATCACCCCATCATGTTTTCTTTGTTTCTGCTCTTCTGTTTGTTTTTCTCTTTCACCGCTTCACCACCACTGCCTATGCGGCAGCTTCTTCTTCTCCTTCTCCTTCTTCGCAGACCTTAAACATGCACGCAGAGTACATGATCAACCCGAAACTCCCACCGAAAGCGCTCTCGTCCTCGAAGAAATTCGAGGGCTCCTCCAACCTCGTCAATCTCCGCTACCACATGGGTCCCGTCCTCTCTTCCTCTCCAATTAACATCTACCTCATCTGGTACGGCCTCTGGTCGCCTTCCCACAAGCTCCTCATCGAAGACTTCCTCCTCTCTCTGTCTCCCTCCACCAAAGCCCCGTCACCCTCGGTCTCAGACTGGTGGCGTACCCTCTCGCTATACACTGATCAGACCGGCGCCAATGTTTCCCGCACCGTTGTCATCGCCGGCGAGTACTCCGACCTCAAATACTCTCACGGCAACCAACTCACCCGGCTCAGCATCCAGCAAGTCATCGCCACCGCCGTAAAGTCCGCGCCTTTCCCCGTGGACCACCGCAACGGCGTCTACCTTGTCCTCAGTGCCCAAGACGTCGTCGTCCAGGACTTCTGCCGCGCCGTCTGCGGCTTCCACTACTTCACATTCCCGTCCATGGTCGGCTACACAATCCCCTACGCCTGGGTCGGCAACTCGGCCAAGCAGTGCCCCGAGGTGTGCGCTTACCCCTTCGCTTTACCGGCTTACATGGCCGGAGGCGGGCCTGGAGCTCTGCGACCGCCGAACAAGGATGTCGGCGTGGACGGCATGATCAGCGTGATCGGTCACGAACTGGCCGAGCTATCATCAAACCCGTTGGTGAACGCGTGGTACGCTGGAGAAGACCCCACTGCGCCAACGGAGATCGGAGACTTGTGCGAAGGGTTGTACGGTACGGGAGGTGGTGGTGGGTATTTAGGACAGGTGATGAGGGATAGGGAAGGCAGGACTTACAATATGAATGGAAGAAATGGGAGGAAGTTTCTGGTACAGTGGATCTGGAGTCCCATTTTGAAGGCTTGTGCTGGTCCTAATGCTTTGGATTAGGCACTTCTTTTGCTGCTTTTCCCCCTTCATTTTAATGAATTGTGTAGGATTCATTAGATTGGAATTATACAGGTTTGGGGTGATGGAAGCTGGGTGAGCTATGCTTTAGCTTATCTTTTTTTTTAAAATATATAAGTAAAATTACATAAACAGGAGGAGGATGGTGATGGTGGGGTTTTTTAAGATTTCAAATTATTTAGTAGTACATATCATGTTAATTTATTGGTTTTTTTCATTTGGAAAACTTAATAGAATTCATGTTGATAAATCTGGGTATGATTTTTTCCTTCTTTATTCTCATGTGTGTTGGGTCAAAAATTGGTACATTCATTAGTTTGGATTGGAATCCAAAGTTTGGATTGTGGGTGTTTGGGTTTGCTGCACAAGCCATTCAAGCATTTCATTACTTGAACTTGAGGTTAATCGAAACTTGAGAGAATCATATGCCAAGTCCAAGACAGTCAAGAAGAAGATAAATGTAGAGTCATATAAATGCTACTTGGGCAGATCATGAAACTGGAGATATCAAACTTTGTGCACCCTTCTTTCGCAAATTGCAGTTTAAACCCAAAACAATGACCCAAAAACTTAAAATATTTGAATGTACATATGTCCAATATGTAGCTTTATTTAACTGATGTTTCAATTCTCAGATACTTTGATGTGAAACGTGGCCTATAACATGCTACTTCATTATAATATAACTAATAGGTAAATATTTTAACTACAAACGGAGTATATAAAAATAATTCTATAAACTGACATGGTTTGATACAGTTTGATTGATTATAAAAATATTTTTATTATAAAATAAATTTAACAGATCAAATAAAATCACGTCAATTTATGATATTATTTTGTATAATTATTTATGTCATTATTTTGTAGATGCAAGAGTACTTTAACTAATAACATTAATGTAAGATTAAGTCAAATAAAGTAAAAAGTTGGATCGAAAAGTTTGTATCTCCACTTAGATGATAATAATCATGACAACAATGATGTATATTTCTGTTTTTTCTTTGTTGGTATGTTTCTTTTGTTTTCCTTTCTCTTTTGGCAAGGGTTTTGTTTTGGCTTTTCACTTTTATAGATTTTGAAGGAAATAAGTCAAGTGGGTGGTGGAACTGTAGCCTGAGAGGAGACCACCTCTCCAAACTTTAATGGAACATTTGTGACTCACAGCTAAGATTGGGACCTACCAAGGCATACATAAATAAGATTAATTATCATGACTTATTGAGATATTAATTCAGACCATGCCATAGACTTGTAGGGGTGGCCCCCAACCCCCACCCCAAAGACAATACGGGTTTTGGTTGGTTTTGGTTTTACAGCTGGTTTCAATGAGATAAGAAATAATACAAAATGGCTAGCTTACTAGCATCCAAAAGGTTCAGTTACCCAATTGATCTTCGGTCGTCTCTGTTTGTATCGTGTGAATTTGTTTTGATTCGTTTATGTAAGTTTATTGAACATACTTGAAATTAATTAATTTAATTTAGTTAAGTTTAATATAATTTTATATAAATATTAAAATCACAATATCTATAAAAAAATATAAAATTAACTATAAATTCAAAATTACAATCCAAACAATAAAAATATTGAAATTAAAATTTCAACAATTTTATTTTTAGGTATAAGGGTATAATTGTAACTTTAACTTTTTTAATGGGTTATAACATGTCAAAACGGGTTGACCTGTTATCAACTCGTTAAGCAATCGTGTCTTAATAGGTTAATCTGTTTTGACCCGAACCCGTTAAAGCTAAACAATAATCCGCTTTTATCGTATCGTATTCGTGTTGGGTTAACGGGTCGTATCCCATATTACCACTCCTAAAACCAATGTGTTTAGGTCAAACGTTGTGGTTTTTGTTTTTAGTTTTGTTGAATCTTTTTCAAAAAGCTTAGGCTAAAAATTAGATGAATTATAATATAAGATTGTAACAACACAGGTGAAGTATTAAGGTTATTATTATTATGATAATATGCTGGACGAACGGTTTATTCATTACAAAAATAAAATAAACTTTTGTGATGATAATAACTATTTGTGATAAAAAAATTCTCATTTTAATATAAAATAATCATTTTTATAAGAATTAACTTACTACAAATAAATAATTTTTTTATAATGATAACTACAATTTAATTAGGAATAAGATTTTATATTATTACTTTTAAATTTTAAATTTACATCGTAGAACATTAAAAAAAAGAATAGAATATCACGACATTCATTGTTCGAAAGATCATAAAAAAATGATGTAATCAATAATACTTAATAATTTACGTTTCCCTTCTCCTATATTATATCATGTCCCGTACGTCGTTTAGCGACGAGAATGGTGATTATTATGCTGTTGGTTTCAAGATTAGCGTTTTCCTAATTCGTGAAACATGATGCATGCAGTACGTACGTGAATAAATTAATCCCAGAAGAAAATAAATAAAAAGACGTACATAATCTGTAGCATTCGAAAATCTAATGGCCTGGCATGTGTTTGTTTAGTGATTCATGATGCAAAGAGTTATTTCCGATCAGTGTCAGAATATATATATATATATATATATGCGTGCCAAAGAAAACAGTACTAATAATAGAACAAATTATAAGAAGAGATAGAATCATGTATACATAGGAAGAAAATATCTTGTATGGCTGATCATGTATACATATGAGTCATTGGTCCAGACGACACGTGGCCCACTGGAGCAACCGACCAACCAAAACTGTCCAAATCCGTGAGTTGTAGAGCCACATGCAATATTCCTACGAAGAGGATGTCCAATAGAATCAAATTTAATTCAATTCATCTCAATTTATTTTATTATTATAATTTTTTTAAAAATTTTAAAATAATAATAATATTAAAAATAATATTTTAATAATATTTTCTTCGATTAATCTAAAATTATTTTTACTCATCTCTAAATTCTAACCACGTCTAAAACAGACAATCAACCTGCAGCCACGTATGTATATATATATATATATATATACATATACATACACACGAGACAGATCATCATAATCATCGATCTCATCATGTGTGCATATGCATGCATGTTTCCATGCAGCTTCACCANTGTATGGCTGATCATGTATACATATGAGTCATTGGTCCAGACGACACGTGGCCCACTGGAGCAACCGACCAACCAAAACTGTCCAAATCCGTGAGTTGTAGAGCCACATGCAATATTCCTACGAAGAGGATGTCCAATAGAATCAAATTTAATTCAATTCATCTCAATTTATTTTATTATTATAATTTTTTTAAAAATTTTAAAATAATAATAATATTAAAAATAATATTTTAATAATATTTTCTTCGATTAATCTAAAATTATTTTTACTCATCTCTAAATTCTAACCACGTCTAAAACAGACAATCAACCTGCAGCCACGTATGTATATATATATATATATATACATATACATACACACGAGACAGATCATCATAATCATCGATCTCATCATGTGTGCATATGCATGCATGTTTCCATGCAGCTTCACCAACCAAATTTGACGTCTCCAGATAATTAGCTACCAATTAAACACATGCATGCAATCGATCTGCGACGACTATATAATATATAAATATATATATTTATATATCATGTATCGACTATACGTTTGACTGATTACGGATATGCATGCATGCTAGCTAGCTAATCTACGACAAATTCGCTTATAACTGTGAGAGCGTACGACAGTAAAAAAATTTATAGGTCTAACTTATTTTATAAAGTCAGTTTTATAAAAGAGAATTGTTCATTCTTTATAAACATGTCTAAGACCTTATCTATAAATAATATTGGATTATTTATCAATATCCTCCTTCAAGTGTAGGTCAATATTTTTCTTGATCCTTATTACAGGTTGGGTAAGTAGTGTGATCCACATTCGTCCTACGGCAGATTGATACCATGAATAAATTTATGGACTAACTTATTTCATAAAATTGATTCTACAAGAGAGAATTGTTTATTCTTTATAAATATATCTTAGACCTTGTCTACTTGCAATTTACGATTATTCCTTAACAGTTTATGAGAAAATTTTTTTTAGTGATGTTGTAAATTTAAAAAAAATAAAAATAAAAATAAAATAAAAATGTTGTTCTCCTCGGACCGGTCTCATGCTACATCCAAGCACTGGTCCAAAAAAAAAAAAAAAAATTTAAAACGAATTATTTTGGATAAAAATTGACTTTTTTTTTTTTTTTATATATATAAAATATATAGTATTTTTGCAATATATAATGATTCCATGCATATATATATAATCACTAGTAGTGCCGACTTCGAGTACTATGATCCACATGGCCATGATCAGGACATCTAAAATATGGATGATGGTAGTTGGGAAATCAATTGGTGTACCCGCTGCGGGCTCGTGCACGTCTTTAATTTTTGTTGTCTTGATATGAGTCGGGGTCCCAAACGTACTTAAGCCCGATAGGGATCAAGATTTTGGTACGTAGTACTATTACTACTGCATTAATATTAATACAGACTACTACTCTACTACTACATCGATCGATCGTATATATCATGGACTTGAATTATATATATATATATATAAAGGTAATTAAATGTAAACTAAAAAGAAAAAAAAATGGTGTCGGATTTTAAATCATTTTTATTTATTTTTTGTAAGTCCACGTATTCATATAGTATGTATGACGAGATCAAGCTAATTTCCTCAGCTTTTTATATATATGCTGAAAACAATGTCAATAGGACCGCTTCTTCAACAGTACGTTATTAACACGGGATTTTGTGTACGTGGTGCTACTAAACGAAATGCATGAAAAGCTTCTGCCACGTCAACTGCCATGCATGATGCATTGCTTGCCAAGCAGGACGAAAGTCTCTTGGCACGCCCAACTGCTCAGTCGACGTGCCATCTGTATCCTAGGACCCACTGATGATCTCATGCGCCTTTGGTTGGCCATACAAAAGTGTTACGTGAGAATAAAAAGAGTAAACGGTAGTTTATAAAAGTCTCAAATAAACAAATGACAAGTTTTATATAAGTTTTTTTTTTTTTTATAATAAAACAGGACTCAAATAATTTTTTTATACTTTTTTTTATAAAGGTTTGTATGAATCCTGTTTATTTAGAATTTGTATAAATCATTTTTCATGTAAAAATAATATTAAAAAAAAGTTATATTCATCATCCTCACACTAGTAGTACCACATCAATACACATATATTTTTAATTTTTTTTTCTTATCAAATGTGTAGGGCATGGATAATGAATAAAAAAATTCAATTAGTTCAAAAAAATTTAAAAATAATTAAAAATAATAAAAATAAGTATGGTGTGTGGCCGGATGACAAGTACCAAAGTTTAAAAATATTATGTAAAAAACTTAATACCGATTTAAATTAATATAATAAAACATGTATAATTTATATAAATGTAAAAAAATAACAAGAATAAAACTTTTTTGTGTAGAACATTAAAAATTCACTAAAAATCTTCAGCTCAGCGACTTTTTGAATACTAAAAAATCCAATTCCGAGATGAATAATGTTACTTGTTCGATAAATGGGTCCATGGGTTTCAATAATTATTTTATTTATTTAGTGATTATAGAAGTGTTTTTTAATGATGTTATTATTATTTTTTAAATGTGTAAAGATATAAAAAAATGAATGCAAAAAATCAAAATAAGAAAAGAAAAAATCGATTTATCATCCCAACTTCCATCATCCTCCCATTATCCCATAATGTGGCATTAGATGATAGGTTCACAAGTGAAATATAAAAAATAATTTTCAATCATCTAATGACATTATAAGATGATGAAAAGATTATAGAAATTGAGATGACGAGTAGCATTACTCATAATAAATAAATAAATAAAAAAGGCCAAATGGCCTCATAGGGACTATCCTCGGGTTGTAGCACCGCCCTTTGGAGATTGCATGCATGCATACTTAATTTTAAAAGTAACGTTAGGCTGACAAGTTCCATACAAGTTTTTTTTTTTTTTTTGTAAAAAGAGTTCCATTAATAAATAATAATTTTTTAACGCTTTTTTACTGTGAGGTTTACTTATAATTTACAGGTACTTATATGTTACTTGTCCATTTAGAATTTTTACATATCATTACTTTAGTTTTAATAACTTAATCGTACGTTCAAGCTGCTTGATGATTTGAAGTTTTGAACAAATATTATAGGTGCACGACGACGACGACGACCTCGGACGTGACAAATCTAACGCAGAACATGCTCGTGCGGAGATCGAGCAGCACTGCAAGCATGCAGCAACCCCTGGACATGTCCTAAGAGGTTAGTGATCACTGAAACTGGCAGTGGCAGGCAGGGAGTACTCCTACTGCCTGTGTGGTGTTCCTTGCTCACGCCCGATATGCATGTCGACGTACCTGAGGACGCGGGATCAAGATCATATATACTAATATTAAAGATATTGCTGTACATGACATCTCTAATGGTTTGTCTATTATTCAGACAACTAAAAGCCTCCTCATATGGTCCATATATATATATATATTTATATATCTGTGGTGAGTGGAAAATATATATAATACCCATGAGGTCAGGATCACGTGCATGTCCTACGTACGTGTGTGTATATATATATATATACGGTTTAGGTGAATATATAGAACGTCTTATCTTTTTCATGATCTTGCCCGTTAGCAATGATTTTCTTCCAAGTATCCATTGCGGACAGTTATGTGATGGCTATCATTTCAGATGATTTATTTTAGGAAGCTGGCCAAGATCATCTTCAGAAACCCACCAAATATTGCGATCATGTCAATGAAACCGTTGCATATATATAATAGAAAGTAATGATGTACGCGGTATGATCACCTCAAATAGCAAGCAGACCATTGATGACAGCTTGATGCAACCGATCGATCAGTCATTGCAATTTCTCTGGCGGCCACTAATTTTTCATACGCGTTCGCACTCATGAAGCTGTTCACTGCATGGTGGTTGGAGATTAACCATATTCTCGATCAACTGTTTTGTAAATGCAATCTTCATGAAACTTCGAAAAGAAAAAAGTTGCTATAGAGCTTCACGCGTTTACCTGATCAGACGGATATATATATATATATATATTTATGCATGAGGTAGGTACGTAGGTATGATGTTATGAAATCAACAGTCAGGGGGAGGGCTCATACATATATAGGACCCATGTCGCCTTTTAAACAGCTCAGTCCGTCCGTCCGTCGAACTAGTACTAGTACGTACTCTTGGTTCCCGGTAAATGCATGGATGGTAAGTTGAATTGGATTAATTTGGTGCACGGTCCACATGATCATCAAGGAATATTTAAGCTATTTCATTGTGTTTCCAACAACTTGGTACTTTACTGATCCTGATCCTCTGTCAACCATGTGAACTTGTAATTAAAACAAAATAATGCTCGATCTTCGTATAGTGGGTTTCTTGATCAGAAGTAAAAACACGATGGTCCAAATTAGAATTCAATTTATACATTTACCAGTAATTACCAGCCATTAACTAGCTAGCTAGATCTTAATGAGTACGTATTGTATTTGCATCTTAAAGGATTTTTTTTTGGACTTTCATTTCCATATATATGGTAATATTGCTGCAAATTAAGAAGGCTTTCATGATCAATATTAGCAATGACGTGATAATTAATATTAATAACGTAAGAGTTTAATATATAGTCTTCTTCAGAATATAACTATCAATTGCAAGTTTGAGTCTGAGATCAGATCAGAACATGTTTGTATGTCCATGCAGTATGCATGCATGAAAGACACCACTCACCTTATATATGTATATATATATATATGAATCGCGCATTGAAATTACTCTGCAGAACAGCCAGACCTCTCGTGTCCTAATTGTTTAGTTGCAGGTTTTGTTACGTACTTTTGTTTCCCTTTCTATCCATTCAGCTTGAAGCCCAATCCGGCGGCCTCTAACGATTTTCTTTTCCCTTCCCCATTGGTGTTTTATGTATAGCCCATCCATCTACCTTTTCTTTTACAGCAGTGGTACTCCTTTGTTCTTCAGTTTTTTCTTTTTGGCCCACGAAAAATTATTTAATCTTTACTATATTTGATTTGATCTTAATTAGATCCACACTATTAATAATATATAATATATAATGTGATTCATATATTATGTCTATATAATTCTTATAATTATATGAATTATTAGTTCGGCAATATCGATCCAACGTTTTCTCCTGGATCATAACGAGAGTACAACGTACGTACGTCATGTATGAGATTGTTAATTCTGGTCGCGCACATGATAAAATGTTTCATAAAAAGAACGCATCTTTTGTTATAGAAGAAGTAAGAACTTAGATCGTTGTCTCTTGTGCATCTTTGTTAGTCAATTGCCACGCATTTGCCACGTACGTACCAGTTTGTTAAAACTGCTCAATGGCAGCGTGCATGCGGAGAGATTTTCTTGGCACGTCACACGTGGAGCGCCATGCATGCCACGTGTAGCTTTCCAAGATTTGGATGCCGCGTGGGCCGGAGGCAGCATTAATATATATACAATCTAGGCAGCTACCCTAGCAGCAGTACTACTTATCTTTAAAAAGGAAGATATTGCAGCCCCGTGCGTTCCCGTAATAGTTCAGTCTTGACCATTTACGTGCGAAAAATGGAGACAAAGGGACGAGGTTCTGCGGTTTGCGGCGACACCTGCGGCTGTCCTGTTCCGTGTCCCGGCGGTGTTGCTTGTAGGTCAGTGAGTACTGTTACATGATCTTCCTTTATACATTCATACATATACATATATATATATATAATAATGATACACCAACAACACATTCTACAATAATATATTAAAACAAAGACATTTTAGTAAAATCTTATAATTGTTTAAATAAGAGATCCCTAGTCCTCTTACATGTTCTTTCCTATAATACTACTTCCGTTATATACAAATAATTATCCTTAAATTAAAAGATTGAAATTTTGGAAGTAGGTGTAGATGGGTGTGCTAACTTCTATCATTAAATATAATATTGTACGTACATCTCACTTATTTTCTCTCGTTTAGATAATGAAAGTATTTCATCTTATTTTAATTAATCTCATTATTATAAATTTTTTAAATTCACATTTAAAATATAAAAAATAATTTAAAATTTCCAAATCTCAAAATAAAAATATTAAAAAATAATATAATTTTAATAATATTTTATTCAATTTTCAACTTTTATCTAAAACCATTTCATCATATTTCACCATTCAAATGGAGCCAGCTTTTTCTTTTTATTCGCGATATGTCGGCCTCTTATATATTGTTCTAAATTAATTATATTAGAATATGAGATTTAAAATTTAAAATTTGAATTATTTACATTTTCCTGAAATAATATGCTTGTTGTACGTAACAATCCTTTCTGGGCACTGTATCGAATCCTAAGATTGAAGGATTGGTAATTAAGGGTTATCCCAAGCTGGTAATTAAAAAGGCTAAATTTTCTAGGATAATCCATTTGATAAATCGTTCAAGAAATTTCAAGTTCTGTTTATATAGGGAGTGTGAAAGCAGTTTGAGGATTAATGCAATTCTAATATGGTGATAATGTGAAGTACTACAGGTGCACGCCCACGAGTGTGCCGGTGACTACCTCAGCCGGAGACGAGCATATGACGTGCTCGTGTGGGGAGCACTGCGGCTGCAACCCCTGCGTATGTCCTAAGAACGTGGACACCACTGGTTCCGGCAAGGCCTTCTGCAAGTGTGGTGATGGTTGCACCTGTGCTACCTGCCAGACCTGAGCAAGATCAGACTCAGCTGCTATGTAATATAATCTGTTTTTAGTTTAGCAAACCAAAAAGCCTATCTCTGTGATGAGTACGTACGTACGTAGCAGCTAGCTAGCAGATATACGTAGTGTTTGTGTGTATGGTTGTATATGGCTTCCAGAGAAGTGCAAGTGCCGTGTCTGCTTGTTTACGCAAGCTAACTATGTTTTAGATCAACGTCCTGTTGCTTTTGTTTTACAACCTATGTTTTTCGAACGTTCTGCTTATGTTATTTTTCCCCTTGCGTTCTTTATTACTGAGAAGGAAGTGAATCAAACGAGAATACGTCCTCGACGTTGGGAGAGCCTAGCTAGCTAATAATGAGGGGTTTAATCTGGAAAACCAGACCGGATCGGTTGGTCTGGTTTTGAACCGGTACAGTTCCAGACTGATTTTGGAACTGATTTTTATATTATGAAAAACGGCCGGACTAGTCCGGTCTCGGTTTCATAATTTTCGGGGACAGGACAGGACTGGATGGATTGGAAAAAAAATTTATAGAAAAAATAATTTTATATATTACACAAAATATTATATATATATAAGTTTTATATATGAAATTTTTATATATAATATATATAATTATATATCATATATGAAATAATTATTTATAAATTATAACATAAAATATTAATATTAAATATGAACATTTGTAATTTGTTTGATCATATGTTATTAATATAATTATATATAAGATAATGTTATTATAATTTATAAAATAAAAGTTTAATTTTAAAGATGAAAATTTAATTGATTATATGCTTTAAATATAAAATATATATATTAAATTATTAATAATATTTTATTATAAGAAGTAATATTTTATTATATGTTATTTACATTTTAAAAAAAATCAAAAAATCAGACAAATCGATTTAAGGAGATAATCAGAATATAATCAATTTTAAAAAATACAAAATCAATACATACTAATTCCATCTTAAATTTTATCTAAAACCAGACTATACCCCTAATAATAAGGAACAGATCGGTCCAGCTTTGTAATGACATCTTGCCAGCTAACAAAGGGTAAGATGCTTGGAAGATTCCGGGAGTTAGATGTGACAAAACACACTCTCTCCCTGATGTGTCACTTGTTTCACGAGGTATTATGAGTCGACTCGGCTCGCATAAACCAGCCAATTTGAACTTAACTCGCCTCTCTCTCTCTCTCTCTCTCTCTCTCTGTGTCTGTGTGAGAGACTCGCACGGTGTGAATTGATCAAATAGTAAGGCTAAACCAACATGGTAAAAAGGAACTTTCTTATAAATCGTATTCCTCCCGATGAATCAGTACTGGATTGTGAAAATTCTGCAAATTGATGGAGTTCTGTCCAGTGCATAGCTGAGCAGTGTGCATAACAGACGGGAATTTATCTCCGTTTATTAGCTGTGAGTAATGATTATGCCAATCTGCACATATACTGAAGATTTATCTGCGCTTCAGTTTTAGCAGTTAACATGACCTGACATGGGGCTCGTTGATTATACCCAGAAGAGAGATTATTATTCTTAATGTGCATCATAAAGATATACCCAAAGGAACCCTGGGCATTTCAACTCACAAACCATTTTGAAACTCTTGTTACAGATGAGATTAGCCAAACAGAGTTTGTACAGCTATCATCTTACCAATCACTTCCTTTTTTCTATTCGGTAAGATACAGTCTTTTCTTTCCACAGTTCATTCTCCAGATGCCTCTCGTAAAAGTCTACATCATCTGTTGCTTTCACAAACAATGCAGAAATGCTTCTAGTACCATAACGTCCCTATGCATGAGCGAGAGACATCAGAAATTTTGTCAGATAAAGGATAACTACAATATCGGCACACCAGTATCTCAACTTACAATTGGAGTGTCTGCGTCGACAAGGATGGAGCTTAATTGGTATTCCCATTTTGGAGGATGAATGTGAGGCAGCATGCTTTCATCTTCATCTTTAATAGTGTTTGTCATTAGCTTTCCAACCATTTCTTTCATGGGTAGTTCTTCTTCTTCACATTTATCCAATAGTTCCTGGAAATTGTTATGCAGCCGTTGAGCCTGGAAAAGATCAGAAAAGTCATACTAATTTGAGAGAGAGAAACCATAAAGAAGTAAGTTACATCAAGATAAATCAGTAGCACTGATAAAGATGAACCAGATAAAACTACAAAAGAATAACAGATGGAGTGATAAATTCTGAGCTCAGGATTACGGAATTTTGACCTATCAAGAGTAACATACGTTAAAGAAAATGAAGTGGCAATTGGATCAATAAAAATCAATCGCGAGAGAATTGTACTTTTGATTTATCAATTGATGTTATATAGACGGAATGTAACATACCTTCTTACCTTTGGCCATGGAGAGTCTAACATTGCATTCGTTAACACGTGAATCCCAGGTTCCACCTCGGTAACAAACTTGTTATCTTCTTTTGCTCTGTTAGTCACATAACACATGGTTTTGGAACAAAGATCAACCAATATCAGGTTAAACCCATTATAATGATCCGCCTCCTTTTCCAGTTCTTCTGCAAACTCCATGGGCATATTTTTGCTCTGTAAACATTATATAGAACATATAACAACCATTTTCTTATAGAAGAAACCAGCGCCACTCTCAAGTTCCCCAACAATGGAACTAAGGTTAAAAGCTCAAAGCTAAATCATCTGTGAAACTAGAGTAATTGAGAATCTCACATAAACAATTAATCTATACAACAAGGAAAGAAATATGATAAAGACTTTGTGTATAGGTCATAAATGACCTAGTATGAAACCCATGCAGCTTTCTGTAATTACAAAGCCAGCCTACATATAGTTTCTATCATGAGAGGATTGCGTAGACATGCACCGAGTCTCGTATCAGACATACACTAGATCGATCAGAGTTATATAATTGATGAAGTTGATTATTAAGAAAGCCCATGACTAGAGTTTTTGGGTATTGCGTGGCTAGCACACCTTTGTCTCACTGGCGGATACAACAGCGGACCTGCTTTATGGCTAAGGGGGCCATGGCCCCCCCCAAAATTTTTAAAAAATTCAAAATATACCCTATACTTTACTTATAATTCTATCAATATAGCAAATGGCCCCCCTAAAAATCTACAATCCTCATATGTTCTCTAAAATTTTCTAAAATTTCAATATATCTAGAAATGTCTTTCTACAAATTTTTTTTATATAGTCTCGAAATTTTGTATAATTTCTATATATTATTTATTTTTTTAAGGACGTGACATCACCAAAATTAAATTAAAACTACGTTTAGAAAAAATAATAAACTTATTAATATGGATCTCAAACTTTTTTTATTATACAATATTAGACTTCTTAATATGGAATCCAAAGTAAAAATACAAAAAAAATCATTTAAGGTTGATGATTTACATGAAAAATGGTTGAGAGGTTTTATCCTCTAGACTTCATTAAGTAAAAAAAATTTATTTAAGGTCTCAATTATAGCATTATATGCTTAATGTGACACAAAAATATCTAGATTTTGTATAAAACTTTATTAACTAGCTTACATACTAGAATGAAAGATGAAATTCTGAAAGATCACTTAATAATTTCTATGAAAAAAATAAATTCTAAATATTTCGTTACAAAAATAATAATAGATTAATATTATTTCATGAAACATTAGCGTTAGAAATTTGAAACATATATTAAGTTTTGTTTTTTAGAATTTTATTTCTATGTATATATAGCAAATTATTGACATCTAATTTTATATATAGTTATATTTTTATAATTTTATAATTTTTTTGTTTTATATGATCGTGTCACACAATAGAAAAGTTGGCCTCCCCTCATAAAAGTTTCTAGTTCTGCCACTGGGCCGATAAAAGGAAAATCCCATATGGTTGAACCAACAAGCATAGCTATACTCACTGATAAAACGATGGATTTATTTCATTTTTCAACATTTAGCAAGGATTCAAAGGAGGCTGTAGTTTTGAAGATTAAAGCCTTATTGGCTAACTCTCTTTCAAATTAACCCAGGGTAACAGTGATAAAAAGGATGAACTTTTCCAATTTTCAACATTTAGCTCTTCCGTGTATGTCTGTACTCGCTCATAAAGTGCAGATTATGAAATGGATGAGGCCCGCAAAATGGTAAGACTAAAATGGATGTAGGTAGTAGCTTTGGAAACCCAAGGATGAGTGGAGGTGTTCGAATTATAAGGGATGCAGGGGGGAATTTTGTTGCCGCCTTCTCAGCAAATTATGGAATTGGTTCTAATAGTTTGGTAGAGGTTAAAGCTCTGAGGGATGGCTTATTTCTTTGTTTAAAGTCACAGCTAAGATTGGTGGATCATGAATCAATCTCACATGTGGTTGCTAATTGGTTAAAGGGTAAAGGCATGGTGAATTGAAAGATGATAGAAATATGGGAGGAACTTATTTAACTGAAACAGAATGTGTACTAAAAGATTGAGCAAGTATATCGAGAGGATAATGGAGCTGCAGACTTTCTTGCTAAAATTGATGATGCCAAAGGTCTGAACAAGGATTGGCTGCATGTTCAGGAACTCCCTAAACGGATTTTAGTTTGAAAAAGCAGGAACTCCCTAACAGAGATTGTATAAAAAAGATGTTTATTTTGCAGTTTTTCGCTTGATAGCTTTGTACTATTGTTTTGCTCACTCCTTTAGTAAGTAATGAAATAATATTCATATGGAAAAGAGACCAAACAGATAGAGTGGGTGTCAGAATTTGATCAAAACAAAAATGAACTCACCTGCAAGAACCGAACTGGGAGGTCCCCTCTACTCTTAGCCTCCGAAAGTTTCTGAATTTCCCTGACATTTGTGAGGAAAGCCACCCGTCCATCCCTGCTAGAAGCCAGCCATGTCCCCCCTGCCATTTCATCTCTCCCTCCCAAAATTTCACCGCCTTCCCACCATTCCAATGGCCTCGTAGGGCTTCAAATGCCAAACCAAAACAAACCCAGAAATTACAGCACCTCGTTAACCTCAGCAATCATATCAAACAGACAAAAATTTAGCGAAGGAGAGAAATAGAAGTAAACCCAGAAGAAGAATCGGGCTCACCGATTGTGATATTCGTCCCTGTTATGCAAGATTACGAGTGGGTATAGTGGGTGAGCTTGCCATAGAAACGCTGCAATACACATGGTTAATTTGGTGGCATAAAAATTTGAGCCAATGAATTTTGGTCTCCTCCCTCTCTCCTGGGCTACGCGACCAATCTTTTCAGTTCGCTTTCTGCACAGGTTAATTTCCCTTCGGTACTGTCGGTTTCGGGTCTACTGTACCTGTCCGATCAGCTTGCCATTATCTGGAGATAAGGTAAGTTGGTTTACCAAACCTTTTGACTTTTTGTATAATCAAACGCGTACGATTCATATATTAAAATTTATACAAAAAAATTAAAACCTGGTTTGGTTTGGTCGAGTTGATTTATTGTTCAATTTTATTGGTAAAATAATATTATTTTTCAAATCAACTCAATATCTTAAATCAAATTCTTGAATTATTAAATTTATTTTAATTTAAAATTTTTTTATATATAAAATTTATAATTTTTTTCAACTTAACATTTCTTTATATATGAGATTCATAATTTTTTTTAATTTCTTATAAATTTATTTTAAGTAAATTTCATAAAATTTATTCTACTATATCAACTTATTACTATTTATAAATAATTTAACTCATCTTAACTCAACTCAACATTCAAACCTTAATATTTGTGTTCTATTTTTTGTCACTGGATAGATATTACACGTTTTTCCAAATATACAAAATCATTTTTGTTTTCCATCAACTCACAACTCACGTAGATATAAATAATTACAAATTATATTTATAGTTATAAAATTGATAAATTTTGTATTCTCTCTTATTCTTCTTTTTTTTTTTTTAAATTGAAAAATATAAAATTTATATAAAAATTAATTTTTTAATAATAAATATCGTTCTTTTTCATTAAAAAAAAATGCAAACTTACCTATTAGGCTATTCCTCTAAAAAATTATAGAATCGCACATAAAACTTTGGTTACGATTCTTCTCTTTTTATTTTTTTTTCTAAGCTGAGGAATCAGGATACGAGATTTTGGCATCTTCCGTGTGATCATGGCGTGTCAAAGAAGAAGACAATGCGAACATCACGTGCTTCGCATGCTACCTTCCTAAAATAAAATAAAATAAGAAAACAAAACACTTAAAAAAAATAGGAAAATGGCAAAAATAACACCCTGTTTGTTTGTCCGTCTCTCGCCAGGGAGAGACAGAGAGAGAGAGAGAGAGAGAGAGAGATGGGTAAGATAGTGGAGAGGAGGAAGAAGAAGAAAGGAAGGCCTTCTCTTTTAGATCTCCAAAAGCGTACCCTCAAAGAACAACAACAACAACAACCGCAACAACCGCAGCAGCATCAGAAGCGAAGCCACAGCTCTGCCCCTCATTCCACCTCTGATTTCAGAACTGCCCCTTCCTCTGCACCCACCCCTCTCCGGAGATCCAATCGCCGTAACCCTAATCCCCACGAAGATGACGACGATGACGACGAAGAAGAGGAATTGGCCGGTAGGCGCCGCGAGAAGAAGCTGAAGCTGGTGCTCCGATTGCCCTCCCAGAAATCTTCGCCGGATTCCGGCACGTCTCCGAATTCTCCCGGCTCGGATTCGAACGCAGAGGAAGAGAACGAAAGCAACGCCGCCTCGAACAGCGGCAAGAAGCGGAAGATCAATGCGATCGGGAATGGATCTGGGCTCGCAGGCTGTCCAAAGGTATCGAATTTCTACTTGCTTTGCCTGGAAGAAAAAACAAACATTTTTCGCGGCGAAAACCGCCAAATTGGCTTTTTAATATGGATAATACATTTATTTTGGCGGACTATTCCGTTGACGTACTCTGAAAACTCCTTGAATTTCGCACCCTTTGGACTTCGCTTTATTGGGCTTCTAGAATTTCAGCAAAAGAGGGTTTGACTTGGCCGGTGTTTTGAGCTTTTGTTCTATGGAATCGAATTTCTTCGCAACTATATCATTCTACTTATAGTTTTTATTTTTTATTTTTCGATTATTTACTTGCTCAACCCTAATAATGATTTGGCTGTCAAATCTGATAAAGCGTAAATTTGTCTTTTCATTCTTCTTTTTAATAATCTGTTTTCACAGTTTGGAACTGTATTCTCCCTTTTTGGACGTTTTGAATGCTAGCCTACTTTGCTTTTTCTCAGCACTTTGGTTCTGGTTCATTACCCATAATGGAAATATACGTTTGCTTTTATTTTTTGCAGGTCGACAAATCTATTTCCGGTGCGAACCCCACAAGCGCCCACCAAGGTTTGCTAATAATCTGACATCCGTTTGTGTAAAATAGAAATAAAAAAGGAGCTGTTTTTTAGTTGGTGATTCTGTGTATGATTATGTGCAGGGGGTCGGTTGGCTTCGGGACCCTCAACGTCCTTACCGGATAAAAAGCTGTTGCAGTTCATCCTCGACAGGCTTCAGAAGTGTGTCTATCAGTTACCCAGATTGTATTTTTGATTAATTTGATATATCTTTTGATTTTCAGTTTGCTGAGATGTTCTTGTTTTTTTTTTTTTTTTTTTCAATATCAGGAAGGACACTTATGGTGTGTTTTCTGAGCCAGTGGACCCGAATGAGGTTAGTTCTTAAAAAAATGCTTATGCATTAAGTTCTGTCAGTTGTGTCATTGATTTCTTACTTTTTAGTGATTTTTATTTGCTATGCAGCTTCCTGATTACCATGAGGTGATAGAGCATCCGATGGATTTCCAAACCGTGAGGGTTAAACTTGCTGGTGGAGCTTATGCGAACTTGGAACAGTTTGAGGTTGGTTTTTGCTCTTGTGAGGTTTTATCTTTGTTCAATCCCTTCCTGTTTCTTAATTGTATTTCACTAGGTTGCTAATTTACTGTAAATGCTCCAATTGAATTTTGGTTTTCTAGGGACGAGAGATTAATTTCATCTTCAGCTGTCCTGACTGAATGGACTGTATAACAGTCTTCCAATTTGCACTTCAAATTGCTTCCTGTTGGCTGTGTTTTGTATTAAGCATCCTATCGGTTAGATAGGCGACTGGGTTAATCTCCCATACCTGTTTCATTTGAGCGCTACTGGGTTAATCTCCCATACCTGTTTCATTTGAGCGGGTTATGACAAATTGAATTTTATCTTTGAAGGATCTAGTGTTGTTGGGACCCAACTTTGGAATTTACTCTCCGATTTGTCATTTAAAATGCCTTGTTCTGTACTGCTAAGATTGCAGATCTGTCGTTAGCTGCTAGGTTCTTGTGCTTCTATAAAATGAAGTTTTTTTCTCGTTGTCCTTTTGTTTGTTTTTTTGGGTAAATAAGAACTTTTATTGATATTGAATTAGGCATAGCCCAAGTACACAGGAATTCTCAGTTCTCCCTTTGTTTGTACATGTAATTGTTTGCTCTGGATGCATCCATATATATTTTTAAGATGCAATCAGTAATGGGAACATAATCTGTTTCAGATTAGCATTTAGTGAGTTGCCCCACCTGAGTGCTGTTGTTGAACAATATGGTTGTAAGCCAATAGGCTCAAGTATACTAAATATGGTTTTTCATCCCATTTTTTTATGCTAATCCACTACAACTTCACTTGTGCATAAATTGTTTTCGTAGTTTCTCCTGTGTAGCTGTCACAGCAAGAGCTCATTTAACCCCAAGTGAATGTTGCCTCTTGACGTTTTGTTTTCTGTGCTCTTACTACTCATTGGGAACCATTTAGTTTTAGAATCAAGACCCCTATTGGGCATAACTCAGATGGTAAATGAGGCTAGTGGGCTAGATCTTAACTTTTACAAATTTGAGAATGAAAATAATAGGTTTGAACTTAAGATTACTTGGTGTCTACATGAGCTAATTTTTTTATAAGTATGGTAAGTAATAAACTTCATTAAAAAGCGCAATAGGTGCTATCCTAGTACAAATGATGTATACAAGATAATTACCTATCTAGTAGGAGAAAAAGATACAAATAAAATCAGAGCCCATTACAGTCTATAGAAGCTGTCAGAAGGAAGAGAGAGTACTGAAAAAAGTTTTAAGCTCCCCCAATGTCTATTCCCAGTCATTGAAACTTCTGTTGTTCCTTTCTCCCCAAACACACCATTTTCTAAACTATTGCAATTTGTTAGTTGGAACCTAATCCTCTCTGCCAGTAAAAAAGGTCCACCATTCTTTTGGACATGAAAGCCGAACCAACCCAACTGATTTACTGCATTATTTGTAGTGTGTCATGGGTTTTCTTCTTTTACAAAAAATATTATATATATATATATATGAAGAGCTTCACCAGGCCACATTAGTGTTTGAGCACAAAGAGGCATCAGGCTTGATGTATAGCTGATGTGTCGTTGAGGATGATAAACAGGAGTGCCATCACACTAAGAAAGTGATAGTATTAAGTGGTTCTTTATAAGCACTTTTGGTAGTCTAAGCCGAGGTCTTGTAAACTCCTGCTGATGTTTTTCTTATGTTCTATGTACTTCTAAAAAAAGTTTTTGTTGTGCTAGGCTTTGTACTAAGCATTCATTGGATGGGATGTTCTGCTGAGAAATTGGTTTGAATCCGTGTACAATTGGTTGATGAGATGATACATTACACTATAATGTGAAATCTATAAAATCTGCATTGCCTTGCAATGGTTTAATGAAATTATGCTCTAGAAGACATTCTTGGTGCAAATTTTGGAAAAATGCAATACTTACATTTCCTGAGATTGAAATTTTCATTTTATTATCTGGCAGAAAGATGTTTCCTTAATCTGTTCGAACGCGATGCAGTATAATGCGCCCGATACTATATATTTTCGACAGGTATGGTCGATTTTAAACTTCTTTTGCCAGTGTTACGAATTTTTTTTGGTTGTTTAAAGTTTAGTTCTGTTTTCAGGCACGATCCATACAAGAGCTGGCAAAAAAGAACTTTGAAAATTTGAGACAAGATAGTGATGATAATCCAGAACCGAAAATAGTGAGAAGAGGAAGACCACCAACTAAGAATTTAAAAAAATCGATGGGCAAGCCTTCCTTGGAGCGTGCTGGTTCAGAATTTTCCACGGATGACACTCTTGTTAAAGGCGGAGAAAACACCAACTGGTCCAATTATGATATGAGAAAAGGAACTCGTCTTGCAGACAAGTCTGCTTTAGCAGATTGGTCTGGAAGACTCAATGGTTCTCGCAATAATGATGTTTATACTAGCTGGTTGGTTGATAACAAATTTGACAGGAATGATGAACGCACAGGTTTGTAACCAGAGTATTAACTTGCTTTTGGTTGTCCATCAACTTCAATCATCCTGCTTGATTGGTTAGATCCAGGTTTAAAGGGACTTGAGGGGTTGTCACTTATTTTACAGGTTCCATGATGAAGGGTAATCAAATGAAGCATGGGAAGAAACAAGTTGTACTTGATGACAACAGACGGAAGACATACAAGCAATCCCAACTATTGGTTGGTGGACAGGAGCTGTCCGTGTTAACTACTTTTGATGGAGAGAGGAAGCAGCTAATGGCTGTATGTATCACATTGATGTCAAATTTTCTAATTAATTATTTGATGCTGAAAAAGTGATACCATGTGAAGTCATGCATGAAATGCCTGTTAATCCACGGTGGACCTTTTAACTTAAAGTTCTAGAATGATCTAGCGAAATGACCATTCAAGTTGGCAAAATACCTTCAGTGTTGTGCAGTTTTAAGTTGCATAAAAGTCATTAAACCAATAACCAATGAAAAAGATAATTAGATTGAACCGGTGGCACCTTTCAACTACATTTATGTTGGCAATGACCTCTAATATTTCCCATGGAGGAATCGCTATTTAACCAGATAGAACTATTCAGAAAAGTTGCTGGCGGCTTTTGTTTGTTTTTTTCCCCATAGGCAACAGGGAAGGGGGATTGGAGAAAAAACAGACCGTTATGAGGAGTTTTATCCAAATAATGAAGTTTCAACCGGAAATATTTGAGGCTGTCTGTTTGGTTGACGAGTTATTTGGGTATCTTGTCTGATCCGACTTTTGTTGGTTAGTTGACTTGGCTTTTTTATATGAATCAGGTAGGTCTTCCTTCAGAGCTTGGTTATGCAAGGAGCCTGGCTCGCTTTGCAGCAAATCTTGGACCTGTTGCTTGGAAAGTTGCTTCTAAGAAGATAGAAAGATCTTTGCCTGCGGGCGTTAAGTTTGGCCCTGGATGGGTTGGAGAAAATGATGTCACACCTATGAGGCCACTGCTACTTCCTTCGTCATTACCTGATCAACCGTTACCGTCTCAGTCATTTCCTCTTGTTAAAAATCCATCTTCAACTGCAAACCCTTGTACTGTTGAATCAAGGGGAGATGCTTTGTCAGAGACACCCGAAGGTAATAATTTTTCCGATAAGCATGTACCCTCTACTCACTCAGCTTTAGATGGCCATCTAAGCAAGCATCCCCCTCCATCTGCCACCACGTCCTCATCCCCCTTTTCTGTGAATAAGTCTGCTGAACCCCTGAAAGTTAAAGCAGAAGTTGCTGAAGGACTTGGTTCTCACACCGGGATTAACATATTGAATAGTAGTACTGGTGTAATCAAGCCAAGGCCTTCCTTTCAGATTCATCAGAACACTGTAGTTCAACCTGGATTGAATGGATTCAATGGTTCCTTTGGGTTTAACATTGCGGCTCAAAGGGGGAAACTAATTGGAGCAGGCAGGCCTGCTGAGTTTAACTTGCAGTCGCCTCAGATGCTTGACACGATAACAAGGACTAATACTAACCTTGTCCATATGGCGACTACAAATAGCCTTAATTCGGAAGACTACAAGATAATGGAAAGTTCAACTTCAACTAATTCTGGCGGTTCATTGCGAAACTCTGGTAGTGAGGCATTGGCAGCCCAAGTAAGAGGACTTCATTCGCGGCCATCTTGGCAAGGGCTGTCACCACGACAGAAAACTGATTCTGGATTGTCACCACAACAGAAACAAGCTTCAATTCCGCCGGACCTGAATGTCAGATTTCAATCTCCTGGATCCCCTAGTTCTAGCCGGGTTGATTCAACACATCCAGATTTAGCATTGCAGTTATGAGAATAATCTGAGCCAATTTTTTTTTTTCTTTCTTTCTTTTAATTAAGTTAACCATAGAAAGGTGGATTTATGATTTGTTGCTCCTGGTTATGAGAACAAAAGAGGGTCTCTCCGATGTGGAGACGATTAGGGGCACACCTAACAGTATTGTAGAAGAGTAGACTAGGCTTTCCTTGTACAGATTAATGTATTCTGATTCTTAGGCCCACAAGCAAAAAAGGGTTTCATTTGTAACATTGGAAACCATTATCTAGCAAGAATTTATTCTTAGCTCATCTTGTGCTTCTAATCCTTTGTTACATGAGCGAACATAATTTGTTTCATTATGTATATGACCATGAGAAAAACACTACTGCTCACATGGAAACTTGCTCACCCTACTCCCAACCAACAAAAAAACAACCATTAACATAAGAGTTTCTGCAACTACAAAGTATGTCTTTCTTGTTTGTGGGTGTCCTTTTCCAGTCACGCGGAAAAATTATAGAATATATTATTGTGGGTTTATTTTCTTTGGGTGGGGCTACTCAGCCCCACCACCCTTACCGCTGGGCTTACCGCCCAGCGGTTTTTTTTTTTTTTTTTTAATCCTTGTTTCTTTTTTATATTTTTTTTATACATTTAAAAATTTTTTTAAAAAAATACATCAATATATTTAAAATCACATTTTTAATCATTAACTAAAACAAAATTAAATTTTTTTTTTCTTTTACTAAATGGTCAAATAGAGGTATCAAATACATGGAATAAAGTACTGTTTTCCATTTTCTTTTGTCCAGTTGCTATTGGATGAGAAGAAGCTTTTGCCAGTTGAAGAACTCAAATCGGCCACGAATTCCCCCACAGTAACTCAGTCAAAATGGGGAATTTTTTTTTAATGATGTCATGATTTTTTTTTAAATATTTAAAAGTATTAAAAATATACATGAAAATAAAAAAATAAAAAACAAAAATTGCACTATCCGGACCCGGTCGGAATTCCCCATGGCTGTAGAGCCATTCTTTTGATTCAGTCTGGCAAAACGGGGATGCTTTTCTTTTTCCTTGTAATCAATTAAATTAGTCATAGAATTGGAATACAGCCTGTGCTTGACTCCATCCCAGTCAGGGGAGAGGGCTTCCGTTTACCAACAATGTGAAATCATTACTGCCAAATTTCGTACCGTGGGATCCATCGGATAAGAGTCCGACCTCAGAAGTCAGACCCTCTAATAATGCTAGATATAAATTTAATATATAAAAAATTCGTAGGACTATTTAAAAAACTGAAATTCATCTAAAACAAATTTTTTTTTTCTCGTTTTTTCCAAATAACTTGCACAAAAATATATATATTTTTAATATATTTAGAGAGGAAGATTTCGAATTTAAGATCTTTATTTTAGAAGTTGAAGGTTTATATCAATCAAAGTTACAAGTATTTAACAATTTGGATAATATTTAAAATTTATAGGTCATTGAGATTAATTTAAAAGGATGTTTGATAAATGAAATGAGATAATAATTTTATAAATAATAATAAAATAATTTATGAATAGTAGTGAAATAATTTGAATTAAATATTTATTAAATTTAAAAAAATAGAGAAAAAATTAAATAAAAAATATTATAAAATTGAGGAATCCCTTAAATTAAAAAAAAAAAAAAACAAAAAGAAGTTAAGGATGCATGTAGAAGTAGTGTGCACGGCGTGCACTGTATCTCACATTATTTGTTTTTAAAAGATTTCATACTTTTTTTTTTTTTTTTTTAATATATTGGAAGAGGGGTTGAAATTTTGAATCCATGATCTTTATTTTAAGAGCTGCACTACTGTGCCAGGACCACAGTGTAAAAGTTGTGTATATTTTTTATTCAATTTTTTTATTCACATATTTTTATTCTTTTTAAATATTTTTAAAAAATATAAAAAACACATCAATACATTAAAAATTATTTTCTTAACCATCAAGTAAAAAAATAAAATAAAATGCATTGACTCAGTCAAATAAAGCGGATGAAGTGGGCGGCAAAGTAATTTTATTCTTATTTTAAAGATATGGGTCTTGTGCCATTAGAACATTGGTATTGGCTTCATCTAAAACCTAGCTAAATGTAAAATGTGATGATTTTTATAAAAAAAGAGCTGTATTGGATTAGCTAAAGACATAAATGTGAAGCTTTTAGCTACAATAAATTTATGGGTTTCTTCAAATTTGAAAGGCTACTATTCATTTATCAAATTTATTTTTTATTTACTTTTAATCTCTAAAGGTCTTTTCTATTCACTTTTTATCTCCAACCATCTTTTGATAATAATGTAAGAATCAAATTAAATTATTAATTAACATATGATTAGTGTGATTATAAAATATGAAAAAAAATAAAAATATTATTATTAAAAAAATAATATTATATTATTATTTTGATGAATTCAATGACTAATCTATTATGGAGTTATGGATAAGGATGTTTTAGATATATGAAAAATATGTACTTTTCATTAAAATTTAAAAATAAATTTGATGAGTCCAATACTAGTACTCTTGAGCCGCTGTTGACTTTTAGGAGTTTTCAACTTTTCATACTGCCTAATGGCACAAGATTCCTACTTGCTTGAAGTATAAATGGACCAAAAGAATCCTTTAAGATGATGTTGAATGGTTATTGTTTTTTTTACGAACAACAAGATGGTGAATTAAAAGGAATAGTCAGGATGGTTGAACTGCAGAGAAATGTGGAGGAGATTTGCAACAAGCTCTCCTTTCTGGCTGTGAAACTAACAAGAAGTGTTTAACACGTTAGCCTGAGAAGACGGCATTAAAAAAATATAACGAGAATGCTTTCATGGAATTAAAATATAATTAGAGTTGGGATGCTTTACGGTGATTAGCTTGTTAATGTCTCTTTCTTTGAATTGAGTATCTACCTTCTGACTTGACTGATCCCCCAAGCACGGTAGTTGACTTTGAATAATGTGGTAGCCTGCATTTCCCTGCGAAGTTGTGGCCATTTTCTTTGTTAGACATTCGTACCGAGCAATTGTCGGCGATACTTTTCTATGATTTCGTTTGTGTAGGCAGAGATTAGAGTCGGAGGTTTTGAGAGCGGAAGGAGAGAGAAATTTCAAGCAAAATCAAATACAAAGCCCTGGTTAAGAAGAAAGACTATTTAAACCAGAGGAGAAGTTGGAAAGAACGCTGAATTATCATCAATATCAAGAAGGGAAGCTGAGCCACAACAGATCCAACTACGTTTTGTGTGGCCCTAAAGGAGGAGAGAAGCTAGTTTCAGATGGGGAATTGTTGGGGTTCTACGGCTGATAACCCTACTCCAAGCACCACAGGCCATCTCAATTCAGGTAAATACCTGACAGAAGGGGAAAAAAAAAAAAAAAAAAAGACCGTGCTTTCATCTTGTATGTTCACCCCTTCCACCAAATTCTCAAATATCTCATATGAGTTGGTTCTTTTTGTCCCATACTTTTTGTTTGTTCTCTAAAGATGAATCTCTGTCTCCATTAACGCTCTATAATCGCCGTCAAAGTTCTCTATATTGGGTTCTGACTTTTCGTCTTGGACTATGTTGATCCGGCATTACAGCATGAAAAGTGTGATTTTTCTTCGTTCTTTTAATGCTTTTTTTTTTTTTGTAAGTTGGATCTTTGTTTAATTACGATTTCTTCAATTCGTAAGATAATTGATTCTCATGAAATTTGCCGCATGACCAATACCAAAAATCCCCCGTTTATGATATTGGTCCGACATTTCATACTGTGTTTGGGTAAATATGACAGGATTATCTCAGGCAACAAGTAATGCAACTACTTCTAGGTGTAGTAACATCTCTGCAAATAGTCATTTCTCGGCGGCTAGCGGCGATGAGGTTTATCCACATGGGCAGATCTTGCCCACCCCAAACTTGAGGATCTTCTGCTTTGCAGAATTAAAGGTTGCGACCAAGAATTTTAGAGCTGATACAGTACTTGGCGAGGGAGGCTTCGGGAAGGTCTTCAAGGGCTGGCTTGAGGAGAAGGGGTCGTCCAAGAGCGGAAGCGGGACGGTAATTGCTGTTAAAAAACTGAACTCTGAGAGCTTACAAGGATTTCAAGAGTGGCAGGTAATTCTACTTTAAACGCTTTTTAACCTTTTTGTAAGCTAGCAATTATACTAAACTTGAAAGAGAAGAATGTAGTTTGAAAAATTAATGCGTTTTGGACTCCTTTTAGCCTTTCCACGTGCACTTTTACTGTGTTTGTTATTGCTATCTTTATCTTTTTGTTTTTTTTGTTGTTTTTTTTTATGTGGTATTCCTCGTCAGAGCTTTTACTGAACAAAACAAGACTATGCTCTCGTTTTGGCTTGTGTTTACTATAGAACACAAACTGACTTCGACTGCTGAAGTTAAATATAACAGCTAACTCCACTTTGGAAAAAAAAAAAAAAACAAGAAAAAGGTAATTGAAAATACAAACCACATTCAATTGTGGTTATGTAAGTTCTTACCCATTGCTTATCATCTTTCTTGTATAATATCATTGGCTAGTTTTGTAAATAATTGTAAAGAAAAAAGGAAGATACTGTAATGAATCATGAACCTTGTAAATCATAGTAAGTCGTGATTGAGTTTACTTTGGTTGAAACTTGAAATGCTGCATCTTCCTCTTTGCTACTCTGCCTGAGTTGTGGTTTAAATTGATAATACATTTGGTGCCTAGCTTCCATAACTAGTTTAAAGCTGGAGTTGATGTTTTAAATGACAGCGCAGCTCTCGCTCTCTCTCTCAAACACATGCATTTTTTGAGTTTGATTAGATGCTGTCCTAAATGTTCAACAATCCATTTTATGTGTGCTCATCTCGGTGCTAATTTATTGGTACAGGCAGAAGTGAATTTCTTAGGAAGGCTTTCCCATCCTAACCTTGTTAAGCTGTTGGGATACTGTTGGGAGGATCAAGAGCTGCTCCTAATTTATGAATTCATGCAAAAAGGCAGCCTAGAAAACCATCTTTTTGGAAGTAAGAGCTTAAAATAGGATCAAATTCTATTATCACTGTCCATATGTGCAAGCAATGTCCTCTGCATGAGTGTGATTTTTCGTATAAAGAACATTTGGTTCACCATACGCTGCATCTTTTTCACTTGTCAGGGGGCTCAACTGTTCAGCCACTTCCATGGGATATACGGCTTAAGGTTGCAATTGGAGCAGCTCGGGGCCTGGCTTTTTTGCACACTTCTGATAAGCAAGTTATTTATAGAGATTTTAAGGCCTCCAATATACTGCTTGATGGGGTAAATTTCTTTTTGAAACATGATTAACTACAAAGACTAATTGCTAATTTTCTTGTCCAATGAGTGTTGCATCTTTCTTTTATCTTCATTCTATAAGCAGACCCATCTTTCCTCTTTCTGATCCCACCCTTATCACTTGATCCACCACATCATGGAAGTGTGCAAGTCATTGATGAAAAAAAAAGCATGTATTATATTCGTAAAATATCATTGGTATTATATTTCATATATATTCACTAAGATTTATTGGAAACTTATACTTTCTCCAACTTTTGGTTTGATTGCAGTCCTACACTGCCAAAATATCAGACTTTGGCCTGGCAAAATTAGGTCCATCGGCTAGTCGTTCACACGTG
Source organism: Pterocarya stenoptera (assembly GCA_003123785.1). NCBI lineage: Eukaryota > Viridiplantae > Streptophyta > Magnoliopsida > Fagales > Juglandaceae > Pterocarya > Pterocarya stenoptera. Next base: position 53,390 of record QEOT01003274.1, read on the forward strand.
ACAACACGGGTAATGGGCACATATGGTTATGCCGCTCCAGAGTATGTTGCCACTGGTAATTTTTTGTGAAACCTCTTGAACTTTCGGTGGCTCAGCAAAATTTGAGCCACTCAACCTTGATCCTTATAGAAGCTGTTGAATGACATTGTCTCGTGCTGCTTAAACAGGGCATCTGTATGTAAAGAGCGACGTCTATGGTTTTGGTGTTGTTTTGGTCGAGATACTTACGGGCTTAAGGGCACTTGATACAAATCGTCCAAGTGGGAGACATAATCTGGTGGACTGGATCAAACCATATCTGTCAGAAAGAAGGAAGTTGAAAGAAATTATGGACTCCCGGTTGGAGGGAAAATATCCGTCCAAAGCTGCATTACACATATCTCAGCTTGCTCTAAAATGCCTTGCAGCTGAACCAAAACACCGACCATCAATGAAAGAAGTATTGGAGACATTGGAGCGGATTGAAGCTGCCAATGAAAAACCAAGGGAGCCTCGAATTCGTTCTCGTCCTATGGCGCACCGACACGGCCAACCGCCTTTGCATCATCGTTCGCCACTTCACCCAAGGCAGGGTGGAAGTCAGACCTACCAGTACCAACACTCCCCACTAGTGAGGTGAATTTGATGCAGCTGCTGCATACAAGCACGGGCCTTCACTCTTATGCAGACGTTTGTTTCTCATGAAAAGACACCCCCCCCCCTCCCCCTCCCTCCCCGGGGCTCGATTAATTTGATCTCTTGTAAATTACATTGAGTATTAATATTGTAATGTGTTAGTATTTTTTAATAACATTTTTTTGACCGTTACTTTCTTCCACTTTAGGTGCCTGGCATTCAATACCATATATTGATATATGTTTTAAGTGCCAACGGGCTTTTTAGTTATTTAGTTGCCGTTGCTTTGGGTTTGGGTATTAAGGTTAGGTTCGGTAACTAAGTTCAAACATAAAATTCTCATCTTATCTCATCATTACAACTTTTTCAAATTTCCATATAAAATATAATAAACAATTCAATTTTTTGAAATTTTAATTTAACTTTTTTCAATTTTTTCAAATTCTAATTCAAAAAGAAAAAAAAGAAGATGTTCTTTTAGTGGAACTTTGAGTTCAATCACTTGTGCAGAGTTAGTTTGGGCTATACTACAATCAGTTGGGTGTTATATCCTTGAGGAGTCAAGTTAAGAGGAGTTCTGTTGGACTAGTTAATTTTAGACTTTGTACACCAGAAGGCTTGAATCTCTTTAAAGAGAGCGATACAGTTTAAATTGATTTGGTTTGAATGTTAATTTCGTTGTAATTTTTATTATATTATGAGTATGTTAGCAGCAAAACTGTAATTATATAGTCGGTCCGGTGAGTAGTGCTTGGGTATGTTAGCAGAGTGATTACTAATGTTCTTGTAGTTGGGGAAGTAATGGTTGTCAGTTTGGAGCCTGGGAACCGTACTGGGGGGATATCATATTGGTAGCCAATAGTTTGGTTATGAAGAATTCTTTCTTATAATCTATAGAGCACCTTGTTAATGCGCCTGTCTATCTAGATTGAACATTGGACATGGAATACCTTCGAAGAAGTTGATGGGGCATTTTTTGAACAATGATGTTTATGATAGATTTTTCATATTTGTTCTTCAAGATGCCAGGGGGTGCAAATTTATATTGAGGATGTGGTTTGAAAGTAAAAGTCTTTGCTTATGTTTATATTAAGTTGTCACATTGTGCTGGCGGGCATATATACCATTGTAGAAACTGAATAAAACAGATTAAAAGGTTGCAACAAAATCATATTTATTTATTGGTAATTCATGATGTTTTGTGTAAAGAACCCAGTTAATTCCTGTAATATTTCTTAAGCTTCCTTCTCAGTGTTGTAACGAGCTGGTGTAGAAATGGAAATGGTTATTCGAGGGTTGAATAACAGAGTGCACAGAAAGTGTTTGTAGAAATGTGTAAGCAAGATGCAAGAGAAAAGAATACTTTGGGGATTTTCGAAGTTCCCAATTCTTCCAAGAAGATGAAAATGCCTTCTACAATAATGTTCCAGATGCCCACAATGAATCCCCCCATTTCCTTTATATCCTCGTACGGATAACAAACTAGACAAATATCCGAACGACACGTATAAGGTAAAATAACAGATTATAAAAATAGACTACTACAACAACTCAAACGACAAAAATAAAACACTCAAAGAACAAGTAAATAAGGACCCAAAATGCTGTTGCTTCAGTTGAACTCCAACGACGCCGTAACAATCAGGTTCGTAACATTTTGATGTAGATTCCATTTAATTGGTAATTCATATCATATTTATTTAATTTTTTAAAAGCTTATTGAATTTAAAAAAGAAGCATGAAGGACACCTGTTCCTTATCCAACAGAATCGGATTCTACGTTCATACCCTTCTCAAAGGAAGTTGGCCTGGAACTAGACCAAACACGTGTCCCCTAATAAGACGCAAAAGACATTTGTTGGGAAATACCATGAGAAAGTCTTGCATTATTGTTCTAAATACCGTACCGACCGATGCCTTACCGGCCACTAATCCGGTATAAGAATTATATATATTTCGTACCGATTCAAATACTGATTATATTATCTAATATTTTGGCCTGTATCAGTTTGTATTGGTTGATATTTAGACCTTTAATTTATTTATTTATTTATTATTATTATTTATTTTATTTTTCCAAACTATAAGTTTATTTTCTAATCTTTAATTCAGATTAGATTATTCATAATTTATATATATATGTATTTATATATAATTTATTCATATCTCAACTATTTCGAAACAGTACATGAAAAAGTATTGATATCAAAATATTTCATTCTAGTACCTTAACCGATACAGCGTCTGATACAATACTTAAAACTTTGCTTGCACCACACAATTTCATTTAATTAATATGTGATTTATTATTCTTATAATTCTATTTAAATATACATATATATTTAAGCATTAAAAATGAATGATGAAAATGATAAATCACATATTAATTAAATACAAATGTGTTGTAAGGCTTTTATACATAATTACAATGTATATATAACATATATAAAAATTTATTATAAAAAATTATATATAAAAATCTGACATCACATATCTCTATTTAATTAATATGTAATTTATCATTTTTATTTTTCATTCTTAATGACTATATATATGTGTGATTAAATAGAAAAACAAGAATAAAAATAATCTAATAGGCTAATTCCACCGTGGTGATTAGTGTAAGTAGCATTTCTCATTTATTATTGTACTTTTTCTGCAAATCTTCTTCCTCTCATGGGAAATTATCTTCTAAGTGTTTAGGGTTTTCACGTCGCTGACTTATGCCGATCCTCTAGATTCTTCTTTAATGATTATTAATTATTTATACAGGTTGTGTGCCATTCCAACTTTTTTGGAGCAGATGGATTAGATACTTCAACTACCGTAAGATTAGGCTTCGACATGTTTACCGATCCAAAAATAAAAATAAAAATGTCATGCAGTTGTTTTAGTAGACTATAATTTTATCTTTTTTTTTGGTTATTGCTTAATTTAATATTTTTTTCCTGACTGAAGGTGTTCTGCATTTCAATTTCTGTTTACTTGTTTCGGTCAAAGAGAATCCAAATAGTTTCGGCCCTTGTATGACTCTGACGGCCAGTGCCGTTTGAGGAAGATTTCGAGTCTTCGACTTCATCTTTCTAATTTCGATTATGAGTATGCTATTACTTCCAAGGAACTCTGGACAGTAAGTTGGTAACTATAATTTTAAACTTCCTAGAGGTTTTACCTTTGTTGTCTATATATGTTTCCTAGCATTTCCAAGCCAGGAACGCTACGTCATTTACAACAATAGGAATGAAAGAAAAGGTACTCGACATATGATCTTGCCTATGCATTAGTGTGAGCACTTCACCATTGGAAGCATTATTTATTACGTTGAGAATTCGTGGTATATTCAGATCATCTTTGGGTGAAATTGCTAAGCATGTAAACCATCAAAGAAGTTGGAGTTTGGAATTTCTTAGAGATGTTTTGTCTTAGTTCCGTATGAGAAAATATTCGACATTTATACGAGGGATTAGGATGATACTTCATGTTGAAAGATATGGCTAAAAAGGGTTTGGTCATGTGAAATATTAAGGAATCTTTTTGTGGTTGTCTCAGCAATCTCAAACTCATCTATAATTTTTTAACATCTTAATAAAAAGCCATGACCTCTCTTTAAACCTCTTATGGTGATAATGGCGTTTCTTGAGTTATCCCATTTATGATGTCAGCTTTATTTGTTAGAGGCTGTACCAGATACAGATGGTGATATCTAATAGGTTAATTCCAAACAGGCTCTATGTATTTTAGCTGCTATAGGAGAGAGATATCTGGAAAAGAGAACCAGTGAATTAGAGTTTCTATCAAGTGTAAACAGCCACATATAGAAGGAACTGCTTAAAGGGATTTGGACAAAGCCAAGGGAAGATTCTGTTATTTAGCTGAAAAATATGACTCTGAGTGAAGTTGTACGGCTAAAAATGGTTTAATGTGGCAGGAATATAGATGTTTGACATACTTATAAAAAAAAAAATATATATATATATATATAGATGTTTGACATGCACAATCCTTCACCCTACACCCGACCACTCACCCTTATTTCCAATTTTCAAACCATTACCACTGTACTTCAGTTGTGACATTATAAAAACTGTTGCATTTACTGACCTATGGCCAAATGCTGGCTAAGCAGGAACAAGATTATTCTTCTGCTACTGGAGTTGGCAATCATCCAGATGAAAAGGTAATTGTTGAGTTTTTCTTTTCTCAATATATAACAGTGATGCTTATATTTATACGTTTCATACAGGATATTAACATCATTGCAGCATCCAGTGATGCTTCTGGTGCTGTTCGAATAACAGGGTGAAAATGAAGGATCTATCTGCTTCCTGACTCTGGGAAAACTCTATGGATGCTAATCATGATCAGTCAAAGAGTTCCCAGGTTCTGCTATTTGATTTAAACACTGACTCTTTTATAGAAATTAATAGTGTACATGGCAGCACTCGATCATACCTTGCTAAAACAGGTTGAACAATTATGTGAGCCATATGAATTACATATAGAATCAAATAACTTAATGTTTCCAACCAAGAGATTGAAAAAAACCTGTAATTCTCCCTTTTTTTAGTTTAGTTGGCTGGCATCACAAATTGAATTATTATCTCCTAGTCAGAGGCACTGACAGACCATTTCCTCCATCTAATCTGTACTTTCAGACAGTGGAATATCCGTTTAAATATGGGATAAGAGAGAAGGCCAACTATTCTACTGATGGGCATCAAGAAGGTGGACGACCCTATCCTCACATGCCGTCAATGAGCCTCGTGAAACTAATGTGGCAGGTGAGCAATTAAATGCTTCTATTTTATGTCCCCTAAATACGTTTGTGCAATTGATTTTGGTTCATAATTTGTCCTAGACCTTCAGAAAATGCGGCAAGAGAGGAGGGATCTTCGAACTTCTCTTTAATTCAACAAGATAAAGCAAATAACAACTAGATGGCAGTGGCAGCAATTGAACGATCTAAAAGCCTCGACACCACTGTCAAGGGACAGTACAGTATATGGAGGTGAGATTGTGATAACCGAATTCTGATTCAACCCTGAAACTTATGTGGGACCAGCTTATAATGGCCAAAGCATGTGCATACATTGCCATATCTAGAAATCAGAGTAATGTTTATAATTCTCTTACGAAACACTCTAGAGCAAGTCAGCGTGCTATTGGAGAAGCAAGTTCTGATGCTGAGCTTCACCCAGGTCATTGCTGCTCTCTGTCCACTATCTTGGATAGCTATTGCTACTTGCTGTCCACCATTCTGGATTCCTGGCATGCATAATTGCCTTAATTTTCTTGCATTTTTCTCACTGTTCCTATTCTAGTGCACTTGATCAAGCAAAAGCAATGGGCCACGTTCTCTCCATAGCCAAAGACCGAGTATATGACTGTGCCATAGTTGCAAGGAAGTTGAGCCATGCTTCAGTCAACTGAAGAGAATGTAAATGCACTGAAGAAAAAGAGTGCTTTCTTAGTTCAGCTTGCTGTGAAAACAGTACCTAAACAATTGCATTGCCTGCCTCTGCAGCTCGCAGCAGATTATTATCTGCAGGGTTCTCATAAGAAGCAGGATCTTGACAAAGAAAAGCTTGAAGATCCATCTCTCTACCACTACGCCAACTTTTCTGACAATTTACTAGCAACATCTGTGGTTGTCAATTCTACTGTGCTCCATGCAAAGGAACCAGAGAAACATGTTGTCCATATAGTCACAGATAAACTCAATTTTGCTGCAATGGGCATGTGGTTTCTTGTCAACCCTCCTCCAAAAGAAATAATCCAAGTTGAGAAAATTGATGACTTCAAGTGGCTGAATTCATCAAAATGTTCTGTTCTACTCAACTACTCAACTTGAATCTGCAAGAATGAAATGATACTATTTTAAGGCAAATAATCCTTCTTCCATCTCTGCTGGGTCTGACAATCTTAAATATAGGAATCCAAAATATTTGTCCATGTTGAATCATCTTCGACTCTACCTCCCTGAAGTTTACCCAATGTTATACAAGATCCTATTTTTGGATGACGAAATTGTAGTTCAGAAGGATCTCACACCTCTTTGGTCTATTGATCTGCAAGGGATGGTAAATGGTGCAGTGGAGACATGCAAGGAGAGCTTCCATAGGTTTGATAAGTATCTAAACTTCTCTAATCCAACGATCTCAGAGAATTTCGATCAGAATCCTTGTGGTTGGGCATTCGGCATGAATATTTTTGACTTGGAAGGCGTGGAAAAAGCGAAATATCGCTGGAATATATCATCGTTGGCAGGATTTGGTAAGGCTTTGTCTGTCTTCTTCCTTCATGGTTAAACACAACCCCCGCTTTTCACATTCTTATCATTTATTGTCTTTGTTTTTACTTATATTTATGCCTTTCTTTCATGGTAGTAAATCTTAGTCTGCAAGTCATATATACAAATCTCATGTTGGCGATGAGTGTGTGAACAGTTTGCTATACATTGGCATCTTTCCCAGAAAAGGACCTAATTGGTTATTGCTCTTGGGGAAACAACATAGGTTCTGGGTTGTACGATGTGATAGACTGAATGAAGATTTTATGGACTTTTCATCAAAAGTCTTCCCAGGCATAGCCTGACCTACCCTCACCAAGGCTAGTTGGTGGTTGGGGACAATGGGCTTGACTCTCATCTCTGTAGCATTGTGACCATAGAGATTCGAACCTGTGACCTCCTATCTACCAAACCACTTGGGAGTAAGTCTCTTACCACTAATTAATACCTTGGAAGTAATTTTCTAAATTTCCATAACTCCCATTGGACAGACTTTTCATTTGCTTCGTGGAGCAGACTATACAATGAAGATTCATAAATTTTTCTACTTTTTGGTCCATAACATTATTTTGGATCTATTTTCTTACCAAAGATTCTGATCTTTGACCTGTGCCTAGTATGCTCACCAAGCACGTCCTCTTTGTTTTTACCCAGAAAGCGATGCCTTCATCATTGTTTGATTGTAATTACACTAATGATGCTTGCAATTGTCGTTCTAAAACTGTTTTGCAGAAGGAGGACAGAACTTTTTGGAAACTTGGCACATTGCCACCGGGACTCTCTCACTTTTTATAAATTGACCTATCCTCTGGATCGGGGTTGGCATGTTGTTGGAGTTGGACATGATCCAGCCCTTAATCAAACAGAGATAGAGAATGCAGCTGCCATCCATTACAACGGAAACTACAAGCCACGGTTGGATTTGGCTGTTTTGAAGTACAAGTATTACTGGTTTAGATATGTGGTGTATGATAACCCTTACCTTGGCTTGTGCAACATTAGCGAATGAATATTTTTTGTCCATCTCACGCCCTCTAACTTACACATGTAATATTTGATCTCCAAAGAAAAGAAATGCAAAACGCCTTCTTGTTCACAGAGAAGCTGTCGATCTTTTCTTGTGTTATTTAGGGCTAGTTTGGATAGTGGTCTACTACTATTTATTATTTTATTATTATTTTTTACTACTATTTAATACTTTATTATTACTTTTTCACTACTATTTATAGAATATCTGAGATCTTCTCACTATTCAAACGCAACCTTAATCTCATTTACGTCAAGTTGACTTTTTTTTGTGAGTTGACTTCAAAACATTGCATAATTGTGAGTTGACTTCAGAAGTTGCAGTGCTGATTGCCTCAGCCATCTATAATATGTGATATCTATATATATAAATATATAGATATATAAAGAGAGAAGATATTTGTAATTTTGAATTGTGCAACTGTCGTAATTGCTTTGAAAAAAGTGAATAAAACAAGGGATTTACATGGAAAAAAAAAATTTAATAGTGGATCCCATTATTTTTTAAAGCGATTATGTAATGTTTACGCATTTCACGATTATATACAGAATTAATTATATATAAAAGTAAGTTTTTTATAAGTCTTTTTTAAGTATATTTAACATTTTTCTGTATAAAATATTGTCTACATCTAACACCTTCCCCTTTGTACGTCCCCAATTCCCTTCTTATACATTCTACAGGTGTTTGGAGCAAAGGAAATGGTTTGAAGATGATCAAGTTCAAGGAAACTGATCTAGCTAGTGTTGTGTCGTTTCTTTTTTTTCAACCTGCCAGTGTTCTCGAATATCACGTGTCGTGCCCACCTTACCACTATCACGTGTTAGTCCTCGAATATCATTGCCTACCATGGGCTAGTTACCATCATAATCTACGCAGTGAAATCTGCATAAAGTTGTGGACGTAACGTTAAAATGCAAAACTACCTCCTCATGCATGGAATCTGAAAACTCACAAAGTTTTAAGAAAGTATTTGCATTTGTTTCTTGTCAATGCGCTCCCCAACCATTCAGTCGGTATCAAAGGTCCCTAATTGGCTATCAAGAATCGAAGTGTCCTCCTCATCTAATGGGAAATGGGAAAAAGTGCTTTCCCACTATCGTGAAATGAAGAACTCCGGAGTTAGAATAGCTGACCCTTCGATTTTCCCTTCCATTCTTAAAGCATGTTCATTCCTCTCCTTTAGACGTGGAAAGTCCATCCATGCAGGTCTGATTAAGCAGGGCTTTGAATGGTTCACTTCGGTTGGCAACTCCACCTTGGATTTCTATCTGAAATGTGGAGACCTGGGTTCTTCATTGGGCGTGTTTAACCGCCTGACGAGCAGAGATTCAGTTTCTTGGAACATAATGATATATGGGTTTTTAGTTCAGGGATCGTTACAAGAAGGGTTGCAGTGGTTTTTTAATGCAAGGGTTGCTGGGTTTGAGCCTAATACTTCCACATTGGTGCTTGTTATACAGGCTTGTCAAAGACTTAGAGCTAAACTTGAGATAATGAAAGTACATGGGTACATAATTCAGGCTGGGTTTTTTACCATTGGTTCAGTTCAGAACTCAATGTTGAGTGCGTATGCGGAGGATGACATGGAGAGTGCGCAGAGAATGTTTGACGAAATGTGTGACAAAGATGTTATCTCTTGGAGTGTGCTGATTGGTGGTTATGTTAGAAGTGAGGAAGCTGAGATTGGCTTGCAGGTATTTTTGGAGATGGTATCTGAGGTTGGCATTGAGCTTGACGGTATAGTTATGGTGAGTGTCCTTAAAGCCTGCACTAGTTTGGGGGACTGGATTATGGGAACGGTGATTCACGGGTTAGTGATCAGTAGAGGTTTTGGGTTTGATCTGTATATTGGGAATTCTTTAATCGATATGTATTCAAAGTGTTATGATGCTGATTCTGCCTTCAAAGTCTTCAATGAGATATCTCAGAGAAACAACGTCTCATGGAATTCTATTTTGTCTGGATTTGTCCTAAATAAGAAGCATTTGGAAGCTCTATCGCTGGTTTATTCGATGGCGAAGGAAGGAATCGAGGCAGATGAGGTGACTCTTGTCAATATTCTTCAGGCATGCAAGTTTTTTGTGCAACCATTTCTGTGCAAGTCCGTCCACTGTGTAATAATGCGGCGGGGATATGAATCAAATGAACTGGTCCTAAATTCTCTAATTGATGCTTATGCAAAATGCAATCTTGTTGAGCTGGCATGGGAACTTTTTGATGGGATGGAGAGAAGAGACGTGGTTTCTTGGAGCACCATGATTGCAGGGTTCAACTATTGTGGCAGAACTGATGAAGCAATAGCTGTTTTCCATCAGATGACCCTTGCACAAGAGAAGCTCAATGTTGTTACCATCATCAATCTTCTAGAGGCCTGTTCAACTGCAGCTGAACTGAGAAGGTCGAGGTGGGCTCATGGAATTTCAATTCGAAGTGGCTTGGATGCACAAGTGGCAGTTGGGACTGCAATTGTTGAGATGTACTCAAAGTGCGGTGCGATAGAAGACTCAAGGAAGGCCTTTGAACAAATTCTTGAAAGGAATGTTGTTTCATGGAGCGCCATGATAGCGGCATATGGCCTGAATGGTTTTGCACGTGAAGCCTTAGCTTTGCTCACTGAAATGAAACAAGAGGGAGTGGAGCCAAATGCCGTGACAGCTCTTTCAGTGCTATCTGCTTGTAGTCATGGCGGGTTAGTTGAAGAGGGGCTCTCTTTCTTCAGTTCGATGGTTCAAGATCACGGGGTTGAGCCTGGGTTGGAACATTATTCATGCATGGTCGACATGTTGGGTCGGGCAGGAAAACTTGATATTGCAATGGATTTAATCAACAAGATTCCTGAAGGTTTTGAGGCTGGTGCAAGTGTTTGGGGGGCACTTTTGAGTGCTTGTAGAAGCCATGGGAACAGTGAGCTTGGTGCGGGAGCTATCTCTCATCTTCTTGAGCTGGAGCCATTGAATTCCGCAGGTTATTTGCTTGCATCGAACATGTATGCATCAAATGGATTATGGATGGATGCGGCGAGGATGAGAAGGTTGGTGAAGGAGAGAGAGATGAGGGTTGTTGCTGGTTACAGCTTGGTGCATGTTAACAACAGGGCATGTAGATTTTTAGCTGGGGAAAGGTCCCACCCACAAGCCGGTGAAATACGTAGTTTAGTTGACCATCTACATGGTTGTATGAAGATTGATGAGAATTTACCGATCATTGAATGCTGCAGTTAAGGTCTAACAAAGAATTAAGGGCTATTGTCTTCAATGAAGGCAATACATTAATAAAAATATACAGCACTGCCCTCTTAAAAAAAGAAAAAAGAAAAGAAAGGTGTGCAACTTGAATTAAAAATGAAGGAACAAGTAAATAGTCGAACTTGAATTGAGCAATATCATGTGTCAATATGCCTGCAAATAATCTCTGCATTCCATTGATACCGACTAAAGAAACACATCCGGTTTTATGTCAAGGGTAAAAGAAGGTGGTGCTGAAATTTAGTTGTTGAGGCGACATCAATTTCTCACGGCAAGTGTCACGTATCAGTCATAGATTCTTTTGGTAACGCATGTAAGGAAAGTCATTACCAAATGTGTATTGGGTCGATGCTTGTTTGTGAAGGCGACGATGGAATTGGGAAGCAGCACACTACCAGTTAGGAGTTTCGAATCGTGTTTATTAAGGCGACTAGTACGATAAGGCATCAGTTTTCACTTTCGGAAAAGCTACAAGTCGTCTTCAGTACACACTAATATACTATACGGTTCGTTTGGAGATAGCATTAATGTTGCTTGTCGGTTTCTCATTAATCTGCATTAAAATCAGAGGCTGTTCTCTGTGCGTTTGGACTATCCGTCACTCATTTTCTTCAACACGAAGGCACCCGCAAACCCAGTAAAGCAGTGCTTGTAACCCACCAAAATCTCATTTCCCATTGCTCTTTCCACCTCCTTTTAGTTTGCTTCTCATGAATTGAACCGTACGAGGACCACCGTTCTGGTTTTCTCAGAAACAACACGATTTGAAAAAAATATATAACAAAAAGAAAAGAGTCATGGTCTCATCTTCAGGTTTGCTCGTTGTTATCGCTCTATTCCGGGTAAGAAATCTTTCTTTTTTCGTTCTTTTTTTATTTATCATTTATGTTTTGGTTATGTTTAATTTTCACGAAGAAAAGAATCTGTCTTTTGGATTTCAAGGGGAGATCTTGAGTTCTTTGAAGTTTGATGGTTTCGCGTTGTCAAACATGAAGTGTTGAATAAAGGATTGGTTCGTTGATTTTTGTTTTGAAATTTTTGGTCACCTGTGGTGGGATAGCGAAACTCTGTTTTACGTTCTTGTTTATTAATTTCGCTAAGAAAAGTGGTTATCTAGGGATATCTAGTTGATCGGAAACTCTACAAAATATTTGTTAGTGTGGGTGTATTTGGAGAAAAAAATGAGAATCCATTTGTGTGCTTGGATTGTGGGTAATAGTTGAACATGTAGCTTTGCTTCATGACTTCAAACATATTCATTTTTTTGGCGCTGCTCTTAAAGGTATTATACATACATACCGTAGCTTTGCTTCTTCCTTAAAAAGTTACCTACATGCTGTAGTTGGCCAAAGTTGCGCGCTTTATGCTTGTAATTCAGTGAGTAATTCTTGTTCTTGTAGGTGATTGTTTTCACTTCTTTGCTGAGTGCTGAGAAGACTGATTCAGGGATTCTTTTGGTCTCAGACATAAAATCTGGGTATGGCAACTTTGCTCCGCTTAACTTATGCAAATGGAACTCACCTATTAAAAAATATGCAAATGGATTTCAGTTTTGCATTATTGAATGACATTGTTTTTAAGATGAATGTATTTGACCCGTTATCTCCTTTATTGATATATTCTCGATTGCCCACTGAGCAAGGTGTTTATTAATTTCTGTGCAACTTCCAAGTTTTCCGACTTCTCTTTCTTTTACACTAGGATTAAGATGGCTCTGGTTTGGTGGTCAGGGAAAGGCATGCTAGAGAATACTGTGCAATGTATGATATATGTGGCGAACGCAGTGATGGGAAAGTTTTGAACTGTCCTTATGGTTCCCCATCTGTTAAGGTATATGATTCGTGGCTAGTCTGTTAGACATGTCACACCAACATGTGCATCAGGAGTGAAAAATCTCTCTTCCTCTGTTTTCTTTGAACGTAATTCAACAATATGAATGCACTGTTTTGGTGGGTGTCATAACTCATTATATGCTTTGCAGCCGGATGATTTACTTTCTTCCAAGATTCAAAGCTTGTGTCCAACAATAAGTGGAAATGTTTGTTGTACAGAGGCTCAGTTTGATACATTGAGGGCACAAGTTCAGCAGGTAAGATTTCACCACACATACCCATTTATACAAACACACATACAGATATATATTTATATATTTATGAAAATAACTTAATTATTAACATTCATTTTAGTTCATTTGTAATTAAAATGACTTCATTCCTTATAATCAACGGCCAACCTGCACTCTTATCTGCTTATTATATGGGAGTGGAAGTTGCATACTTTTAACTATTGCAAGATATAGGTTAAATTGATCTATCTCATAATATGGCTATCATATAAGGCTTTTTTTTTTTTTTCTAAATGGATGTATATCTCTTAGATTGAGTTTTTTGCTTGTGCTTTAGGGATGGTCAATCTGTTTGCTTCACTTTTTACCTCTTAGATTTAAAGGTTTTACTTTTTATGCTGTTCTCCTGAAGTTAAATTTCTTAGTTCATCAATTTCTATTTTAAAATAGATGCAAGTAGATAACGCGGTCCAATATATCTGTCTAAAACTTGGGTTATTTAATTTACTTTTTTGATGTTATTCTGGAAGCTGAGAATGCTTGTTGATTTTTTTGCTTGTTGACAAAGAAAATGTGGTCATTTTGAGAGCATTAAAATCTGGAAGTTTATTGCTGTCCCTACATGGATAATTTAGGGAAAGAAACAGTCAAATCTTTTGAAGGGGCTGAACACGTGAACTTTCATTGATTTGTTCAAATCTTTATTTTTGCTCCATGATTCGATGTCTGCGCTTTCCCTTCTTTTGTTTTTTTTGATAAGTAAAAATTTTATATATCAAAAGGAGAAACCAAGTACACTGAAAGTATACAAGAAAACACCTTGCCCAAAAAGACCCAACAAGCCCCTAAAGACCCAAAAAGCCCAAAAAAACCACCCAAAATACATCAGACCCGACCCAACCCCTAGCTTCCCGTAGAACTAAAGCTCTACCCGAACACCAACCCTAACATCTTGATTCCCCCCTCCCCCGTCTTCACAATGCCCTCCCTTTAGACTTTCCTCTAGATGAGCTACCACCCTTAGCGTCGTAGTTGATTGTCGAAAAAAGACGCTGTAACTCCCTGTTTTTCTTAAAACTTGATTTGGTTTCAAGCGTGCGGCTTGCCTCGATCGCAGTAATTAATTCTTTAAATTGGTCTTCACATCCTCCATGTGTAATTCCCACAAACTGCTGAATCTCGTTAACTTTAGGCAAAATCCAATCCGCTATTGGAGGAAGAGAGACCAGGGGAGCCACAGTATCTAACTGCACTCCCGACTCTAAACATTCCTCTACATAAGGCACCAACGTCAAATCCATTGATTCTCCAGTATCTCCATTAGTTCTCTCTAATGGTGTCGGGGTCCCCATTGGAGATTCTGGGGTGACAACAAGTCCCTTCACCTCTGGGGTGATAGTAGATCCTACATCTCCTTCAGGCCTTGACAGTACACCCTTTTCCTTCAACTCTGACGGAGCCATAGTTTCTTCTAGGACCAAAGGTGTAAAACCAACTATCGAGCTATCCTGTGTTACACGAGGCGAGTGACATTCCATTACTGGTGTCTCTACGCCAATACCCGATGTAGACCCCGCTTCAAATAACCCTGATTTCCTTTTGACCCGCCATACTCTCTTGGATCTGGTTATAGGGATAGGGCCGAATCCAATCTTCCGTTTTCCTTTTTCTAAGTTTAAAGGATTCGGACCTATCATGTTTCTTACCACCCTATTGCCTCCAGCTGAAAGCCGGTCTATTTTCGTAGACAAGAGAGTTATTACTGCCTTCAACTCGACAAGTTGGGTTTCCATCTCCTTCAAAGAATTGTGCATATCGACAAGCTGGTCCTGCGGCATGATTTGCAGCCCCTCCACACTCTGAACCTCCGAAGCATGACCCGTCTTAAGAGCTGCCGCATAAGATCGCCTCGCCCATGAGGATGTACTTGGATCTTTCTCCATGTTCTCCCTCATTGCCACACCACCCCCAGCACCTTGTCCTTCCAAGCCTTCACTCCCTCTCTTGTCGAAAGAAAAATGATGCAGCACCTCCCCCATCCTTTTCCAGCCACTGCCCCCCTCTTCAGGAATGAAAATAAAATTCCTCCTTCCCCCACCACCATACTCCTCCACCACCATATAACGTCCTCGAGCATTCGAGCAACGATGCACCGTGAAACTGCGTCGACCTTCCCGGACAGTGGAGAAGAAATCTTGTTTCTTATCCTTTGTGCACTCTTCCATGGCCTTGGCCAGCCATTGTACTGTTGTTGAGCCCAGAACCAATTTAGATATCACCCTCCGACTCCTTTCAGTAATGGCCAACATGCCCCCCTCCTTCACCAATGTAAAAGATTTAAATTCTATGGCCAACTCCATAGAAGAACCCTTACTGACCCACTCCCCTTCTTCAACAATCATTCGTCATCTCAGAAACTAGATCAGAAGCCCGTTGGGACTGGACTCCAGTTCGTGCTCCCTGCAAGCAGTAGAGTTTTCTTGGACTCCAGCTGCAAATCGTACTCACAAGAGATGCCGGAGTACTTTAGCATTCTTATCTATTTATTAAAATAATATTACTTATCAAAGAAGGTTATTCTTGAAGGAATTTCAGTTAGGCTTGCTTGTCCAAGATCATTGTACCGTTTTCTATATAAACCTGCGTTACAAATAATTTTTCCAAAGGATGGAATTTGTGCACCTTGTAGTCGTAATGTATGCTTCTTTGCAGGCAATACCATTTCTTGTGGGCTGTCCAGCATGCTTGAGGAACTTTTTGAATATTTTCTGTGAGCTTTCATGTTCTCCAGATCAGAGTCTATTCATCAATGTTACTTCTACCTCTGAGGTCAGGAATACTGATAAATGCAATCCTGAGCTTGTTTGCAGCAATTTAGATTTACTAATTGTAGGAAACTTTTATTTTTCCCATAAAATGCTTACGAACATATTTTATGCTTACATGCCTTAAAAATTCCTTCATATAGTTGCATTTTGTGGTGATGTTTCGAGCATTATACATGGTTTGATGGATTCTCACCCTCCCCTAACCCCAATACCTCTTTGCAAACAACAATCACCTATATAAAAAATAATGGAACGCCTACTGCTCATAAATTCATTAGTGTTTTCCATGCAAGTTCAGTGTGAGACCAGATTTATATTTAATTATGATCGTAGCACCACCTTTCAATTTTTGGCAAATCATATCCTTCATAGATGCCATGCAAGTTGACCATGCTGTCCTATGACTCACTAATGCAGGCTGGTGTCAAGCTATCCTGTAATTGTGATGGTTGCCTTTCATAATTTGATAGTCTTTTTTTATATGTATAATTTGATATTTTTTTTTATATAGTCTTTATGGAACTTCCATGCATATCATTCTCATGGTTCATCACTATTTTGCTTCAGGTTAAAGGTAACATGACGGTCGATGGCATTGATTTTTTTGTAACTGATACCTTTGGTGAAGGGCTTTATGACTCCTGCAAGGATGTAAAGTTTGGCACAATGAACACACGGGCCATAGACTTTATTGGTGCTGGTGCTAAAAATTTTAAAGGTGAGATACTAGGGCATGTTTGGTTTCAATATTTTTGAAAACATTTAGGGAATTTTTGAGATTTGTTGTTCATTGGGTTTTGTGAAAGGAGATGGAGGAAATTTTGAGTAATTTGTTTTTTAAATATATTTTGTATTGGGGTTTGTGAAAGTGGATGGTAGAATTGAAAAGCTGTTTGAATTTAATTTTTTAAATATGGTTTTTGTTTGATTTTTGTGTATGAGTAATGATTGGATGAAGAGTTGAAATAGTGTATTTTTTGAGATTTTAGGATGTTTGGTTGATTTGAATTTGTAAAACTTTTGAAATAATCCCCTAACCCAACAGGGCATAGGATTTGGAGGGTTTATCAGCATGCAATGAACACAGTCACAATCTGATTGTTTTTGGCTGTTATATGTTATTTTCAATCCCTATTAGATACAATGAGTTTGCAATGATATTTGTTTAGACATAGTTGGGTTGGGCTATTATTAATTAGTAAGGGTGATTACCTAACTTCATCTGGCCTGTTGCCCTGAGGCAGAGTCGCAGAGTATAGACCTTTGGGTTAGGGGTACAATTAATTTAAAAGACTAATCCGTAACTATGGGTTTTTTTTAACTACTTTGTGAGGGGTCATGGGTGGGGTTTCAACTATTGCTTTAAACTAGGGATATTAATCTGTAACAAGCCTTATTTTAATTTATTTATTTTGCTGTTTAAGGTTACAAAATATGAAAATGGTATACTTGATAATCTACCCACCTGTGTGGACCATCCGGATCTTGTGCAGTTACTTCAACAATTGTAGGGAACCCGAGTCTATTTACATATAGATAAAGAATCAAGAACTCAGCCCATGACTACCCAGCTATATATATATATATTTTTATAAAAAAATCTTAGTACCAACTTCATTGTCAAACTTGAATAAAACCTTTGCATCCTTATTACTCGAATGAAGGTGTCCATTAGGGAGCTCCAATTTTCCATTTTTGTGTGTATGCTTGAAACTGAATTCAAGTTGCTAAGCATCTTATGGCCAAGCGATGTGTACAAATTAGAGTGTGCATCCCTGCTGCACTTTGTTATTATATACTTGCTCCAGTTTTAATGCATTTATTTGCAATGATTTTTGCCAGAATGGTTTGCATTTATTGGTCAGAAAGCAGCCCCTGGTTTTCCTGGTTCACCTTATGCCATTAATTTTAAGTCAAGTGTTCCTGAATTGTCTGCTATGGAGATAATGAATGTGTCTGTATTAGCATGTGGTGACACTTCACTGGGTTGCTCTTGTGGTGATTGCCCTTTAGCACCTGCGTGCTCCAGTTCAGAACCTCCTTCTCCACACAAAAAAGATCCCTGCTCGTTTAGAATTGGATCGCTTAAGGTAGATGCAATAAAGATTGGTTCATTTTCTTTAACTTTTTTGTTTCTCTCTTTCTATTTGTTCATAGGACGTTGATATTTCGTATTTTTAATGACTAAATAATGAATGAAGTACCAATTTACTGATCAAGAAAAAAAAAATCAACGAAGTACCAATTTTGATGATTAAATAATGAAGGAAGCACCCAACTCATAGGTAATGAATTTTATGCAAATGCAGCCTTCTAATGCATTGCATCGACTTGATTTGATGATGCTTGCAGGTCACCTGTGTTGAACTTTCTTTAGTGATCCTGTATATCATTTTAGTCTCTGCTTTTCTTGGATGGGGTTTGTTTAATCAGACGAGAGAAAGGAGGAGGCATGCACCAACAACGGAACCATTGTTGAATGTCGCAGATGATGGCGAAATTAATATTGTTGACCTACAGAAGAATGGGAGGCTTGCTCCAAAGGTAGATTTTAATAACTATTTCTGTATATCTTAAGATCCAATGATTTTATGATCTCCTTTCTATTTGCATTGCTTTTATGTTCAGTATTATATTTTATGTAGTGTTTCAGCTTCACTAAGCATGCACCTTGAAAAAGGAATCCGTTACCTGACACCTGTCAGTTAAGATTAAGGCCCAAGTGAATGGAGAAAAGGGTTATTCTAGTTGCAGCGGAATTGACCTTGATGTGTGATTACATTCCTTTTAGCAATAATATTTAGGATTCTTAGATTCAACTTGTGATTTTGTTCTTTACATTGCGTAATACAACATGATCATCAGGTGCAAGGGATGGTCTCTCAGGTGTCACATGATGTGCAAATTTCTGTTATTCAAGGGTATATGTCGAGCTTTTACAGGTCAGCAGCTCTACCATTCTCTAGCATATGTAGTCTGTATTCTGTGGTCAGAAGCTCTACTATTGCATATGGCATGAATAATAAGACCACTGAATCATTTTTTCTGTTGTTTCCAGGAGATATGGAATTTGGGTTGCTAGAAATCCCACTCTTGTGCTCTGTTCCTCATTGGCAGTTGTTCTTCTGCTTTGCTTAGGTCTAATGCGATTCAGGGTGGAGACCCAGCCAGAGAAGGTATCTTATCGTCATCTCAATTATTCCATAGAACACAGAAGGGATGCTTATTTGTGACTCCAACTCTTTTGAATCTGGGGTCTATTTAATGTGTGTTTTGATTGGTTAATTAGGATAAAATATAGCCTCTAGCATAAAAGCCTCAAGTCTTCATTTCTTGGGAGATGTAGAAGAAGTTTTAAGTCCAATACTTGAGATTGTAGGTTTAGGGACATTTCTACGCTTACTATGTTCCTAGTCTATGTTCTGCATGTCATATTCTGTTAGGGGCCTGTTCCATGATCTTTTTGTTACAATCAACTGTATATTCATTTGAGCTTGGCCTTGCTCTAGTCTCTTTAAAGATTGTTGCTTCCCTAATATTTCAGCAATGGACCATTTACCTATGTAAGTATCCACAGTGTTGGTTCTTACTAACTAGGCTGCTTTATATGCTAACCACCAATATCTTTATTTTTTTATAAGTACTAAGTTATTTTATTGATATGAAGGTAAGCATATCCCAGGCTAACCACCAATATATTGTAGGATTACCATTAGTCATGCATGAACGTTTGCTTATGAATTGCTGATAATTATCCAGAAGAACACGAGGATGGTGTATTTGCAAATATTAGTAAGTAGGGAGCTATCCATTTTTGTATGGTCAGTCTTATGGGTCTATACCCTAGGACTTTGTGATCATATTGATGGCATGCATGCTTTGGTGCCCCAGAGAAATAAATCTTGATTGAACTTATGTTTGCCAATGATGGTTCTATTCTTCTAACATGAAGATTTAAGAACCACGTTTCTTAGTTGTCGTTTTAGCTAATGATTTACTTTCAGAATTTTGTCAGGATCGAACTTTTTGTGTGTAATTTTGAACAAAAGTTTCTGCACACTGCAGTTGTGGGTTGGCCCTGGAAGTAAGGCAGCAGAAGAGAAACAATTTTTTGACAGCCACCTTGCCCCCTTTTACAGAATTGAACAGGTCTTAGCATTTCGTGCTTACTTTCTTTATCCATGACCTATTGCGATTTCTTATGACATACTTGCTAATGTGTATTCTTACTTATTTATTTTAAACAGAAAGAAAATCTTCTTTACCCAATTCTCATTTATGTTATTTTTTTTTATCGATAAACAATATTTTATTGAGAATAAAGTAGACAAAGGCCCGAGTATACGGGATATATACAAGAGTGTCACTTATATATGCGAGTTTAGCGATACAAGGAAGTCATGAAAAGACATTCCATTAAAATCAATTACAATCAACCAATGGAGCAAGGTATTGAAAAATAAACTTCTAAGCGCTTCCCTTGATCGCTCTCGATCTTCAACACTTCTTGCATTCCTCTCCCTCCAAATACATCACCATAGACAAATTGGTACAATCTTCCACACTTTTATGATTTGAGGGTTACCCCGGATGCCTCGCCTAGAAGCTAGGAGGTCGATTACCCTTTTTGTCATCACCCAACTAATCCCACCCGAGCAAAAAAATCATTCCACAGGGTTGTAGCAATCTCACAATGAATTAATAGATGATCTATGGATTCTCCACTCTTTTTGCACATACAACAATCTATGACTATGTTGTGGCGTTTTCGTAGATTGTCTGTTGTGACACAAAGAAATTTGCCTTCATGGGTGCTTTTGTCTGCCAAATACTCTTCCATGGGAATGGCGTTGTATTATGCATGATCATGGCATGATAGTAGGAGCATGTGAACTTCCCTTTCTTATAAGGGTGCCAAAAGATTGTCTTCAGCTCCCCTATTTATACGGGTAGAGTACACTAGATCATAGAACTCCTAGAAAGCGTCAACTTCCCAATCTTGTGCGTCTCTAAAGAATGTAACGTTTCATTGGGGAGTACCATTAGAAATAATTAAGAGGTCTGCAATTGTGGCTTCTTTCATTCTTGCTAAGCCATAGAATTCTAGGTAAGCTTCCTTGAGTGTTGTATCGCTACACCATACATCATGCCAAAATTTGATTTTGGACCCATTACCCACCTCAAAACGGATATTTCTTGAATATGTGTCCCATCCTCTTCTTATGTGTTTCCATAAACCAATCCCATATGTCCCATTTACCTAATTTGAACACCATCCTCCCCATGGTTCACCAGACTTCGATTCTATGATGACTCTCCATAATGCTCCTCATTCATTGTGGTATCTCAATGGCCATTTGCCAAGCAAGACTTTGTTAAAAGATAGCAAGTGCCGGATTCCCAATCCTCCTTTTTCGGGGGGATAGGGGAGCACGCCGTGGCCCATTCCCCCCCCCCCCCCCCCCCAAAAAAAAAAAAAAAAAAAAGAAATCCCGTTAAAGTTTCTCCATGCATAGAGCCACCTTTGTGGGAAGCAGAAATAGTGAGAGGAAATAGGCTTGCAAGTTGGATAGGGTACTTTTGATTAACGTCACCCTACCACCTTTGGATAGATACATCATCTTCCAATTAGCTAGTTTTTGCTCCATTTTTTCTAGTACTTCATCCTAAATAGATTTTGATTTGAACGGGGCACCCAAAGGAAGACCCAAATATTTCATCGGCAGCTGAGATATCTTGCATTCCAAATTTTTAGCAATGCTTGCCACATTCGGAACGTTCCCCACTGGGACTACTTCTGATTTAGCCAAGTTCACATTTGACCCTGAAACTGCTTGAAAGCATAAAAGGAGTGCTCTCAAAGCTCAGATTTGACCATGACTAGCGCCAATTTGTGTATTTTGCCAATTTTTTTTTGGAAAAATGACTATTTTGGTTCCTGAAGTTTACAAAAATTCCATTTTGGTTCCTAACATTTAAAACATGGCTTTTATCAAGTTCATGATATATTTAATAATGTGGAAATTACACCTTTTGCCCACAAACTACTTCCTATTTTTGCTTTTCACCCTACACCACAAAATGGTTCGACTTGCACCCTAAACTTCCAATTGGTTTCATTCATCTTAATTCTCTCATATTAGCCTAGAGTGCAAATTGAAAAATATAGGTATTTTAGGACTCAAATTGAAACCTTTTGTAGTTTAGGGGACAAAGATAAAAATAGGTGGTAGTTTGTGGGTGAAAGTGTAGTTACCTTTCAAATACTCCAAGTGCTTGATCGTGACTTTTGGATGTTTGTAACCAAATTGGGACTTTCTGTAAACTTTTTGCACCGTCTTTTGGTGGGTACCTAGTGAGAGTCTGAATTACAAGGACGTAGGGCCAATTTAGGGTTACTGTGGGTAATATAGCTTTTAATTATAGAGCTTTGGTCCATAGAGCTTTTGTTAAAAAGTTCTACAATTGAAAAACTGTTTGTTCGTTTAGTAAACATGTCTAAAGTACTTTTGTCACGGTTGTTATCAGCATCTCCCGTAATCTCTGTAGGAGCTATTCAACAAAAGCTTCAGTTTGGGGCTTTTTTAAAAAGTGGGGTTTTGGCCTTTTTTAATGATTAAAGCACTTTTTATAAATTTACCAAACATACAATTTTTCTTCATAAGAGCTTTTAACTTGTTAAAAGTACTTTTCAAGCTCAAACTTAAAGCCAAACAGGTACATAGCCAATAGAAAATAGCATTATAGTTAACTAGTGAACTTTGACTTGACTTGAGTTTCTTGTGTGGACCATGAATATTCTTCCCCTTGCAATATAAATGGATGTGTCCTGTTGTTCTTTTCTTTGAATACTTGACATGCAGTTGGTGTTTGACAGTATGTGTATGTTTCAGCTCATAATAGCGACGATGCCTGATCCACAACATGGCAAGTTGCCTAGCATTGTCACGGAGGATAATATTCAGTTACTCTTTGAAGTTCAAAAGAAGGTAATTGATTTTGTTCTACTTTTCAATGAGAATCTATATATGTGAAACCTGAGTTGATTTAACGAGTTGATTTAACACCCCCCCCCCCCCCCCCCCCAAAAAAAAAAAACAAAAAAAAACCAAAACAAAAGAAAAGGTTCTTATCTGTTTTGTACAGTGTAGATGATAACCTCTTTGTTCATTGCTTTATTTTGATAGGTTGATGGAATCTCTGCTAACTATTCAGGTTCAGTGGTGTCTCTAAGTGACATTTGCTTGAAGCCTCTTGGCCAGGATTGTGCCACTCAAAGTATTTTGCAGGTTTCCTCATGTTCTCTTTGCATGTATAGTGTTTTGCATGTGGAATGCCTATGTATATATGTAACCCCCAGGAGTTGACTCGTGATAAAGGCCTTGGTCTTGGTGGTATGCTCCTTCCAAGGTCCAAGGTTCGAATCCCATTGGGTGCAACCAATCTCTTGGGGCCATTGGATTGGGGATTTTCCCATTGAATTACCTGAGGTGCACTTGCGAAAAACTCCTTGCCAAGGGCCTGTGCACCCCCAGGATTGGTCTGCCAATAATATATATATGTCCATGATACATTTTGGTTTCTTTTCATTTTTCCCTGAAATACTGAAATATGTGTTTTAAGTAGATATGGCCACCTCTATACTTGGGCTATGCCTAATTATGAGGATCAATAAATTTTCTTAACTCTCAAAAAAAAAAAAAAAAAGATATGGCCAATTCATATTGTTTACTTTTCAACCATTACTTTTTTTTTCCTCTCATTTTGCTTACATTTTTTTTTTCCTGATAGTATTATAAAATGGATCCTGATAACTACGACAGTTTTGGTGGAGTACAACATGTGGAGTATTGCTTTCAGGTAACATAGCTACCTTTGTTTTATAATTATATCACATCAATATTTGAGATTTTAAAAGCTTTTTTGTCTGTTGACGCTAGATTTATTTGAGTGTTACATGTTTTGTCAGGGAATTGTAAGTTTTTACTTTTTGGGATGGGAACTAAATGGCCCATGTCTTTGGAAATCATTGATTAATGATGTGGCCTTATGTCGGACTGGATTTGTGAGGAAGATAGGAAGAAATAAGATGAAGAATAAGAGATCCATGTGGGATCAAATTGTCAGCCATGCCCTTGTTAATTTTTAAGAGGGAAGTTTTGCATATATGGAATTAGGGCTGCAAATGAACAGAGCAACTCGTGAACAACTCGATCTCGGCTTGTGTATTCTCAGTTCGAATTCGGTTCATTTAATAAATGAGATGTTCGTAAACACTAATATTGGTTCGAATATTAAACGAGCAAAACTCGTATAAACTTGGCTTGACTCGGTTTAGACTCGTGAACAAAATTCGTATAAGCTCGACTTGACTTGTTTGAGCTTATTTTGAAGCTCGTAATATGTTTTATATATGTATGTGTTATATATATACTTGGCTCTTGCCTACTCTAAAGACTTTTTTTCTCTCTGTACAACTTTTCTCTTTGTACAACTTTTCTCTTCGATGATTTTTACGTGTGGTTAGTGAGTTTAGGTGAGTTTGAGTATAATGGGAGTCCTAAAAAAGTTAGTTATTGAATCAAAAGACTTTGTTTTGATTCGGGAGGGAGGCTCCTTGATCATTACTAAGAGGAGTTGGAAGGTTTTGAAGGAGATACGTCTGGAGAAAGCAATGGTACACTAGTTTATTAGAGTATTGGAGGAATGTCTGAGGGGTGGGTTGAAGGAGATGTACGCTACGACAAGGGAAGGTGACAGAAGCTTCATAGCACAGAGGTGCTCAAATACTCGCGGCAGATATATGGCACTGGTGGAATATGGTGGGGGTTGAAGGCGTAACTTTATCTTCATTCTAGAAGATGTGGAGGAGAGGGGCTGGAGGTGTTTGACTGATGTGATGAAAAACCTTATCTCGGAGGAAAAAGTTGTGAACATTATGGAGGTGAGATTTTGCAGAGGCTACCGGTGATGAAGTTCAATACGCAGCATTTGTCGTATAGGGAGGCTTTGGTGTAGTCCAGGGAACAACTTAGGGGCGGAGGCATTGGCGGTAGGGTACCTCTTGGTAATACTAGAAGTTAGTAATGGTTCCTAAGCCCTCGGGTACAGTATGTATGCAGAGGGAAAGAGGTGATGGTAGGTCCTTTGATGGCTTGTCGAAGAGAGGCATGTACGCTACCTTACAAAAAATGCAAACACAGGTGGAGGCACTGCAGGAGCAAATCAATTTATTGATATGGTGCGTGGAGGAAGATGAGGAGGTGGGCTTGGGCTTGGGGGCACAGGGATGTGGGCAACCTGAAGTTGTGGGCTTATCGGATGGAAAGGGCCGAATGGAAGGGCCTAAGGGTCAGTTTTGTTGGCCAAACAAGGGCAAATCCAAAGTAGGAGCCCAGCCCGTTTGGAGAATCAGGAAGGGAGGAGAGGCTGGCCCATCTACCGGAGGGAGGTTGTAGGGTGCGCCGGTGGAGAGATCCCAATAGTTTCGTCCCCGGCCGAGAAGCTGTCGACTGTGAGTAACTAGGTGGAGACGACGGCGTTAGAAGAGGTCAAATATGTTCCTACGGTTGTCGCATAGTTGATTGTCAATACTCAGTCTCAACAAGGACAAACAAGGCCGATAGACAGAGGTGGAGAGCCCCCTCTCAAGATTCAGCCGGTAGCTTTGCCGGCGAGTGACTTTTACCCATTGGATGTAGCCTGTGTGCTATTTTCAGAGTTTGGTGATGTAGCACAGATGAGTGTCGATACTCAATCCCAACAAGGACAACTAAGGCCGACGGACAGATGTGAGATTCAGCCGACAGCTTCATCGGCGAGTGACTTTTACCCACTGGATGTAGCCCATGTGCCAATTTCAGAGTCCATGGGGCCTTCAAGGATGCTAGTTGTTACAAGGGACTCCTCTGAGTGGGGGTAAAAGCCTATCTATATAAAGAAAAATCTAGAAGTGTCAATGAAGACACATTGGGCATCCAGGGATGCGATTGACATGAGGGGGGACCCGATTCCTCTACAATACTTGCTGCCAAATTAGTCTAGTGTTTCCAACTAGGTGTTGCATAAGGTAAAGGAAATCTTGCATTGTGTAGGAATTGAGTGTGAAGGTTTGGAGGAATAATTTATGGCTTTACTAATAGCCATTGAAGTGGGACATGGTCAGTTAAAGAAATCAGATTCCAAAAAACAGTGGGAACTAAAGAGGCTAACATGATCTCTAAATTATGAAGGTCGCTCAAGCTCAAGCAGAGAAAGAGCTAAGGGGAGGGGACAAGCTCCACATATATGTAGCCCAAAATAGTATCTTGGAATGTCTGAGGGCTTAACGCAGCAAGTAAGCGCCTTCGGGTGAAAAACCTGTTTCGTGAGTGGAAGGCGGACTTTGTGTGTTTACAAGAAACTAAATTGAAATTTATCGTAGGGAAGACTTCGGAGTTTATGGAGCTGAACATATGTGGATTGGGCCTATTTTGCTTCTGATGGGGTATCAAGAGGTGTTTTGGTGATGTGAGATAGAAGGGTGGTGGAGAAGTTGGAGGCGTTTATATAGGAGTATACAGTGGCATGTTCTTTTAAAAGTGTAGATGATAATTTTGTATGGGCCTTCACTGGCATTTACGGGCCAAACCTGGACAGCAGTAGAAGATTATTGTGGGAAGAACTTGCCGGAATCCATAGCTGGTGGGATTTACCTTAGTGCATAGGTGGTGATTTCAACGTTATACGTTTCCCAAGCGAACGTTCAGTAGACAGTAGGATGTGACCAGCAATGACAGAAGTCTTGAAGTGTATTTTTGACTTGGGTTTGGTGGATATCCCCCTCATGGGAGGTGCTTATACATGGTCC
The DNA here is from genome assembly GCA_003123785.1 of Pterocarya stenoptera. Lineage (NCBI taxonomy): Eukaryota > Viridiplantae > Streptophyta > Magnoliopsida > Fagales > Juglandaceae > Pterocarya > Pterocarya stenoptera. Next base: position 80,311 of record QEOT01003274.1, read on the forward strand.
AATAATCACACTGGTCTAGATTGGATAGATTCTTAGTCTCGTCGGAGTGGGAAACACACTATCCGAACCTTTGCCAAAAGAGGTTGTCTCGCCTTTGTTTGGATCATTTTCCACCATTACTAGATTGTGGGGGTATTCAACGAGGGCGTCGGTATTTTAAATTGAGAATATGTGGCTGAAAACCGAAAGTTTTGAGGAAAGGGTACGACAATGGTGGTCTTCGTATCAGATCCAGGGTACCCCAAGTTTTATTTTTGCATGTAAATTGAAAGCTCTAAAGCATGATTTAAAATTATGGAACACTAAATCATTTGGTGATGTAGGTGACTATAAAAAGTCCACGTTGGAGGAGCTTCAGGAGGTAGAGAAGACACAAGAGGGTCGGGCTCTCTCTCTGGAGGAAGTTTCTCGAAAGGCTGAATTAGTGGCAGAGCTAGATAGGGTTATGTTATTGGAGGAGATCTCGGCTTCAAAAATCAAGAGCATTGTGGTTGAAAGAAGGAGACCGAAGTACAAAGTTCTTCCATAGGGTGGCCAACTCTCATTGGAGAACTAACAACATTGAGATGTTGAAAATAGATGCCAGGGACTGTGTGGAGGCTCCTGTGATTAGGGAGCATGTTACTAACTTTTTTGAACATATACTCTGTGAGTAGGTGGGATGGCGGCCAAAACTTGATGGACTAGCTTTTGAGTCTATTGATACACAGCAAGCCTTGTTGTTGGAGAGGCACTTTGAGGAGATGGATGTTCACAACGTGGTAAGGAGAATGGTCAAAGATAAAACATTTGGCCTAGATGGTTTTTCCATGGGATTTTTTTCAGACTTGTTGGGATGTGGTGAGGGAGGATCTAATGAGAGTGTTCCATGAACTCTTTTTGGTTGGGAAGTTTGAGAAAAGCCTCAACGCCACATTTATCGCACTTACTCCCAAGAATCTTGGGGCATCGGAAGTGAAGGATTACCGGCCCATTAGCCTCGTGAATGGAGTGTATAAAATCTTATCGAAGGTGTTTGCAAATCGCCTAGGGGAGGCCCTAGGGAGAATCATTACAAAATTCCAAAATGCATTTGTGAATGGTAGACAAATTCCAATGAATGTCTGGACAGTAGACTAAAATCTAATAGTCGAAGATTCTATGCAAATTAGATATAGAGAAGGCGTACGATCTTTTTAATTGGGAGTTATTACTTTATTTGCTTGGGAGGTGTGGGTTTGGGGAGAAATGGTGCTTGTGGATTAGATGGTGTATCTCAACGGCGAAGTTTTTAGTCTTGGTGAATGGCAGTCCAAATGGTTTCTTTAACAGCTCCCGAGGTCTAAGACAAGGAGATCCTTTGTCCCCACTTCTATTTGTCATTGTTAAGGAGGTGCTTAGCAGAATAATTCTAGCCTTGGTGAACAGTGGATTGATGGCTTCTTTGTTTGTAATTTGACTAGGGGCTCCAATATTATATCTCACTTATTGTTTGCAGATGATATATTGATCTTTTGTGAGGGAAAACAAAACCAAATTCAAGTAGTGAAGGCATTATTACTTTGTTTGGAAGTGGTATCTGGGTTGAAAGTGAATTATCATAAATCAGAGTTGGTACCAGTGGGTAATATTTGCAATATCCAGCAGTTGGCTAATATCCTTGGATGTAAGGTTTCCTCTCTCCCCAAGAATTACCTTGGTCTTCCCTTGGGGGCAGTTGCAAGGTCTATATTGATTTGGGATACAGTGATTGAGAAGATTGAATGCAGATTGACAAGTTGGAAAAGATTGCATCTTTTGAAAGGTGGCATGATCACTCTAATCAAAAGTACTCTTTCTAATCTTCCAACTTACTTTTTATTTGTATTCCCAATCCTAGCAAGTGTGGGGAAACACATCGAGAAACTTTATCGTGATTTTCTATGGAGTGGGTTAGGAGTTGAATTCAAGTTTCACATAGTCAAGTGGGATAAGGTTTGCTCTCCAGTATCCTCCGGTGGATTGGTTATTAGAAAGTTGAAGACCTTCAATCGAGCCTTGCTTTGGGAAGTGGATGTGGTGATACATCATGGAACTGGAGGCTCTATGGAAGTCGTTGATTGATCTTAAATATGGAGGTATGTTGGGGGGTGGTGCACTAGAGAAGTTCATGGGGCTTATGGAGTTGGAATTTGGAAACACATTAGAGGAGGGTGGGGGATTTTTGTTAGGCACACTCGGCTGGTGTTGGGTAATGGGTTAGAATAAAATTTTGGACTGACTGATGGTGTGGAGATCATGCTCTAAAGGATTCTTTCACTTAAATTTTTAAATTGCACGTGAGAAAGATGCATCAATGACTGATTGTATGGAGTTCTTTGGGGACCTAGTCCAATGGAATGTGAATTTCACCAGGGTGGCCCAAGATTGGGAAGTTGGTAGCATTGAGGAGTTTTTTGGTCTTCTATACACAATGATACTGAGAACACAAGGCGCTAACGCAATATGGTGGATACCCACCGGTAGAGATATATTCTCAGTTCGCTCTTTTTACAAGACCCTCCCACAACCACAAAACACCGAGTTCCCATGGAGAAGGAATTGACGAAATAAGACACCTCCTAAAGTGGCATTTTCTGTATGGGCAGCAACGTTGGGTAAGATCTTGACTTTGGACAATTTACGGAAACGAAGGGTGATCATAGTAGAATGGTGTTGCATGTGTAGGAAAAATGGTGAAATTGTGGATCACTTGCTGTTGCATTGTGAGGTCGCTAGAACGTTATGGAATGAAGTGTTCAATAGGTTAGATCTTGCTTGGGTGATGCCTACCATAGTGATTGAGCTCATGGCCAGCTCGACCAATTTACAAGGTCTCCCACAAATCTCAGCAGTGGAAAATGGTTCTGATATGTATTTTGTGGTGCCTATGGAAGGAGTGAAATGACCGAACGTTTGAAGACAATAAGCGTTCTTTGGAAGAACTTAAATTATTTTTTGTCAGTACTCTGTTTCTATGGGCCACAGCTGTGGACTTTCGTGGCCTCAATTTTCATGATTTTCTAGTTTCTATTTCCTCTTCCTAAATAGGTGTTTACCTTTTGTATACCATCTTTTATACTTGGGATATGCCTATTCATATCAATATAATCGTTTACTTATAAAATATATATATTACATGTTAGTTATATTTATATACGTAATTATATATTATTAATTTATTTATAGTTTACCTTATTTAATATATATGTTATGTTCCCAAAATGTGTATAGGATAATTTGTATAATAATATATCATACAACTACAACTATTGATTTATTATATTATCTATATATATTACACTGATAAAAAAAATATTATCTATATGTATTAAATAGTTTAGTTTATTACATTTATCTTGTGTATTATTCTTTTTATTTATAACTATAAGTTATTTTTATAAAAACGTTATACCATAAGAATTTTGAATCAAAATTATCTGGTTGAATAGTTAAATGGTTTTGAGTTTTTTTTGTAAAAATTTTAAAAAATTTATTAATCAAAAGATAAGATTAAAAAAGTTCAAAATAAAAAATCGAGTTCGAGCTCGAGCTACTTGAGTTTGAGTCGAATTTGAACAACATTAATAGTTAACGAACCGGGTTTAAACAAGGATATTCGAGTTTGAGCCGAGTTCGAGCGAGCAAACATGTTAATCGAGCTTGAGTACCCTTGTTCGAATTCAACTCAACTCGATTCGTTTGCAGCCCTATATGGAATCACTCGCTATGAAAAGTGAAGAAGCCAATAAATAAGATGAGTTGGTGTTGTGGAATTATTATACTCTTTTTGGCGAAAAAGTTACTCAATACACTATTTTCTTTTGTAAGTAGTTACTCAATACACTACTTGTTGAAGAATAAGATTCATGACTTGGATGCTATTGTTGTTGAAAAATGCAAAATGGACTCTCTTGCTAAGATCGGTTATGAGAAGAAATATTATCAATTAGAATGCACCAAGGTTTCTATCTAAAGGGCAGGGGAGGCCTAGCCAATTTTTTCCCTGGTTTTAAAGGACAATGCCCTTGCGGGGTTAAGGAGGTTTTGAAAGTGAAACTCTCTCTCTCTCTATTGATGTGAATAGATAACGCATACATGCAAATAAACTTGAATCCAACATGGTGAGTAGAAGCTCACTAAAGCCCGTACTTATCAGAAAAGAAAAAGGCTGCTTGCTAAAGCTCTTCGAAGTACTTGACCTGAAATTAACCTTGGAAGTATTTAATTTATTACAATCTCTGGTATACATTTCATTGGCTGATCATTTGGTTCTCCATGTTGCTCTAGTCTTCCTGGATCCACATTTACTCCCACTTATCAGAAAAAGAGAATCAAGATTTATTCCAAGGAATTTATTGGATTTGGACTACTCGGTTTCTTCTATTTTTATAGAATAGAAACCGATTAGGTTTTATAGAATGAAGTAAATGGGCATAGCCCAAGTATATGATTAAGAACACCCAGTTACAAGTTAGGAGCTAGAAAGTGATACAAAAATGTCATGAAAGCTGGACTACTCGGTTTCTTTGATGGCATATTGATTTTTTTTATGAGTTAAAAAAATTTATTAATACAAATGAAATGGGCAATGCCCATGTACACGGAGTATAAATTCTAGGAACCTGAAAAAGAAACAAGAAAATCATAAACACTAGTTCCATTGAGCACTATGGCAGAAAACCAAAGCAATAAGGTGTGCACAAAAAGATTTCGAAGTTCATCCAGCATGCGCTTCCTATCTTCAAAGCACTGATCAATGCAATCATTCCTTTCCATCCATATTTTATGTTTCTAAAGGCTTCTATGTCTGGACTCCTTTGTTCTTTTTGAGATAGTAAAGGAGACGTAGTCATTAGGAATAGTGCCTGCCTGGGGCTCGTTATGATTGACAATGACGGTAATTTAATTTGTAAGTTGCAGACTTAAATACCTCATTTTGTGGCATATCTAGACGTCTTATTATTACACTGCTCTCGTGATTTTTGCTTTGTTTATGTATTGGCATTGAATGTCTGTACTTTCCGCTGTCAGCATTACACTTCTGCGGACACATGCTTGAGTGCATTTAAGGCCCCACTTGATCCAAGTACTGCCTTAGGAGGATTTTCTGGGAACAATTACTCCAAGGTAAAATATTCATCTTTGCTTAGGTAGCTGGGTATATACTAATCTTATGATGGCATTGCAATTTCAGGCTTCTGCATTTGTTGTTACCTACCCAGTCAATAATGCAGTTGATGAAGTAGGCAACGAGAATGGGAAAGCAGTGGCTTGGGAAAAAGCTTTCATAAAGTTAGCAGAGGTTTGAGTTTGTCATGTAGATTTTACGTGTTATTGATATGTTATTGTCTCCCTGTACATTGTTCTTCTGTTCTTTAGCTTCTTTTAATTATGTGTTATTGGAGTCCCATTTTTCATGCTTCATTTTAGTTAGTGACATGTTTGGTATAGAAGAAGCTTTTCTTCCATCTAGTTGAACGTGGATATATAATGTGCTATTTATCAGAATGGGAGAAGTTTGTGAAAATGATGTATTAAACAGGGAAATGAGAGAATATGGTTTTACATAAAATATTTATGCAGAAGAGAAATGCGAATGCTGATTAGTTGATGAGATTTTTTCAAGCCAAACATAGTGTAATTGGGATTGAAGCTTAGTTGAGTGAAATTGAGTTATCTAAGGAGGAATGCTCCTTTGCAATTCTTATACATCTTAGGGCTACTATATTGTGGTGTTGAAACGAAAACTAGATGTAACTACTATATATTGCCAGTGAGTTGGATCTTTTCCACCGTGTATGCGTTGTATGTCTTGGTTTGGATGGGGCTGGGGGAGGGGTTGGGAGAGCTGAGTTGATTCTGTAGCCCATGCCAAGTGCAGGAGGAGGAGGTGCTCATAACATACTGAAATAAGAAGCTGATCTTGTTAAAAGAACCACATACAAAGACGCGTGACAATCTAAGACAAAAGTTACATGGTTCTCCATCTTACTTAGAACAGGACATGCTCTTGTTTAGTGTCACACTGCTATTTCTGGGAAGTTTCCCCAGAACTTTAGTAGTTAAATTTATCAGCACACAATTGTTGTTGTTGTTTACGAAAAACGATCAATGAGAAAACAAAAGTGGTAATGGATTCTATTATCTTTTTTTTTTTCTTTGATAAGTAAGAAATAATATTATTGATATGAATGAAATAGGCCTAGTTCATGTACACAGGAAGTATACAGAAGAATACCTAAAAACACTCTAAGAGTGATAAATTAAAGACTGGAAATCATGGACATTGTCCTCATTTAATACAATAGCGGAAAACCAAAGCATTAAGGTGTCGAGAAAGAAATTCTTCAGCTCAATTATTGTGTGTTCCTTATCTTCAAAGTAGCGTGTATTCCTTGCCGTCTAAATACACCACATGATGCACAATAAGATCATCTTCTACACTACTGCCACTTGCTGACAGCCTTGCATCTTTCTCCAACAACCCAACAATTCTACCACCCTCAAAGGCATAACCCAAGCAACATCAACTCTTTGAAAGATATCATCCCACAACACCCTTGTTACCTCACAATGTAGTAAGAGATGATCCATAGATTCTCCATTCTTTTTACACATGCAACATCAAGCCATCACTACACATCCTATCTTCCTCAGATTGTCCATGGTCAAGATCTTTCCATGAGCAGCATTCCATACAAAAAAGACTACTTTAGAAGGCACGAGACTACCAAATATTCTTCCAGGGGAACGGATTATGTCTTGTGTTAACAAAATGTTATAATACGCCTTAACAGTGCATTTCTTGTGATTATTAGACCTTCACTTCAATCTATCATGCTGTGCCATAGGAGTCCCCATGGAATATAGTAGACTGAAAAAATCTGAAACAATAGATAGTTCCCAATCATGAAAATCCCTATTAAAATGGATATTCCACTGATGAGAACCATGAGAAAATAACCGCATATCTGCCATTGAAGCCTCCCTATTAGCTGCAATATGATAGAGAGCCAGAAAAACCCTTTCCAATTAGTGATCACTACACCACACTTCTTGCCAGAAACTGATTCGATTGCCCTCTCCAGCTACAAAGTGAATCTGTTTTTCGAAGCTAGGCCACCCCCTTCCTTAAAAACTTCCATAAACCCACACCATACCCCCCTCTCATTTCATTGGAGCCCCAACCACCCTAAGCAGCACCATATCTAGCGTAAATAATTTCCTTACACAATGATCCTCCCTCCGAGTGATATCTCCATAGCCATTTCTCCAATAAAGCTTTATTAAAACTTGTGAAATTACACACTCCCAACCCCCTATACAGAACTGGGGCACATATTGTCTTCCAACTAACTAGATGGAACTTCTTCTCCTCCCCCAAACCCCACCATAAGAATGTCCTAAAGAGTTTCTCAATCCTATTCACCACCCTTGCAGGCATAGGAAACAGAGATAAGAAATATGTGGGGAGGTTAGTAAGGGTACTCTTGATAAGAGTGAGGTGGCCCCCTTTCGATAAATACACACGTTTCCAACCAGCCAACCTTTTTCTCTATCTTTTCCACCACCCCATCCCATATAGCTCTAGCCTTGAAAGTTGCTCCCAACGGAAGACCCAAATATTTCATTGGTAGAGAGGACACCTTACAATCCAAGAGGCTTGCTAAACTAAGGATATTTGAGACCGCACCGACCGAAACCATCTCGGACTTACCAAGATTCACTTTAAGCCTTGACACTGCTTCAAAGCAAAGTAATAATGCTCGTAAGGTTTGGATCTGGCTATTATCTGCTTCACAAAAGACTAAAGTATCATCTGCAATAAGGTGTGAAATGATAATAGGGCCACCAGAGCCAATGCCCACCTGAAAATGGATTCTATTGTCTCCAGTGTGTTTTATTCTTATTTATTTAATTTACTAATTAAACATTTAATCTAGGCATTTTTTCCTTGGTTTAAGATTCATTACTTCTCTCTATTTTTTTAATAGTTTGATTATTACAAACTGCATTCTCTTGTGCCTGCAATCATATATACACTCAAGGTGTCCTCTGATTAGAGGAAGCCCTGCTAAAGGCACATACATGTATTGTCCCGTATACCTGGGCCTTTGCCTATTATTATGTTCAGTAAAATTTTGTTTATAGATAAAAAAAAAAAGGTTCATACATGTATTGCTTTTTAATGCAAATTGTCTTTTTATTAATTTATTGTGACAGATTATATATTCTTGAAATGGTTGCATCAATGTTAACATTTGTACCAAACACATTGACAGGAGGAGCTGCTGCTGATGGTGCAGTCTAGCAATCTCACTCTTTCCTTTTCATCCGAAAGCTCAATTGAGGAAGAACTGAAAAGAGAAAGTACTGCAGATGTTATAACAATCATAGTAAGTGATTAGAGAATTGGCATTATCATATTAAGCAAGCGAGTGTGAAGAGTGAGATACAATGATAGCGACTATTTGTTTAAACAAGTGAGTTTATTTAATTGTTTTTTCTGTTCTTGTACAACTTTGTATCAGATAAGCTATCTCGTAATGTTTGCTTACATATCAGTGACCCTGGGAGATGCACCTCGCTTATCCTCCTTTTACCTCTCATCCAAGGTATATTTTAAAACAAATATGCTAAAGTTCTTGATCCATTTATGTTTAAGCACAAGTGTGTTTATGTGTGCGAGCGCGCACACATTACTTTAATAAGCACTAGCATGTGGCTAATTAAGTTATTGTTATTATTAACTGTTCTGATAGTTATTATTGCTATTGTTACTGTTGCTGATGATAGTTTGACCTCTCATTGCCCCTTGAGTTTTCTCAGTTTAAAGTCTTGGGCCTTGTTTGGGAATACATGCATTCTTAGGTATTATCAAATATTTTCAGATATTTTCTTTCTAAACATCACTCAAACACAAAATACTTTCCAATTTCAAATCTTCAACTTTTTCATCTAATCATTACTACTTTCCCAAACTCCCAAATAAAACACAAAAAGCAATACAACTTTTTCAAATTTCAAAACAAAAATTATATTAAAAAATTATATTCAAACAACTTTTGTTAACTTTATAATATTTTTATTCAGATTTTTCTCTCTCATTTCTCAAAATCCAATAAAACATCTTAACTCAAACCATTTACTATTATTCACAGATTCTGAAATATTCTAATAACTTGTTTGGACACTTCGAATATGGTCACTGTTTTTGTGTTTGTTTGTCTGGATTCTTGGGTTTTTTCCCCCTTTCAGTTGAAGTTTTAAAGTTTGCTATCCTTCTTACTTGTTTATTCTTGCTAAAGTAAATACATGGATGCTTTCTCTTTTTGATGGAATACGTGGCATCTGCATTATACATCCTGTATAGACCCTTGTACTAAGTCATTCAGTAAATTATAATTTAGTTCTTGGAGTAGGAATTATGGTAATTCAAGGTTACTCACTTTTTTCTCTAATGGTTTCCAGGTGTTGCTTGGCCTTTCAGGCGTTTTGCTTGTTATGCTTTCTGTCTTTGCATCTGTTGGTTTTTTCAGTGCCGTTGGAGTTAAATCCACGTTAATCATCATGGAAGTCATCCCTTTCCTAGTTTTGGCTGTAAGTCCCTTGTCTAATTATTTGTGGATGATAGTTCTCTGTTAATAGTATTGTGTTAAGGGGCTCTGTCTTATATTGATTTAGTTGCTATCATAGAAGGATCGTACAACACTTCCCTAGTTGTGTTTTTCAGTTAATGTATGTAACATCCCTAAGATGTTTATATCTGTAAGTTAGGATCATAGAGAATTAGTCCTTAATAGACTGTTGGTGGGGAATATATGTACTGATAAAAGACCTGACATAAACTGACTCGAGTGAATCTTCAGCCCATAGTAGGAAAAGAATTAGGTGAATGTGCATAAATTCATGTAAAACATATTCTGGCAGTTTCCCACGGATAATATACCACAAAATAGCTCTTGCCACTTGAAAGAATTGCTACACCTCTAGACGTAAAAGAGAAAAGGCCTTGATATGGATTCACAATGAGAATAAGGGTCTCTGAGATGAAAAACTTGGCAAACACGTGAAAGGAGGATATGCATGCTGATCCATTAGTTTGACCTTGATCTCTACAGATCATTAGGTTTGGGCCTAGACAAACCTCTAACTTGCAGCCTAAAACTCAGGCAGCTGGTTTACAGAAAGTTAATTACGCTAACCAACTTGTAACCATTTAGTCGGGTACACTGCAGTTTCTGGTGGCTTTTTATGCCTGGGCCTACATTCTTTTCTTTCTATTCTTTAGGTTTGTACGAACTCGCTCCTTTGATTTATTTTTTCTGTTCCTTATATTTTTCCTCCTTGAACACATCATCCCAAAATCTGTTTTACCTGTTAACAAAAGAAAGATGATGCAGGTGGCATTCGTCATTTTTTTGGTCTTCTCCTGTATGTCTCTTTTTATTATGACTTGTATCATCAAAGTGACCATCTTTATTTTTGTTTCCAATTAGAAATTTGAAAACTGTGATACACTCCTGCTGCCGTTGGAAAATGATCCAATCGATTTGATGATACATTTTCCACCAAGGTCACACTGTGATGACTATCAAACCAGCCTTTCCAGCACCCTAATATATTTACCACCCATCTCAGCATCACCCAATCTAAACCAAACAGACTAAAAACAGCTTGCCAAAAATTGCTAGCTGCCTCACAATGGAGTAAGAGATGATCCATGGTTTCCTCGTCCCTCTTGCACATACAATACCATTCTATCACTATAACATGTCTCTTTAATTCAGTTATCTAAGATCAGGATCTTCTCTAATGCAGCTGGCCAAACAAAGAAGGCAGCTCTTGAAGGCCGCTCTCAAGGGAGCTTTGCTCCTCCAAATGTTCTTCCATGGAAAAGTATTCCTGTTGTGGAGAACTAATACGTTATAAAATGATATAACTTCTCACATCCCCTCTTAGATATAGTCCAATGCACCTTATTTTTACTGCTCTATCTCACTCAAATAGAATATAACAGCATAAAATGAGGTAAAGAGGTCTACCTCATACTCCTCTGCTACTCTAATAAAATCTACTTCCCATCAAGGAGAGCCATTTGAAAGACATAATTTGTTTGCCATCAATGCATCCTTAATGTGAGCAACACTGAATAGATCAAGAATAACCCCTTTTTTTATGATTAGGAATTTTGTAGACTGTGCAAACTCAACATGTCTTTCATCCGGTCAAATCCCGGATTCTTATTTGTCCTCATCACATGGATCAAGGATTCAAGTATATCATTGGCTTCTCACCGATATGACATGGCTCCTAGAAGTTGTTTGCACCAAAGGATTTGAACCTTAGACCTGGGAGGGAGCATACTATCAAGACCAAGGCCCTTACCATTGAGCCAACCCCTAGACCATAACTTTATATATTAGATCCATCTCCCACCTAGTATCCAATGTATCAGTAAAACTCCCCACCCTTCGGATAGTCTTCTACTATAGCCCAACCCCATAGGTCCCATTCACCTCATTGGAAATTTCTTCCATATCCCACCTCATATCTACTGCTGCCATTGTTACTGAAGTATGTTTCTTGCATATGCAAAATTCTTATCTACAAGAAGTGCTTTTTTTTGGTGTCAACTTGATCATTCATTACTATGCTAGATGATCTTTTTGCTGTGTAACTACTGATTTTGTGCATTTAGAACGCATTTCCAATGGAAAATACCCTTTTTTGTATAGGCACAATCGTCTGATCCACCCACAAATTTTAGCACGACATGGGCATCCCCATCCCTTCTCCACTGGGATCCCTCTTGTCCTACAGGTTGAGCTAGAAGTCCCATCTTTAATCAGGGGGGAAATTTATAGTTTTATGGGTCCTGTGTACTTGGGCTAGGCCTACTGTGTTATTATCAATAGTCTTGTTCTCCTAATAAAAGCAAGTTTTATGGTCATGCAATCTTGAAATTCTCTCCTCTTTTGCATCTGTTTTTGTGAGCATTAGCATTCATGTTTTTTTCTTGTTTGATGAATTCTTTTTTCAATGACAATTCTGATGCTTCTTGAGAATTTCTTCCCTAAAACTAGGTTGGAGTGGATAACATGTGTATAATGGTACATGCCGTGAAAAGGCAATCATTGGAATTACCTATAGAAGAACGAATAAGTAATGCCCTTGTTGAAGTTGGTCCATCAATAACACTGGCCAGTTTATCCGAGGTTCTGGCATTTGCTGTTGGTAGTTTCATTCCTATGCCAGCTTGTCGTGTCTTCTCCATGTTTGCAGGTTGAAAATTTCTCTCTTATATCCTAATGGAGCTGTTTTGAAATTTTAGTTTTGTAATACTTACTTTTAACTACCTATTTTCCTGTAGCTTTGGCTGTTCTACTAGACTTCCTTCTGCAAGTTACTGCCTTTGTTGCATTGATAGTTTTTGACTTTTTGAGAGCTGAGGATAACAGGATTGACTGCTTTCCCTGCATAAAAATTCCTTCATCTTCTATTGACCCTAATGAAGGTATTTGCATAAGATTGATTTCATTATATATGCTACTTATAAAAAAAGTATTTCATTATATAAGCTGGTTGGTTTTCTTATCTAATATCAAATCAACTTTAGCTTCTGCCTCAAATGTTAAAATCTACATACCCCTCCCCCTCCAAACAAGTTTCGTATTAGCATTGACAGAATCAGTTCAATGAAGTGTAGGCATCAATGAGAACAGAGCTGGTCTGCTTTCTCGATATATGAAGGTAATCTTTTGGGGCATTCAATCGATAAAAATCATGTGTTAGTAGACTTATTCATCTTAACAAATCACATATACTGTGCTTTTGTTCACTAGATAAATTTGATATTATTTTTCTTGCAGGAAGTTCATGCACCCATTCTTGAACTCTGGGGAGTTAAATTTGGCGTCATTGCTATTTTTTTTGGTTTTACTCTAGCAAGCATTGTAAGTAACTTATCATACCTCTAATTACTGTTACAAACTGGTGGTTTTTTTTCCCCTGCCCACTGATGACTACCAGTTACTAAATAGCAATCTTTCCCCCATATGCTTTATCATTGTAGGCATTATGTCCAAGGATTCAACCTGGTTTGGAGCAGCAGATTGTTCTTCCCCGGGATTCTTACCTTCAGGTTTAAGTTTGTCATCCTGAAAGCCTATTAGTTTGAGAAGTGTTTCATTAAAATTCGTACTTCTAGTCCGGCCTTTTATTCTTTTATTTTTACATGACAGGGTTATTTTAGTAACGTCTCTGAGTATCTCAGAGTTGGACCACCATTGTACTTTGTTGTAAAGGATTACAATTATAGGTACCTGTTCAAACACCGTCTTATATCCCCTTTGTTTGCTCTTTGGGTTTTTCAAGCTTATATGTTAGCCTGAATCATTGTGATACTTACAATGCATGACAGAATTTAGGCATAGAAGAAATAGCATTATAATGTCCATGTTGGTAGTCAAGGATTATTGAACTTGTCCCCAAAGAGATTGTTATTTAAATATGACAACGCTAATTTATTTTTTAGGTCGGACTCATTACAGAAATAAAAGGATTCATTGCATAACAGGAAATGAAGTGATTGGGAGACATTGCTTTCTTGTGGGATGCTACTATGCCCACGAATTACTTTTAGATAATATGAGAGTTATTGCAATGTCATTTAGGGTATGCTTGGGGAGTGAGATGAGATGAGAATTTTGTGAATAGTAGTAAGATAGTTTATTAATAGTAATGAGATAGTTTGGATTAAGTATTTTTTGGGTTTTGGGAAATGACAGAAAAAGTTGAATAAAAAATATTATAAAGTTAAAATATTGTTATAATATAGTTTTATAATTTTTTTTTTAGGATTTGAAAAAGTTGAATTGTTTTTTATTTCTTGTTTGAAAGTTTGAGATTTTTTTTTTTTTTTTTTATAAGTAAGAGATAAATATGATTTATATGAATGAAATAGGCATAGTTTGTGTATGCAGGAAGTATACAGAAGAACACCTAAATACATTCTAATAGCGATAAGTTACATACAAGAAATCATGAACATTGCCCCCATTTAGTACAATAGCAGAAAACCAAAGTAGTAAAGTGTGGAGAAAAAAATTCTTCAGCTCCACCATTGTGCGCTCCTTATTTTCAAAGCAACGCGCATTTCTTTCGGACCAAATATACCAGATGATATACAACAGGATCATCTTTCACATTGCTGCCACTTGATGACAGCCTTGTATTTTTGTCCAACAACCCAACAAATCCACCACCCTTGAAGGCATAACCCAAGCAATATCAACCCCTAGAAAGATCTCATCCCACAACACCCTTGTTACCTCACAATGCAATAAGAGATGATCCACATATTCTCCATTCTTTTTACACATATAACACCAATCTATCACTACACATTCCCTTTTCCTCAGATTGTCTATGGCCAAGATCTTCCCAAGAGCGGCAGTCCATACAAAAAAAAAAAAAAGTTACTTTAGAAGGCATATGAGACCTCCAAATATTCTTCCAAGGGAACGGAGTATGATCCTGTGTTAACAAAATTTGATAGTATGTCTTAACTGTACATTTCTTGTGATTATTATACCTCCACTTCAATCTATCACGTTGTGCCATAGGAGTCCCCATGGAGTATAAAAGGCTGAAAAAATCTGTTACTTTTTAATAGGGATTTTCATGAAAGTTTGAGAAAATTATAATGATTAATTTGAAAAATTTGTAATGATTAGTTTGAAAATGTTTGTATTTGAATTATGTTTGGGAAGGAGAGGAGATGAGATGAGACTTTTGGGATGAGATTTTTTTCCAAACAAGCCCTTAGTCTTATCAAGTTGCTTCCTTGGTTAATTTGTGAAATGTTTTGGTGCTCATATAGATGATTTTAATCATGAGATTTTCTCTTGTATTTGGTTGGGAGATACGGTTTTGGAGAGAAATTGTGTATGTGGATCAAACATTGCATTTTGATGTCGAGATTTTCCATTTTGGTGAATGGCACTCCTGTTGGGTTTTTTAATAGTTCACGTGGTTTAAGACAAGGAGATCCGCTATCTCCTTTTCTTTTCATCCTTGTCATGGATGCATTGAGTAGAATGTTGGAAGCGGCGGTAGAAGGAAGGTACTTGTCGGGTTTTGAGGTGGACAAGGAGAGGAACGGAATAGCATGAAATTATCTCATCTTCTTTTTGCCGATGACACATTGATTTTCAGTGAGCCCAATCAAGAACATATTCAATCTTTGAGAGCATTGTTGTTAACTTGTTTTGTTTTGAAGCTGTCTCTGGTCTCAGGATTAACCTAAACAAGTCTGAAATTGTACTGGTGGGTGCCGTAGGTAATCTTTCAGATTTCGCTAATATTTTGGAGTGTAAGATTGCTTCACTGCTGCTGAAGTATCTTGGTCTTCCCTTGGGGGCTCCTCACAAATCTGTTTTGATACGGGATGGGGTTATTGAGAAGATTGAGAGAAGGTTGGCTGGATGGAAAAACTTATATTGGTCTAAAGTGAGAAGAATTACTTTGATTAAGAGTATGGTCTAATTTTCCTACGTATTTTCTTTCACTTTTCCCTTTTCTGGCTGGTTTGCTAGTAGAATTGAGAATATTTATCGTAATTTTTTATGGGGAGGAATAGCAAAGGAAAAGAAGTTTCATTTGGTTAGTTGGAATAAGGTTTGTCAACCGGTTTCTTGTGGAGGATTGGGGGTGAGAAATTTGAGGTTGTTTAATAAAGCACTCCTTGGAAAATGACTTTGGAGATATCATGAAGAGAGAGATGCTTTATGGAAGAATGTTGTTGCTGTTAAATATGGGAGTGGGTGGGGGGATTGGTGTTCTAATGAAGTTAGAGTAGCGTATGAGGTGAGTTTATGGTAGGGTATTAGGAAAGGTTGGGGGGAGTTTTCTAAACATATTAAATTTAAGGTGGGGGAAGGGAAGAGGATTCTCTTTTGGCATGACATTTGGTGTGGGGAATCAGCTCTTAAATCAGAATTTCCATCTCTTTACAAGATTGCAAGGGATCAAAATGTTGTTGCGGCAAATTACCTTCAATGTACGGATAATAATGTTCTATGGAATGTTAACTTTATTCGAGATGCAAATGACTGGGAAGTGAATGTTGTTTCAGATTTTCTGGGAAGAATTTATAACTCAAAAGTGATGCAGGGAAGAGAGGACAGGCTATTGTGGGTTCATGATGGAAATTTCAGGTTTTCAGTCACTTCTTTTTATAAGGTGCTTAATTATCATTCTGGCTGTGTATTCCCCTGGAAAAGCATTTGGAGGGTGAAGGTACCTACTAAGGTGGCGTTCTTCAGTTGGGTGGTTGCTTTAGGGAAAGTATTGATTATGGATAACCTTAGAAAACGTGGCTTGTGTATAGCTGGTTGGTGTGTCATCTACAAGAAGGATGGTGAATCTGTAAATCATCTTTTTTTACATTGTGAGGTGGCAAAGTCTTTGTGGAATGAGGTTATTGGTCAGACAGGTTTATACTGGGAGATGTCTAACAAAATTGTGGATCTCCTTGCATGTTGGCGTGGTTTTGAGGCAAGGAAATGTGCTGCTGCCAGATTGAGAATGATCCCTTTGTGTTTAATGTGGTGTTTATGGCTGGAAAGGAATGAGAGATATTTTGAAGACAAAGCGTTATTTTGAAGATCTTCGTTTTTTCTTTTCTACTTTGAGTTTGTGGGCTAGGATCTTTGTAAGGAATGATGATAGTGTACTGAATCTGTTTCTGTCGTAGTTTCATGCTTTCTAGTGTGTAGTAGGTATTTTCTTTGTATGCTTCCTGTGTACTTGGGTTATGCTTATTCTTGATAATAAAATTCTTATTAATTATCAAAAAAATAATAATCATGAGGCTCTTAGCTTGTATCTTCTGGTAATGAGGTCAATAGAGTTACGTGCTACGAACTTACATTGAGACAATTATATTTTGACTTGAGATTGATGGTGAGGAGACTGTAGCATGATTCTCCTTTGGAGGCTTTCTTCAGAGAGGAGGAAGGCCAAGGGATTTGGGTCAAGATGTTCTGAAGGATATTGGTCTGAAGTATAAGTCCTGACTGAGTATAAGTCCTGACTGTGGATATAGTTTAATGAAGAAAATAGAGATCTATTGCTAGATAATAAAAATACTTCAGTGTTGAGAAGTTACAATCTTCTTTCAAGCTGAACAATTAGAATTATTCTTGTCCCATTTTTTAATGAACATCATTCTTATTCTGATGTGCAATGATTCTCTTACTCAGCTTGGAATCGAGACATACAAACTTGTTATGCTCCATCAGCCAGTGTGATTCAAACTCTCTTTTGAATGAGGTAGTACAATATGGGTTTTCTTTTTGAAATTCAATTTCTACAATTGTTGTCACCTTTTCTAGATGCTGTCAAAATTTGCAATATGTAAATTGCAAATTCATCTGTAACGAATTTATTATTTGTTACTTGGCTTGTATCTATTCTCGAGCTATTTTCTCTTTTTATGCAGGACAGTAATCTGTGTATGTATATATATTGATATTATTTTTTCTCTTATTAATTATTAAAAAAAAATATTGATATTCTTTTCTGTGTAAGACAATACAATTGTGTTGCTGACCTTGCTTTCTCTCTGCTGTTACACAGATATCAAAGGCATCTTTAGCACCAGAATCAACCTACATTGCTAAGCCAGCCGCCTCATGGCTTGATGACTTTCTTGTATGGTTATCACCAGAGGCTTTTGGTTGTTGTCGGAAGTTTGTAAACGGTTCTTATTGTCCACCTGATGATCAGGTTGGTGCTTGTTCATGTCAGATTGTTTGATACTTATTACTCTGTATTGCTGGCTATAAACGTCTACCCTATTCATATTCCCCCCCCCCCCCCCCCCCCCCCCCCCCTTTCAATTTTTCCTGTGTTTCTCTGCCATTCTGCTATGAGATTGAGTGGAGTCTTAAATACTGTTTACTGAACTATGATGCACCATTAGATTAATAAGGTAGATATATTTCTTTCTCCAGCCACCTTGTTGTGCACCTGATGAAGGTACTTGTGGCTTTGGAGGAGCTTGCCAAGACTGTACAACGGTAATGTCCCAATTCTTTGTACAGCTAAGAAATGTTATCACTAGTTTCCCGTACTTCTTTAGGTGGGATGTACTTTTTGATTGTTTATATAGTAAATCAAGGCGGTGTAGTGTGTAGACATGAAAAGAAAGGTGGAAATCTTATCTTTTATGTTGGTTGCAGTGCTTCCACCATTTGGATTTGGTCAATGATCGTCCATCTACAGCGCAATTCAAGGAGAAGCTTCCATGGTTCCTCAATGCACTGCCTTCTGCTGATTGTGCAAAGGGTGGCCATGGGGCATATACCAATAGTGTGGATCTGAATGGTTTGAGACTTGACATTCAAAAAGTTATTTTGTTATTTTAAATGCATCAACCTACCCAATTGGCTGAGTATCTTAAAGTCATTTTATTGCTTCTAAACTACTTCCAGGTTATGAGAGAGGTGTTATACAAGCAGCCGAGTTTCGTACCTATCACACCCCACTTAACAAACAAGTATAGCAGCCACTTTTTTTCCTTTAATTTTCTGAATAAACTTTTTTGAGAGGCACCCCTCTTTTGTTCAATCTGAGCATCATTTTCCTCAGGGTGACTATGTGAACTCAATGCGAGCCGCACGGGAGTTCAGCTCTAGAATTTCTAGTTCATTAAAGGTATGCACTCAACCATGTGGTGTTGTTACCTTTCAACCTCTTTTGGGAATGTTTGACTTTCACATGTAGAGCTTGGAATTAGCTGTTACTGTACATGTTATGAATATGCCGTTAGATTGAGAAAATAAAAAGAAGGAAAATAGAAAGAGCCTTTAGGTTAGTTTTGGACTGTTGCTTTGATATCACATGATGGTGATGACTTGAGAGAGAGAATGTGAAAAGGTTGTGGAGGTCAAGGATATTTGACTTTTCTATGCATATTTCACCAAATATGTAAATTTACAAAATACTCCCACTCTTTAACTAGGCAGTTTGTCACTTTGGGAATGGATTTATGGTTTGAGATGTCTGATCATGTGCATGTAATACTGTGAGTATTTTGACTGTAAGCTTATACACCTCTTATATTTTGCTATCATAGACTGGCAATTTAAGCTAATTCTAAGGCCTTTGCTGCTCTGGAAAATGACAAATATTGATGCTGATAGCTAAAATCATTTCGATTTGTTGATTTATTTTATAAACTGCAGTAAAACTATTCCTGGAGGTCTATCTATGCAACATGTTATTTGGTTACTTTTGTCCAGCCACCAATGACACTCAGTTCCCATGCAGATAGATAGCATGCCTTTAGGCTGGGTGATTATTTAGTCTCTGTTTGTTTTCTTAGGAAATATCTCTCACAAAATGTTCTCTAAATTTTCCATGTTTAGTCTTTATTGGAGAATTACCTTGACAAAACACGGCTTATGCTTTTCTGAAGTGTAACCGATTTTTCCAGACCAAGCTCGTCTATGTTGCTGCACCACCTCCCTAACCCCTTCCAACGCCTGGCACTACCACTACCCTTTCCTCTCCCCCATGTTGCCATCACCAGCTCCCTCTCCCCCTCCTCTTGATGTCATAACCACCTTCCCTCCCTCACCCTTTTCCCACCCTGTCATCCGTACCACCTTCTGCTCCTTACTCCTTTAGGCACAATACAACGAAATGTTCAGCCAAATATATATTCTCGGTTCTGACTGGAATTTGCTATGAATCTTTTTCATATGTCCTGAATATATATGTGTGCACGCTGCATGCTTTGCCATCCAATGGAAACTTTTTTTTATTTACCTGCCAATATCTTTTTATTTTCATTTTTCAAGTTTTTTATTTACATAAGTAAGTGCCTATTTGTTTAGCCATGCCAAGTTATTCATTTACATGGTAGAATAATGGACTAAAACTTGTCAAAAAAAGAATAATGGACCAAACCTTTTTCTACTTTTGGGGTTCTCATAGATTGGCATCCATTTTTAGTTTCCGTCATGTTGGCTGGTTCAAATGTCAATGGAAGTGGTTCTTCACTTCTCTCTTGGGGTAATGCTACGGACCAAGCATATTGAAGAGTGGTGTAAAAAACTGGAAAATTTAACCTTGCTTAAACTTTCTAATTAGAGAACTTATGAATTGGGGGTCGAGACACAGAGATGCCAGTATAGGAAAGGTGTATTTTTTATGGTGTTGGAAATATCACCGGATGGTGAGATGAATAGTCACAATCATCAGTGCCCTTGGAATCAGTTCTCTCGGCCAAAAGCTGTCAGACATGGTTATTATTTTGAGAGGGACCGATCATTGTAGCCCCAAGGCTTCAAAAGACACTGTCACCTCCCTCCCCCACACCCATAGCGCTATTTCCATGACCTCCCTGCCCCATACACTGAAATGCCCCCTCCCCACGCCACCTCCATTCCCTTCCCTCCTCCCACCACTACCATTCTCCTTCCTCCATAAGATCACCACTATCTTCTGCCTTTTTGTCGCTTTTCCTTTGTTTAATTATAAAGATTTTTTAAATGCCAAAAACCTACTTTCAGGGTCATAATCAAACAACAACAAAAAATCGTTTTCCATGAAAATAATTTTGTTAGGAAAGTGTTTTACTTTGACAAACAGAGTATCCTATGTCCTGTTAAGTAGATGACTAGGTTCGATTAATCATCTCTATTGAGTTTAGACCAGGGCTCCATTTGGAACATCTTGAGGGGCCTAAGAAGTAGCTTCAACTTCGAGTACCTCACCATGTAAAAAATATTGTCGAATTACATTAATCAAGTGCGTTGTACAAGTACTTTTATCCTCTCAAATGTAAGTAAATGGCTTACTCTGAAGGAAGTGTTGAGACGGTTTTTGCTTTGAACCTTCTTCCTTGTTGCTGTGTTGTTGTTTTAGCTAGTTTTCTGTTTAATTTGATCTGGAGATGGTCACTGCAACATTCCTTCTCTGATGTGGATCCATATGTTGTGCTAACATTTAACCTCGTTGCTGACATTATTTCTCATGATGCAGATGGATATCTTCCCATACTCGGTGTTTTATATCTTCTTTGAGCAATATCTGGATATATGGAAGATAGCTTTGATAAACATTGCTATAGCACTTGGTTGGTATTCTGGAGCATCATATTAACCAATGCGTAAAGTGTATTGGCACATGTATCAAAGGTTATGCATGTGTGAATAACACACATTATTCACACATGCAGACACGTGTTTCTATGGCACATGTATCAAAGGTTATGCATGTGTGAATAACACATGCAGACACGTTCTATGTGTTTGTTGTGGATATTTGCACATTTTTCGTTGTTAGACTTTGCTTTCCCTGATTAGATTATAGAAACAGTCACAAGAGTTTTACTTCTATTCCTTGCTCTGTGCTCTAATTAAAGGCTCTAATTCCCTCGTGATGTAATTAAATGCTGTGACAATAGTCTAATCTGTCACTGTGCACTTGATTATGAAGATACCGTGATGAAATTAAAGACCATATGTTTGTAGCCTTGTTAGTTCAATGGAAGACAGCTTTCAGCTTACTTTTGTTTGTATACTTGTATAAGTTCTAAACCTCAGTTCATGAATCACTAGTGTTTCTGTTTCATGGCAGTTTTCGCTGTTGATATGTTGGTATTAATCTTGTGCCGTTAGCTACATCATTGATTTTTTTCTTACTAGGTTTCTTATTATATTCACTTATTTATAACATAAAATCATTACTTGTAGTTTGTATTAGTGGGTTTCATGTGAATCTAAAACTACATGTGTGTGTGGTGTGTTTTATTTTGTTAATTGAATTTCTCTCTATCAAAGCACTTACTGAATTTCTCATTTGATGATGGAGCAGGTGCGATATTTATTGTTTGTTCTGTAATCACAGCCAGGTGTTGATTTATTGGAGCCCAGCTTGTCACTACTAGCTTTGTTAAATTTCAGACTGTTGAAGTCACTAATATCTTCCTTTCTGACTTACAGAACTCTTTCTGTTTTTCATTGATCTTTGATTGCAGTTTATGGAGTTCAGCAATCATTTTACTCGTTTTGGCAATGATTGTTGTTGATCTCTTGGTAAATTTCTGCTAATGACTCCATACTTGCTTTTGTCTTTTTATTCCTATATAACTTTTTGGCTTAATTGAATTCTGCAGGGTGTAATGGCGATTTTAGACATCCAACTAAATGCAGTCTCTGTTGTAAATCTTATAATGTCGATAGGGATTGCTGTCGAGTTCTGTGTGCATATAGTACATGCCTTCTTGGTCAGTGCTCACCCTAATCCCTCTGAAAGAGTCTCTTATTACGATTGGTGTGGATGCACGGCTCATAGTTGTGTGAGAATCTATGCATAGTTTTATACACTGTATATGGCCTCCTATGGTTCTACCCCTTGGTCCCTAGGAGTTAGCTCAAGTGTTCAAGACCTTGGGCTTGAGGGTATGCTCTCTCCAGGTCAAAGGTTCAAATTCCCCTGGGTGCAAACAATCTCTAGGGGCCATTAGACCGAGGGATTTTCCCCTTGAATTACCTGAGGTGCGCTTATGGGAAATTCCTTGCTAAGGGCTTGTGCACCCTGGGATTAGTCGGGACGCTATTTCCAGACACCCGGTGCCAATAAAAAAACAAATGCTTTGTGAAACATGAACAACCAACCCAACTGTGATGTCCCCCTCCATATGCCATTGCTCCTGCTGACTATCAACAAATTTTTGCTTTGTTTTTATTTTTTTATTTTTATAATTTGCTAATTTATTACAATTCTATGATGCTCATAACAGTTAAGCCCTGGGCATAGAAGCCAACGTGCAAAGGAGGCATTGAGTACCATGGGCGCTTCTGTCTTCAGGTTGAGTATATACTTCTCTTTTTCCTGTTGACGCATGGAGGCATAAGTAGCACAGTAGATTGAATTGGATCACTAGGAACTTTGTTTGTCAGTAAATAAGAATTTTATTGATGAGAATTAGGCATAGTTTAGGTACACAGGACATATACAAGAGTAACACCTAGGGATGACGGACTAGGAATACAAGGAATTCATGGATATTCAGACTATTGAAGTTTAATACAATTGACCAATGGAATAAAATGTGAAAAAAAAAAATCTAAGCTCCATTGACCGCTCGCTATCTTCAAAGCAAATGGGGAACCATCTTCCATGTTGCTATGATTTGCACTGATAAAAACAATATTGGTATGATTTGCGAGTTACCACACAAGCCTCTCCAAATTGCTAGGAAATCAACACTAGGAACTGATCAGAAAAAGGATTTGATCACAAGGCTGAGTCTGTCTCTGAGCAGGAGTAGCAACAGTGTCATTAATCGCAGACTGATACTTATATATGATGCAATAATTCTATGAAGTACCTACTTTTCTAATGTGTGGGCTTGTCAATTAATCTACTGGAACAATAATAATAATAATCAAACATAGAAAGATGATCTTTGTCCATTTGTACATGGGGAAATTAACTTTACAAGTGTGATCGGACTTTATTCGAATACCCTTTTGCTAACCTTTTGTCCAGGATTTCAATTCTAAGTTACCCAATACCTAGAAATCTGGTGCAGAGCCTTCCTAATATGAATTTTGGCTTTGTAATTTCTTCAACTTATTCCTGTGGGACAGTTAGTTGGGCTCCACTTTCAGGATTCATAGAAGCACTTTTGGCAAAGTGGTAATTATATTTGTGTTGCCACAATAATGGGTTAATTATATTTTTCTATTTGCTTGTGTTTGGCAGTGGAATTACACTTACCAAGCTAGTTGGAGTGCTTGTCCTTTGTTTCTCAAGATCAGAAATTTTTGTGGTCTGTGATTTCTTCCTCTTTGACTTTCAAATAGTTTTGCTACTCAGTTCAGATAATGTAAAAGTTCTTCTGTGGGTTTTGCAGGTTTATTACTTCCAAATGTACCTGGCATTAGTCGTTATTGGCTTCTTGCATGGGCTTGTATTTTTACCGGTAAGTTCACTAATTGTTCTAATACCTTAATAGCTAATCAATACGAAATTGGAGTCATAAGTGCAAGATGCTTGCTTTTGTGTGTTATTTGCCAAGTTTCAAGAGGATTGTAGTTTATGCTAGCAGATGATGGTGCTACCTCCATATTTTTGGCATGCAAATGTGATTGCCCCTGTTTGCAGGTGGTCTTGAGTTTATTTGGTCCACCGGCAAGAATAATCATCGAGGACCAGCAAGTAGATGAACCTCCTACTTCATCACTCGCAAACTGATCAATACAGCCTGTGTTTTCTTGAGGCTGTCTTCTGCGCTTGATGTACAATGATCGGAAAACACTCTTATTACTGTAAATTGAAGTTTAAATGTCTTTTTACTGCCATGAGACAATTCATTTAAAGGAAATTGGAAAAAGAATACCAAGTGCATAGGAATTAAACCTCATCAAAAGACAACAAAAAAAAAAAGGTAAAGAAAGAGCAGACTAGTTGTAATGTTACTGTTGACGTTTTCATGTATCACAACACATTTATGCATGTAGATATGACAAAAAAATGTAGAACTTCTGACACACTTCTCATTGGAAGACACAGGTGGTGGCCAGCAACGTCTGCTTTGTATGGGCAATCGTTTCTGCTTAACTTCTTGGCTCCTTTTTTATTCATCCACGATAGTTGTATGTTTCTCATGCATTTAATCAGTTAATCTTACGGGTACTAAAAAGTGCTCTAAACCTAAACCCAAAGTGTGAAATAAAGTTGATAATAAAGTTTATGGGAGCCGCTTGGTTACTTAAAGCTAAAAGGTAAAGTCATAATTAATTCAAACATTGAATGAACATTTAAATCCGTTTGATAAATGTCAAATTTGATTAGACAATATTGTAGGGTTCATTCTATGCATATATTAAAATTTAGATATAAATTTCTCATAAAAAAAAAATTAGATATAAATTTTGTGTAATCTTCATCCAACCCCTAGAGGAGAATAACTAAATAAAGGAAAAACCTTGAGGCCGGTCGGGTATAACTTTCACTTTAACACCCACCAGTGAAAAATAAACACGTCGGCAACTTATAGACATTACAATAAGAACAGATCCAGGTAAACTCCTCTCTCTTTTCCCTCTTTCCTCCTCTCTTTCCTCTTCTCCCCACGTAACCTTCTTACCACGTAACCCTTCTCTCCCAAAACCCTCTTCCTCTCCTCTTTGATACAAATGAGTATAATGCAACTCTGATACAGATGCGAGGCACCTAAAATCATTTTCTTGAGCTAGTCTAAACCTCAATAATTCTTTCAAAAGCTCGTGTGGTAAAACAGAACAGGATGGACAAGCTGGAACAAAATCTTAAGAAATAATTAGTGTGAGCCACCTTTTTCAAGCTTCTCAATTTCTTCTAGGTGTCTCCTTTCTCCCTCCTGGCATTCTCTTTCTGCATCTCTTCTTCAATTTGGTCAAGATTATCAAACTCTCTGCTTGCTGCCATCGCTTTCACAATAGGATCTTGTAGCTCAGATATTAGTCCACCACCAACCTTATACTCTTCTTCATCGCTAATAAAAAATAATCGTTGGTTAGGTCCTGATGCCATAGGAATGTCAACGATGGTTGAAGCACTGCAACCAAACAACGAAGTGGAAAAGGAAAAAAAAAAAGAAAAAGAAAAAAAAAAAGAGTAACATTAACAAATTTGGGCAAATGAGTTGACAAAGAAAAAAAAAATCACATTAGACGATGGCGGGCCTTATTAGAAGATGTTATTCGGTGTTTAAGACAGCTAAATGGCCATGACGCCGAGGACCGCAGAATAAAGGATCCCGCTTGGGCGACGATGGTTTTGCGACCTTGGGCAAAATCCCGCTTGACTTCAGGGGATAAGGGAGTTTCTCAATTGGAGCAAGGACTTTATTTTTGGGGCGTCATCCGTCAAGTGTAGATGGGGGAGGGATTTTTTTTTTTTTTTTTTTGGGCGTTGAAGCTTGATTGCAGATAGGGGAGGGAGAGGGAGCGAAAGATGGAATGAGGAGAGGGAGAGAAACAAATTGGTGATCACCTGTATGCGTGTGCAAGAGGAAATTTTGTGGGAGGCCTACGTGGCTCTTCATGATTGATTGGTGTGAAATTAATTTTGGCACCCGAGTGGCTGGGAGCACCTCTTTTAAATAAAAGCGTGTAAGAGGGTGTTTTCTTATTTCTTTTTATGTTTTTCTCAATGTACAAGTGATGTACTAAAAACAGCTGCTTGACAATTTCTTCTGACAGTATCAATTAACATTGTCTCCTTGAGAAATCCTAAAAGCATCAGATAAATATAAGGCGTCGCGTAATCCCATGTTGCCTGCATATCCTTTTCAGAGTCGTTGGGGGCACACTGCAAGCAAAACGAGTTTCAAGAATCTAACTGATCCATGTATGTATAAGGATGAGTTAAGAAGACAGTTATTAGATTATTTTTGCTTAATCGAGGGTTTGAGTTCTGTTAAAATGCAGCTTAAATTCTGCTGAAGACACTTTGAGAAAATTTCTTTAGAAACTGGATCACTCTTAATAATGTTTTTTTATAAGAACAATTAATTTTCATAAATTAATGAGTGTAAGGTAATAAACTTATAATATATCAGGTACTTCTGACTTTAATCTAAATGGTTAGTTTCCTACCACCAATACTTTTAGCTGCATCTTTTAGGCTCCATGCAAAGTCTTGCCGGAGTACAAGGCAAGCTGATAGTCTTCTCAGTCTTGGTCCTCTTCTCGCCTGCTTCTCTACCACATGATGAGCTATGCCTGCCGCAAGAATAAGAAACTCCACCAACATCAGTACTACCTTTGGATCCAGAACGTTGCTGAAGTTGCTCAAATTCTGAAAAGACCTGCTCATTGCGTGAAACTGTCCCCCTGAGTGTCATCCCAGGGAGTTATCACCTTGAATTCTTCTTTAAGTTCTTCCTTTTGATACTCCAAGGAGATGGACACGCCTTTGCCTTTCTGCTGGGCCTCCATCATATGGGCGGGCAATCCACGCTGACTCTTGCTGAGAGGTCTCTTTCAGAGAAGATCATGATTTCTGAACTTCTTCTTTCTTATTTCTAACATCTGAATCAACTACCAATACCTTAACTGGGTATATGATTTCTTCCTCATCAAGTGGTTCTTTGTCTATGACAGCATGTAAACTCTGGCAAGCCTGTTGAAGTACAATGGATAAGGAGTTGAGCATCTGCTTTTGTTCTTCTGGGTCTTGGAAATCCTTTGGCAACATATTCACTTTTTCTAATTTTCCACCCTCAATTATAAAAGATAGGTACTTTAGTAGGAGCATTAACAACAGATATAAAAATATATGACGAATCAAACGTCACAGTTGGTTCAACCAATACCATTAGGGCGTGCTCTAGTGTATGGCAGGCAGGTAAAGAAAGTTTATAAGATTCGAAGGGTAGGATCACTTTTCAAAGCAGGTAATGACTTTCTGCAGATCAACTGTTAACTGTTAACCACACTCGCAAATTAGGAAGAAATGGGCACTTTTGAAGCTTAAAAAGTTCATTCTACCATAAGTGATCCACTTAATTCTAGTACGAATACGTGTTTCGAAGATTTTGACTGCTCTTTTGAGGGAAAAAAGTTGGTATAAATAGAGAGAACTGGTGGAAAAAGGCAATCAACATTCTCAGTACCAAAGAGAACGATAAGTTTAAAGATTAGAGATGGAAAGGGAATAACTTATTTTATTCTCGGTAGAGAAACTGGAAGTTGAATGACGTTCCCAGAACTGCCATACAGAGGATCTGGCCAAAACTTCACACAATCGCTATCAATAATCATTTTGGGCATATAAAAGAGAGTTTATTTTCAAGCCATGGAGAGCTGAAGTAGATTATATTAGTCATAATGCAAAAATGTGTTCAACGGTGAATGGTGACTCCATTTTTTAGCGGTGTTGAATTCAGTTTTTAATGGGAAGATTGATCTAAAGTAGGCACTAAAAAAATTGAGTTGCTGAGTTCATTGAAAATGAGTTACCGAGATCAATGAGTACATCCTTTTTTTTTCTCCGAGATATAAATAATAATATAATAAGTTCTTTAACTGGTCCTTAAAATCTGAAATCATAAATAATGGTAAAACGTGGATTAATGGGAAGCCACTAAAGCGTAAGAGATTGATGGAAGGGTTCAATGTTTCACATACAAGTGGCAAAGACAAAAAAAAAAAAAAAAATAGCAGCAGTGAGGAAAGACATTAACGATGGAGACTTTAACATATAATTATACCTTTTGATTTCAATTGGAAAAGAAGACGCATAAAATGGAACAGACCTCTTCTCTTCATCTGGACACCATTTCAGGTCAATGTTGTTTCCTACCTCGTCCTTCTATCTGAATATTGAATCATTTATTGGGGCTGAGTTGAGATCATTTCTGGTTGAAGTGGTTTCCTTAAAATTGATGTAATATTTTGTTACTAAGATAAGATCAATGTTGATCTAGCAGTGCCAGCTAAAACTTGGTGGGTTTCAATGTAAATAGTATACGATCACTTGTTCTAACTAGAAAACCGTCCAAAGTTATGTTTTAGGTAAGTTTTGGGAGAATTGGATAAGTCTTGGAAAATAAGATGAGGTTAGTAGTGTCGGTCCCGACCCATGAGGAGAAGTGCCTTCTGAATCGATCTGTTCATAGATTAGTGAAGAAAGTTACAGATTATGCATTTCATGAATATGCATTATATGGTGACTTCCCCCTGCCAATCTCCGAAGAATATGAACAGTCCTTTCTAGATAGGTGATGCTTGCTTTAAGTTCCACCCTGCTCGCTCTTACAAACTGTGACAAATAATTCTATCCCAAAGTTCCAATTTTTCAAATTTGTTTCGTGTTTGTGCTCATTCATGATTCTTCAATATCGATAAGGATGTCATACGTGATACAAGATTCAATTCCGAACCAGGTTAAAGTGGTGGGGCCTATATGAAGTAATGAATGTTCTGGTGTCTGTTATCTTAAGAAAATAATAACGAATTGACTTGCGTTTTCATTTTCTACTTTTATAAATTCTTTCATCTCAATTTTGTTTTACCCCGGTTCACAATCAGTAATCAGAATAGTCTACCAGCATTGATTCGACATTTTACAATCACAAATCAGTACTTCGTCTGAAATATGTGGCCGGCAAACTCCACCACCAGTTTCAAAACAGAAGAACCTCACCACAAAACCTTTATTAACAACTTTTTCACCAAAAGTCAAGGCCTTAATATTAAACTAATCAAACAGTTGCACTACATTCAGATGGCTTCTAATTCAACATACTTCTGATGGAGAGCAGCACGGCAATATGAGACCTCACAACTCACTAGATCCATAAGGTCGAACAGCTAGCTGCATATCACTGTCCCCCCAGTGGACCTGAATACCAAACCAATTAAAAGCTATTGCCTGCAAAAGGCTAGTAACTCAAAATCTATCTGATGGATCAATAGCCGCAATCCAATGTCAAACAGGACCTTACTACTTGGTGGACTGCAACGCTAAAGTTGAAGCTCAATATCCAAAAGATGGATCGAATAGCAGCAGTTGAAACTCAAAACCCAAGAGATTTTCATACCCAACTATCATATGCAGTCAGGACCCAGCTGTTGAACTATATCCACACAATTACAACTCCATTATACTGGGAGTAGAACTTACAATACCCAAAACATAGAGTGAACATAGAGGTTAGACCCTGTTGATCAAATTACTGATGACAAGGTTGTGGACAATCCCCCATGATCGAGCAAAGGCCAACGAAATCCTAACATAGGTGACAAGACATGTTCAAAGCCATCTTGCTAGAAAACAGAAATGTAATTTACTCAAGGACCAGTAAATGTTTCAAACACATGCCCAATCAAAGTACAAGAGAAAAAAAAAATACGTGCCATAAGCTAGAAAGATTCACCCACATCAATCTAATAACCTCTGTAAATTTATTGTAAAGAAATTTCTTTCAATATGTTGTCTATATATGAAACAAATAATTTGTGTCTCCCAGCTGTGGAGCCAAAACAAACAACACCCTTTCTCTGTCAAGTCAAACACCATCAATGTTACAGAATACTAGATTACAATATAGATCAGTTTAGCAAGTAACCTAATTGACAAAAGAACCTAACTTTTATAGTCCCAACCTTAAATCCAATGTCAATTCTGAAGAAAAGTTAGAAGAGGAGGAGCCATCTTCCACTGGGGCAGGCATATTCAAGTCCAGGCCAAAACCCTCCTTTGTTCCACAAGGGCTGAGCCCTTGCTGGCTTAGCATTAATGGGTCATCCCCTTTCTCCCAGTGGCACCTCTTATGCCCACCCAAAGCTTGCCCACTAGAAAACACCCTCAAACAAATACTGCATTTATGCCCTGATCCCAAAACCATCAACACCTTGTCCTCCACGCTATCCCTTTCATCAGCACCGCTGTGATCCTCAACCTGATCACCATCACTTCTCGTTATAGCGAAACACCCTTTCACATTCTTGTGGCTGGCCCTGTGCCCTCCTAAAGCCTGGTGAGACCCAAACACCTTCTTACAACTCGAACACTCAAACCGGAAACTCGCCTCCTCAGCCGCCTCCTCTCGAAATAAACCTTCTGAATCTGGAATCTCTTGATGATAACTATCAGCAACACTCTTGCTCTTACCCTCACTCTCATTGCCCCCATTGGCCATCATCAACAAACACGCTGCAACTTCGTGATCCTCTTGACTCATCATCACCAGACCATCGAAACTACTCAGCGGTAGCGATACGGGTCTGCGCAGATTCGGCGGGGGATTAATCCCACGCCACTGTCGTTCCGGGTGGCACCGCATGTGCCCGAACAAGGCCTTCCACGACCAGAACTTCTTGCCGCACTCGCTGCAGGGCCGCGTGATCTTGGGAGCACTTGGGTCGGGTTTCTTCGCGTGTTTCGGCTTCGAAACCACGCCGCTCGAACTCAGCTCCATCACTCCATCGATCCTAATAGGTTTCGAACGCTTCTTGCGGCGAGCTTTCTCTTCGTGAAGAGACGGAGAAGAGGGTAAGCAGAGATCGGAGCCAGTGGTGGTGGTCGTCATAGAGATTGGTTAAGAAACTGAAAAAAGGAAAGAGGAAAAAAAAAGCTTTCGAGTGTTTGAAGTGTTGTATATGTAGGGGTGTTGGCGGTTACTATAGTCCGTGAGGGAGAGGGAGAGGAAGAGTCGCTTCCAATCGGGCAGTTATTTTCAGTTGGGGATTGTTTGGGGGTGGGGGTGGTTATTTGGGTGTCAATTACTAGGATACCCCTGTGGGAGTATATTGCTGTTGGAAGGTTCGGAACAAGTACGGGTGAAATAGTCAATCGATAACGCTTCGTTGGAGGTAAAGGAAGTTCAAAAGTCTGTACGGTCCTTATGGGATCAAGAGCGAGAAAAGGAAAAAAAAAAATCTTGAGAAAGTTTGAAACGTGGTTAATATAATTGGTGTAACCAGGTCCGATCCGATTCGGTTTTGGATAAAATTTAAAATCGAATTGGTATGCACAAATTTTACATTTTCAAAAACTGATTAAGCATTGATTATCCTTCTGAATCAATACTTCTAGTTTTACCGATCCCGATCTGATTCAATCCGATTTGCCGATTTTAATAATATTAATATTAGTGCATAAAATGTAATTAATATATTAATATATATTAGTATACAAATTAATTAAAGCAAAATGTAATTAATATAATAATGTATATTAGTATTACTAATGTATTATGTATTTATCAAAATGAATATATTGAAAATTTATTAGGCCATAAAATATTAGTAATATATATTATGTTGAAAGGATATGATCAAATAAATTTTCATGTTTAAGATTAAGATTTTATATTATAAATTATAATAACATTATCTTATATATAATTATAATTTATATTATTATATATAAAAATTTTGTACAATATAAAAAATATTATGTATAATATTAAAAAATTAATTTAAAATATATAATATAGCGAATTGGTCCGGTCTAGTCCTAAAAAATGTAGAATTGAAACTGGACCGGTATCGGCCGGTTTTGAAACTAAGGGAACTTGTCCCGGGCAAGACTAGTCCAGGTCAGTCTGGGCCGATTTTCTGGTTAATTTTTACACCTCTAATTGGCAAGTATCCGGAAAGAGAAATATATTTACATTATTTGCAAATGCAGCACACTTTCTTTACAAAATAGTGGAGTCCATCATTAAAAAGTAGGTTTTTTCACATAGATTTTAAATTTTTCCTTTTTTACTCTCTAGAACTATATAAATCAAGTAATACTATGTACAAGTCTCAAATGTACAAGCATTGTATAAGTTTTTTATAAAAATGTGAGCCCTATCAAGATAAAGTTAATTTTTCATACTTTTCCATGATATCGTCTACTTTTTTTATAAAGAGTTTGCATGAAACTTTTACATTTGGAGCTTATATATAAATATATATATATATATCATCATCATTTCTCATGTAAATCATTTCCCTAGAAATAATGCTGCATTGGATTTAGTCACATATTGGCTATATTAACTTCAGGTTAAACTATCCAACACATATGCTGGAATAAGTTGTTGGGTTTATCCCTTTCAGGACGCCAGGTTCCTTTGATTTTAATGGGGGCATGGCTATTAAGCTACATTTATTGCAAATAGAGGAGGTAGAGAACATGTCAAAAACTAATATCAACCCAAAGGAGAATCACATATCTTTCCCGTGTGAGTATAGGTGCTATTGAGTTGCAGCCGAAGGTGATAGTGATTGTGATGGTGGAGGAAGGATAATTAAATACCAATATCATATTATATGAAGTGTAGGATAGATAATTCAATGTGGAGTTCATTTTATATCACTTGTATTACTTGTAGCAATGTGGAATTGTCGATTGACCGCTGAATATTACTTTTTCTTTTTTAAAAAATAAGCGTTAATCCAATAATTTTCATCCTTTGATTGCATTCCTACAATGGGTCAGAAGAAGATTCAAGAAACCTATCAATGGCAGGTTAGAGAGCTGCATTGACATTTTGCACCATAGCTATCTTTTGTTATGTCTCAGAATCACTGCCGCATCCACATTGAGAGGCAGACATAAACAAGCTTAACCCCTTGATATAGGAACTTTTGCACAACAAAACCAAAAAGAATCTCCGACTATAGCCCCTCACCTATCTTTTTTCACCATCCCAACTTCAAAAAATAATCAATTTGTCTCGATTAAAAAGAAAAATTACAAGCAATGACTTACTCTGAACTTGCATTTATATACAAAAGATACGGCCCCAGTGGAAACACAAGCAATGCATCACAGTTAAACACTTGTTTTTCTATATCCTTCTCTCTAAACACTAACGCAGTAACAATTTCATATTGTCCACAGCATCTCACTACTAGACATGGAAAATTACAGTGGCAATCACAATATTACAGTGAGTACCAACCAAAGTGGGAGGATGAGCACAGCAGAGAAGCCTGGGAAAAGGGAGAAAAAAGAGAGTTAAGCACGGGTTGTCGCAAACTTTCTTTGCCCAACACATATATAGTGTTCACCCTGTCCTCTCACTTCTCTAAACGGTCTTGATGAGTTGAGGGTGCTTTAAAATCCATTATACATTTTCCCAGGACATTCAAAGCAGTTACCCGCTGCAACTCTTTTGCTGTAATAATGAAAAAACAAATGAGAATGGGATAGAAGGGCTTCCCATTGCTTTAGAGTACTCATACGTCACTTCAGTTAGTCAAGGTATTGTAAGCAAAACAAAATTCCCGGAAAATGGAATTCCACGACTAGAATATAACTGACATTGCCATCTAAAACTACTACTCAATTATATTGTCTTGCCCCTCCAAGAGGTATGTCTAATCGTTATGACACATCAATGCTCAATGTCATGGCTGTGTTTAACAAATAATTATAGGTCTCAAGGAGAAAGCATGATGAAGTTTCAAACAACTCTGTAGTTGGATCCTAAATCATCGATGGTCATATATGAAGTTGTTAATGATTACCCACAATATTAATAATTTTGATAGCACAAAATGCCTTCAACTGCCTAATCAACAGTGCTAGCATACGGACAGCAGCAGGAACGAGCAGAGGATTATCAAATTCGTTCACGATATCTAGCATATAAATAGCCATAAAAATGCAGAAGGGTTCATTAAAGCAATTAATAAATCTCCAAAATGTGAACTTCCCTAAACTAACCCCATGGAAGTTGAATAAGGAGTTCAGGGGTAGAGGGAGGGGGCTAGTAGGTCATGGCCCCAAAAAAAAAATGACAAAACATCCTTTAGCCTTTAATTGAGTCCCATATACACCACAGTTTGATCTCTCATTTTATCTTTTTTAATAAGGGCAGCTAGATGAGACAGAGACCCTTGACCTGGGAGCTGACTCTTTGCTCATATTGAACAAAAGAAATCCCCTAGGCCCCCTTCCTCCCTGAAAATTTTCTAAAAGACCCCCGCTGTCCTCAAAGATCCTCCTCATCCCTAAAACAAGTGACAAAAAGGTATATGTTTTTTTTTTTCTATCCAAGAATTTGGCCTCCAAAATATGGAAAAAAAAACGTATAAAGACTTTTTTAACTCAAACTTCAATCCTAAAAAGTTTCTACAAATCTGACATTATTTTTAAACCCATGTCGGTCTTTTCTCCATCCTCTCTCGAGTCTCTTCAATTCCTTCCCCTTTTACCAATGTGGAATAGAAAAAAGTATATATTGGGTGAAAGTTCTGATGGGGTTTTTTCTTAATTCAAACTAGAATGCTTCACTTGACTAATTATCTAGTTCAATAAATATCTTTTGGAATATATTTAATGGGTTATCAAATATTTCATTTGATAACTCACAACAATGATCCGAATATGTATCCAGAAAAAAAAAATGACCGGATAGTAAACGAGAGAAAAATACCCATCCAATTTATGAAAGTTCTGTTTAAAACCGTTGAAAAGTCAAAAGGCAATAAATCCATAATTTCTTATTACCTTCCTCCAGTGAAAGCTGAATCGATCTCTTTTCCACCTCAACAGCATATCTGCTGAGTTCAACTGGAGAGAACGAGCGAAGCACTAAAGATCACATAAATAAAAAAGGAACAATATATTAGAATTTACGTGGCAAATAAAGCATCTTAAGCTGACTTCTTTGAGATTGAAGGGCATACTATGGAGATAATCCTCTTGATCGGCTTCGTCCAATTTTGTTAAGAACATCTGCAGTTGATGATATCGCTCTTCCCATGATCCCTTTGGATTACTTAACAACGGGGCAGCAGAAGCAACAGGAAGGTTATTGGGCTCTACTGGTGCTAACGTCATACCAGGCTTCCCAAGATTACGAGGAACTGAAGGTTTTCCAGATGAGCTCATGGATGCCACCATTGGAAGAGGAGCAAATGCCGGAAAACAAGAGACCTTTGGCTCCATCTGAGATTTGGGTCGGGTGGTCTCCTCCTGGTGATTGAGTTTCCTTAACAGCAGGCATTCGGCATTAATGCTTGTGCTATCACCAGTGCTGCTCTTGCCTAGTTCGGCTTCAGATTTTCTACGGACATAGACAAGATGCCCATTTGCAGCATTGCTGCTTGGAGATTGGTATTGAGGGGGGCTTTCAGGGCACTCAAGTGAGGGCTTCTTGGCACCAGAAACTTCAAGTGAATCACTAATTGGATTTCTATCCTTCAGAAGTGGAGAGTTTTCAGTAGAGTTGGGCATCATAATTCTATTATCATTCTGCAGATCTCTCAAAGCTGTCTTCTTTACAGCAACAGACAGTTGCTTATCACGAGTAGGCAAGTCATTGTCAGTACTTCCCATCCCATATTCACTGAATTTAGAGTCTATTGTTTGTTGAACCATCTGAATCAACATGACTTCCAAAGAAGAAACTTAGAAATTCAGAATATATATAGTTAGAAAACTATGGTTCAAAACGGCAGAGCTTGAAATATCAGAAGAAGTAACTTATATCGAATATAGAGACTGAATAGCATGAAAACCCATATGTGTCCTTGATATTGGTCCTAGTATATATGAGCATCAATTGATACATGTTACTCCCACAAGGCTTGGCACATAAAGATGTCTCACAAGTTAACTCTTGAAACATGTGCCAGTCCTGCAAGACTTGGCACATAAAAATGTCTCGCAAGTCAACCCTTGTCTTCTATTTAGGATATCAGTACATTGACAAGACTCTATGTGCCAAAAAAAGAAAACCCAAGCATCAATCAAAGCTCAAAAAGAAGATAAACTGACCACAATTTAGCAAACATTAACATAACAAGACAAAAAAATGCACATCACCAAAACAAATCGAAAAGGGAAAAAATTGGAGATGAAAATAGGACACTCGAAAACTGAAGTGTCAGTGTGTTTAATGTGAAGTGTTTTGGAATAATTATAAGAACTTGCAGAATTAGATATACATAACAAGATCCAAGTATTATTAAGAAAAGGGGAAATATAAGAAAGAAAATATATTCAACTTTTAACCAAATAGAAATGCTTGGTCCACAAAAGAATTACAAAAAACTATTTTACAAACTAACATGGCTTGATGTAGTATGTTAGATTTTGAAGCTCTTTTTATTGTGAAGTAAATTTGATGTACCGCATCAAGCCACATCAATATGAATAGTAGTTTTTTGTAATTCTCTTTGTAGACCTAACACTTCTCTTAACTAATGTTTCGGGGAAAAATATGTTTTAAACCAAAGGCCAAGGCCTAAACATGAGATGTACACCTCACTCACCTAAGGTGCAAACTTCAAGGTTAGCCAAGACATTTTCTTCAAGCCTCCTTTTGCAACAACCCTGGATGTATAAGATTGTGACCGTATAAAGATCAGAATGTAATGATATTCAGTCGAGATTGATACAAAATAGTAAATAATGGTTCCATCAAGTACAATCAACTGCACTCACCAAGATCAACCAGAGACCAAAGAAGCTTCTAGATCATTTTGCCTTGTGATTAAGCAATGAAAAATGTTCTCATCAACCCATACCTATTGCCAATTAGCAATAAGTATAGTTTTTCTGTCTAATTGTATATAAGTCAGATTTAAACTACGGTCACCGACAATGATACAGAAAAAGTATACATAATTACAACGTAAAAATAAAGGGTGAAGTATTTCATCATTTTTAAAATTCAAAATAACCACAAAATTACTTCATCCTAAAACCTTCTAGTCCTCGGCATCATTGTACCAAACTTCTACATTTATTCTCTTAATATATCTGGAACTTTGTTAGGGCATATGGCGGCGGATAACTTGAAGAGGCAACTATTTAGGAATTAGCAAAATAAAAACATATAGCCTTATATCTTTGCTTTATAATACTACATAAGCACCATATTTTAATGCCAGATAAAAAGCAAGTAATTTTCAATATTCAAGTGTCCATCACTTTCTTCTTTAATCTTTCAATTGCCTAATTATGTGGTTCAAAAATCTAAAGTGCCAACTCCATCTTTAATCATTTGCCATTCTGAACAGTCAAGGTAATTGCACCTGTAAACTATCTTTTTTTATAAGTAAAAGGAAGGAATAAGCACCTGTAAACTATTAACACTTTCTGAACACAATAAGCTTATTACAAAGTGCAATTAAGGCAACACAGCAACCGGCATCCGTCTAAAGTGTGAACATTAAGTTGTACATAATAGAATGGAAATGTGGCAAAGATATCTCACCCCCATCCTCAAGAAAATCCCCATCCAACTACGTGAAAGATTGTAACACATGATAATTGAACCATCATACGGTCCAATCCATCAATGTAATACTATTTTCATGAAAGTCAATTCAATGAATAACAAAATCTCAGACCAATTTGCTCAAATCATGGGTAATTCACTTCTTGAGCTTTGATCCTATTCAAGTCAACAATGCAGAAAAGAGAATACCATCATTCAGAACAGTTAAATAACTATAAAACTCAATTAGGGAATATGGGCTCCCTTAAAATAAAGAATAAACGAGGCGCATTGAAATCAATTTGCAAAAAGAGCTTCCCACACTCAGATTCGCATGCAATCAAGATTTTCCGTCACTTTACACAAAAACACCTAAAACATGCATACCAACAAAATGAAACTACAATCCAACGGAGTAAACCTCCGCCCAGAAAGGAAGACCCGGATTCTAGAAGATTTCGAATCGACGGAGAGAAGGAAGAGCATTGTGATTACCTTAGCTAATTGGAAGCGCCTCTGTGAGAGAAATAGAAGAGCAGGTTTCAAAAGCTGGTAGCTTTCGCTCTAACTACAGAAGAATTTATCATTTTAGTCCCTCGGGCTGTGTGTCTAGGAAGTTTGAGACTGGTACCGAGGTTCTCGAGGATTTGGGAAATCGGCCTCAAAATTTTGGGTTATGTACACTTGAGCCCTAAACTTTTTACAAGTGTCAAACGGCCACGAAAATTTTGTGAGACATGACCCAAGCGTGAAGGGGGCCATGTGTTCATATTGAATGAGACGTTATGGCAGTTTGAAGCCTCGAGTAATTTCACTTTAATCATTCGTTCAATTATTTTTAGCCATCCGGTAATTTTTTTGTTACATTGGGAGGGTCAATCGTCATTTCTATTTTGGAGATGTGGATCTTGGCTTAACCATCCAGTAATTAGATGTTATACTTTGTTGCTAATGTTCTATTATTATTATTATTATTATTATTATTATTGAAAATTATTCGCTATAATCTCATTTATTACAAAAAAATCAAAACACCAATTATTTTTTAAGACAGCTTCTGTGAAAAACTCTCACATTAGCAGGTGTTAGGTGTATAAAAAATAAGGCTTATAAATAAATTTTTTCTATTAATTTTACGTGTATAAAAATATTATTAAAATGATGATAATTGGTTTTTCTTTCATAAGAAATGTGCGTATGGAAAAGTGAGAGGCCAGTAAGTAAATATAGATAGAAAGGGTACCAAAATGATCCAGTAATGCACATGCTTGTATAAACCATAAATAAGCTCACAGCTGTATAAAAGCGTCACCTCCCTTATTAGCACGCCCAAAATAGAATGTTCCTCTGGACATCGCGTGCCTTTTCATGACACCAGTGCAAATTAACTATTCTTACAACTCCAAATCACTGTTCCCCAAGTAACTACATAAAAATAGAATATGAGAAAAAGAAAAAATGGAAACACCCAGTGATATTATTGCCCGGGATTCCCCAAAAGTCGCTCTACTGCGGCGTGGACATTCCCAGAAGTAGCACGCAGTGCCCTGATATTCTCCTGAGCATCAAAGAAACCCATTTCTTGGAGCTGTGAAAGTTGAGTTGCATACAGTTCTTCTGGTGGTACTACAGAAGAAGCAAAAGATAAATATCATTGTCAAACAAACGGCTACAGTTCGTAAAAATTGTGATCAATGAAAGAATTCTAACCATCTGGGTTATTTGGAACAGCCAAGCTGCCAGCTCCAAGACTACCAAACATGTTCATCATCAATTCCATTGCTGCTGCATTATTAGGTGTTCCTGTTGGCAAGAACATCAAATCAAGGGAAATTTAATTGGGAAGGAAAAACATGACAGCAGAATTAACTATAATATGAGATTAGCTGCTAAATTATTGTCTTCTGAACTACCTGTAGTCCCACCAGTCTGAGATTGATCCCTGTAAGAGAGAAGTAATGGTAGTAAGAGCAAACATCATGAATTGATGAGTGCCGGTCAATATGATGCAAAGAAAATCTCTATGAAGACCGCAGGCTAAAAAGCTATATGGTGCATTTACATACAGTATGTTGGACAAGTCATGGAGAATTTGAATCACACCAAGGTGATTAGAGTAGAGCAGTGGCACTATAATCTAGAATTCAGATAAAAAGGGTGACCATTTATCAAAGTCCCAACGGTAAAAACCTTTTACAACAAGTATCCATAACAATGGTGTTTGAGAAGCCTGAGAAACTGAAATCGGTCCATGGCGATGTGAATAGAGATTGTGGCACTGAAAGCAATATGATTAAGATAAAGGCGTGGCCACTTCCTAAAATCCAAGGATAATTATTTTTTACAACAAGGATCAAAACAATGCTTATAATACTCAAGTGAGGGCATGATTTTTCCGCAAAAATTAATTCTTTAAATTTATAGTAGGAAAGCCCAGATGTTGCACTAATCATCCGGAAAACATTTAGGATTACTCATCGGCTAGTTTACATGAGCACAAAACCACATGAACCCACCACAACCTTGCTGCAAGCAACCTAATGGCACCACTCAAGTAACAAAGAATTATACATCCCACTTACTGGCTTGATTGCTGTTGATTAAGCCGGGAGAGAAGCGATTGCTGTAAAGCTAGCATTTGCTGCAAGAAGCAAGCATAGAGCAGAGCAAAATATATGTCAAGCATAGATGAATCATAATTCAACTTCATGGTGAAAATATTGCAACCATCACCAAATACAATCAATCTCAAATTTATTAGCAGCCAAAACATCTTACGGAGTAAAACATGATTGTTGTCAACCATGACCATGACTTAAAACTCAAACTCAATAGTGAATGGCATCAACTGGTGTCAATGAATATTACAACATAAAAACAACACGAATATATCACACAAATACACAGAGAGAGAGAGAGAGAGAGAGATTGGGACCATGTGTGCAAAGATGAACCTGAATTGTATCGGGATTAGTTAACTGACGTAGAAGGTCTGGATTTTGCATCATTTCTCTTAATTGAGGATTCATATCGACCATGCCACGCAGTTGAGGGTTGAGGTTTAGAATCTAACATTCAGAAAAAGAACCTATTAAATACATGGAAAAGCCCAAATCTCGGAAAATATGATATATTCAACTAAGATAGTAATCCTAGTTGTAGTAACCTGATTCATATATTGGGGATTAGAAAGTAAGCTTTGCATCATCTGTGACACAGCTGGATTTTGCAAAAACTGATTCAGTTGAGCAGCATCTGGGATGCCATTCAACGTGTGTTCCATATCGGGGAGACCGAACCCTCCAAGACCAGCAATACCGGGCGTTCTTGCATCCCCAGTAGGATTTGGGCGCGTAGTTGTTGTCTGAGTACCACCTGACATATCATATAATAACACATGATGATTGTAATTAGTAAAATTTACAATTAACAAAGTCCGCCAACGTCTCTAATGAAAAAAAAAAGGCGTCTCTAATGAAAAAAAAAAAAAAAACAGAAATAAAAGTAGCAATTTTCTGCTAGGAAAGTAAGATGTTCAGTTCTACATAATTATGCAGCTTGATCCCAACAAATAAACCTCAAGAAAGAGAGGCATGACAGTTGGTCAGAAAATCACAAGTTCTTGCTGCTTGTTTTTCTCTTCTATGATGCCAATGAATACATATGAATACCAAAGCCGGAACATAAAAGCTTAGAAAGAGTAAAGAAGGGCAAAGATTACCAGCAATATTGCTCCAAGGGTTAGGGAGTGGATTTGTATTTGGAGAACTAATCCCACTAGTAGTTTCAGAACCAGTAGTTGAAGGATTATTAGCACCATCCCTGACTTGGGCCCCACCTTGGTTTCCCAAAAGTGCTGCAAATGGGTTTGAACTCAAATCATTTCCAGTGTTTCCACCCATTGTTGTGGCATTCAGAAACGGCTCCTGAACATTTTCGTACATACGTCTGAGCATGTTAAATCCCTCAGGGGAAGATTCAATGTTGCTCATTGCCCGGTCAGTGTTTCGCATCATCTCACGCATGAGCTCAGGGTTCCTTGCCGCTTCTATTGTCTGTCGGAGAATCCCAGGGTCATTAAGTACGTGAGCGAGCTCTGGATTCCGGTCAATGATATCTTGCATCTGAGGATTGCTCATGATCAAGCTGCGCATTAAGTCAGGATTGTTCATTAGGCTCTGAATGGCAGGCATATTCATTATTTCCCTCATCATGTTTGGGTTCTGAGTCAGCTGTTGCTGCACTTGTTCAAACTCCGGAAGACCATCTCCAAACAATCCAGATGTGAAACCTAATCCAGGAAATAAAGAGGCACCAAGACCAGCACTTCCCAAGCCCCCACCTTCATTTGAGCCAACACCCCTTGTAACACCTGGTGTATTGTCGGGACTTCCAGAATTACCAGTAGCAGTAGCATTTACAGCAGCAGGTGTTGATGCAGCTGAAGCAAACCCACGAACCATGTGAATGGTGTGCTCCGCCTGCAAACCTTAACAAAAGAGAAGTACAAAATATAAGAAAGAGAAGGGAAAACAAGATCAACCACATGAGAAGAAAGACCTCTATAAAGCAAACTCTTCTAATGACTCTACGTGTATAAGCTACTGCAAATAAGGCTCAAATAAATCACTAAAGAAACCCAATTATCTGTTGCACAAATCAACACACAAAAAAAGATGTCTGAAGAAGTATAAAAAAAATATAATACAAACAATGGTAACTTCACTTATGTTCCCCTCACGCTGCCACCAAAAGGAAAATCGGTACCATCAATTCTATTACCTGAAATGACTGGAAATATCCTCAACAAAAAACACGCTTCTATCAGTCACTCTTCTAGTCAAAATACCCCGAACCACATATATTTGAAGACTTCCAAGCATCAGTACATGTTGGATACCCCGGTACCCTTCTTTACAATAGTCTACAAATACAAATAAATAAAGCCACACATTTCAATTAACTTTAAAATCTCCAAGGTTTCACAATGCCCATTTGCCCGACCCAAAGAAAACAGGCATTGGCGACTTAAAATCTCAATAAACCCAGTTTCACTTTTCTATCAATATGAATATTCAACAGATAACAAGTGATTTAAACTAAAAATTATATATGATAGAATCCTCAGCGAACTAAAACAAAATTGAATATCCCATAATATAAATTAAACCCAAACGATAAAATTAAATTAAAATTAAAACTTTCATGGACAAAGTTAGGAATCGAGACACGTACCATAGCTTTCTAGGGTTTGATCATCCTTCAAGATGCGACCTTTGTAAATTAATCTCTGCTGATCAGCTGGGACATCACAATTCTGAGCCAGTACCGTTTTGAATGTGCTAACCGAGGACTTGAGGCTGGTCCTCACAGTAAATTTCGAGCCGTTGGAGCACCGGATATTAATCATCACCACTTGTTCTTCTTCAACACCACCGGGACTGACCCTCAACTCGCTCGAATCACCCTCAGCGCCCATTGAAATTGGTTGTTCAAGAAGCGAAAGCAAAAAATAAAATAAAAAACCCTACACCTAAAGAAGGACCCAAAGCAAATCAAAACCCCCCAAAATGGATGTGTGTGTGTGCAGGCGCGCAGAAGGAAGGGATTGGTATTCTGGTATGAAAATTGATTTATATGCTAACGATTGTAGGAGAACAAAATCAATAGAAAATATTAAAAGAATAAAAGAAAGATACAAAATAAATCCAAAATTGA
The DNA here is from genome assembly GCA_003123785.1 of Pterocarya stenoptera. NCBI lineage: Eukaryota > Viridiplantae > Streptophyta > Magnoliopsida > Fagales > Juglandaceae > Pterocarya > Pterocarya stenoptera. Next base: position 123,776 of record QEOT01003274.1, read on the forward strand.
ATTTCTTTTTACAAAAATAGACTCGGGACGAATTCAATTAAATTATTGAACGGATACAGATCTTCTGTGTGCCCAATGCGAGCGACTGCTTTTTTCCCTTGCTCTTTTATTTTATTTTGTTTTATTTTTTGTTTTATAGAGAAAATTGAGATTCTGTACGGTTTGGTTCGCATATTCTTTGAGCCAAGTGATACTGTTTATGTACTGTTAGTTCAGTTAGCAATCGGATTGATCGGACAGTTGGAATTAGCACTAATGGTGCATCTTCGTATTTGGATCTTTAAAATTTTACATAATTATGAATAAAATTTAAAGAACATTATCCACTCTTTAAATATTATTTTATTATTTTTTCTCTCCTATCCATTAAAATTAACTTTATGAAATTTATATTAAGATAATTTTGATATATGAAATTTGTATTAAATTAATGATACAAAGTATTTTTTAGTACATATTAATATTTATTGATAATATAGGTAATTTTGATATATAAAATTAGTAATATTTAGATATATGAATTTGATATTTTTGGGCATAGTGTTAATTGTAAAATATATAAAAATAATAATTTTAAGAAAAAAATAAAAATAATAGTATTTTTTTATTATTTGGTTCAAATATGCATAATTCAATATAAGAGTTTTTTTTATATACAAATTCAATTTTCAATGTGATTTTAAAGATCGGTAAAATTTGTCATTTTGATATATGAAATTGGTAATAATTAGATATATGGATATGATATTTTTGAATATATGGTGCTAATTGTAAAATATATAAAAATAATAATTTTAAGAAAAAAAATAAAATATAAAAAATATTAATATTTTTTTATTATTTGATTCAAAGATACATATTTTAATATCAAAGTTTTTTTATCTGCAAAATTAATTTTAAAAAAATGTGATTTTATATACATATAGGAGAAACATGCTAAGCGCAAACGTGAAATAAAATCCGACCGTCGCATGTCTCATGTTTTTCTCGACTTTGGGTCAAGACAAAGTCCACCAGGAAAGCAGTTTTCACTGTTAAAAAGGGACCCATAAATGTTAGGTGCACAGCTAACCGTGATGAATGGGTTAGTGAGAAAATCTTCAACCATATATTAGATAAAAGATATAGCTTTTCGTGAAAGAAATTCTCGCTATCCACGAGTCAATGTGTTAACATATTATTTATGGAAAATGCTATTTTGGCACTTCATATGTTTTAATTTTTTTCTTTACTTAATAATTAAGGAAGTAACTATTATTATATTGACATTTTTTTATATTTTTAATAAAATTTAAAATCATAAAAAAAATATGAATAAATAAATTATGAAAAAATTAGAAGATAATTTGTGCTAGGCGACACGCCCAGCGGTCAATGCTGGACGGCAGCCTAGCACCACTCATTATTTATTGTATAATATGTGTTAAAATATTATTTATTGTGGATCGTTGTCTTTTTTAAAATAAATGACATGCAAACATTTCAAGTTAATCATATGTTGATACATAAAAAATAAGATTGGCGGATAGATTTTTTATAAGAAAAACATACAATCTCCCTCAAAATATAATAAACAGGGAGCAATGAAAGCTCTAGATATAAGAAACATTAGAAGTTGTGGTGCATAAGATTCAATTGCCTCCAATTTTGGTATGTCTGGTAGCATTTTTTTAAGAATATGGATGTTGATGCCGTGTCTTGTATCCTAGGCAACTCAACAATTCCTTTCGATGACCTACAAAATCCATTTAGATGAGGGCTCGAGTGGTGATGGACACTTCCAATACCTAAGTTAGAATAATCTTTTTGTGAGGAGGGCGTTAGGAGAAAATATTCAAGAGAGTGAGTACGTGCAAAGATAAAAACTTATTATCCCTTTACCTGAGCCTGGGATGTGCCTATACACCCGATCATGGTGGTCTCTGCTCATTGCAAGTAGGTTGTGCAAGGGCGTATTGAGTGCCTCACTAGTGGCAGGGTTCTCCTCTGTCATGTTAGTTGTTGTCTTGTCGTATTGTACATGGGTTGCTCTTTCTTTTCTCGTTTGCCTTTTGTGGCATGTGAGGAGGAGGTGTGCACTTTGTCGCAGTTACAGGAGCGAGTGGATGTCTGGTTCTAACGTTACATATTGGTTCCTCCAACCATTTAATGCGGCGTGCTTGTTGTCTAATAGTGTTGGTTGTGGTTAGGGCGTGTGACGTGACTAGTCACCATATCTGATGGGCCTTCTTGGACCCCGGCCAACCCTCATTCCTTTGTAACTTTTGCGTTGGGGCTACCCATTGCTGGCTTGGGCCCTAAGGTGAATGAACCCTGCGCGGCCCAAGGTGGAAAATAAACCCCCTCTCAATGGGAGTGTTAGATGTAGAAGTGAGGCGCCTACATGACATATGTGAACAAACTCCGACAACCCAAAAGAAACAAATGTGAAAAAAATGAAAGGTTGAAAGGGAAGAAGACCAATCCTAGAAGAGGTCTCGGTTTGGAGCGACATAGAAAATGCCACCAAGTGCTAAAATTCACATGTCGACTGTTACAGAACTAGGACGTTGTATGCTAGTGATATTAGGACATGGTGAAGGGGAAGTGAAGTTCAATGGATCAATGGTGGTGGTTGTGTGTGTGGTAGATGGATGGGAAATTCTATTGAAAAAAGAAACGAGCATATATATAAATATACATACGTATATACACACACACACATATCTATGCAAATTAAAAATATGAAAGGAAGGTGAATGAAGGCTACCTTAATTGGGTCGTTGTTGTGGTGACCCCAAGCGCCACCTCCATGGTGGCTGTCCTTTTTTATTATTGCTATCTGTTCTATTATTTTAATGTTTATGTTTCATTTTCAATATTGAGCAAGTGCATTTTAGACATTCACTCTGAAAAATTATTTCCCCAGATTTAATTGGGAAGATGGATGTTGGGTGAAAATTTGAAGGAAATGAAGCAAGGCTCACAAGAACAAGTCTCAAACTAGGATTTGTTTTACTTGTTAACAATTGACAACACTTACAACATAATCAGATCTAAATAATGTACAGAGAAAGTTATACTTTTCTTAGTATATTTGAAGCCAAATCATAATTACATAAAAAGTAAGGACACTTGAAATTTATTGTATGCTCCCCCCATAAGCATAACTTGGTGCCACCCACAAAGAAGAAGAAGAAGAAGAAGAAGAATTCTTATTGATGAAATATCAGGGGATGTGTTCGCACTTGCTCATGTGATTCAAAAGTGAATTTGCTTTTCTTTGTGCTCTATTTGTTCCGCTTGTTGCAATCTCTACCAAATGCTCATACACACCATATTGGAGTGCAGCCAAGACCAAAGAAGAGTTATTTAAACCCAGCACAAGCAGAACTGATGTAGCACATTCCTTGTTTTTGGGGGTACCACTTCTAATAATTTCAACAAGAACTTCAATAAAAGACAGCTTTCCAATCTCATTCCGGCCCTCCGGATGTGATGTAAGGAGTAACAAGATCGAGAGGGCCTCATCAATCATACCCAAGTTCTTATCATCCTCGAGCAAATGTAGTAGTGGGGGTATAATACCTGCCTTAATGGCCCTGGACTTGTTAGCTTGGTTTAAAGACAAGTTGAATAGTGCAGTAGCAGCATCCTTTTTACCTCTGATTGTCCCATGCTGCAAAAGATCTACCAAGGGAGGGATTCCCTTCAATGTGCCCACCAGTTCTCTGTTCTCCTCAATGATGGACAAGCTAAATAAGGCTGCAGCAGAATTCTCCCTAGCCTTATCAGTTCCATTCTGCAGGATTTCAATTATAGCAGGAATAGCTCCTTCTCTTGCTATGAGTCTTTTGTTTGTTTCATCAATTGATAGGTTCAAAAGAGCTGTCACAGTGTGTTCTTGAATCTTGGAATCCGGATGGCATAGGAGCCGAACCAATGGAGGAATTCCGCCACTGTCCGCGATTAAAATTCTGTTGTCGGGGTTATCTTTGGAGAGCATACGGATCTTCCCAATAGCCTCTCTTTGCACATCCAGCTGACTAGAGGATAGATTTTGAACCAGGAAGGAGATTTCCGTCATGAGTACAGTAGAAGACCCATGAGAGCCAAAATAAGGATCTTTCTTGGGCAGTTCAAAATTGTTCTTCTCACACCATTGCTGGATAAGGTTCTTGAGGGCGAAATTTGGTGCTAGTGACAAATGATTCAAAGTTTGTCCAGTCTTTGGGCAGGTCCGATGATTAGAATCCAGCCATTTACGGATGCTCTCTCTTTCAAATGTCTATCAAACACAGCAGGAAAAACTGTCAGTCCCAGAGCATGCATGCGTGATAAGGGATTAAGTTTTTCATATATGTCAATGTCGGCATCTCACTGTGCAAAATATGAATATTTCCATAAGAGTATCCTGTTCGGAACCAGAGGGAAGTTGATGCTACAACCAGGTTTGATAACATATAGATATGGAGGGACTGTCACTGGAACTGACTTTTTTGGTTTTTTGACAGAATATTCGTACAATTCCATTCAAACATGTCTCGCTGCCTCCTAAAGGATAGAAGATGCTGGATGTGTTCACAAAGGGTAAAGTTTTATTGAAATAGAACAGTATAATGCATCCTCGACATGATGTATGACTGAAGAGTAAGAATTAGAACAATAAAAACTGATGTATTGGTACAAAGCAGTTCCTTCTACTTGTGATAAAGCATGCTGGAGACTCATACCCTGGACCTACTAGAACAAACCGATCCACTATGCATATGACCTATTACATTTATCTCCGAAACTAAAATGTTGGGCCAAGAATAAAGGAGCATTGCTCGGTAGTTTTATAAAGAAGTCTCTCTTTATATATTACAAAGACGGAAAAACTATTCTAATATATCTTATGCATGTATTTGAAAAGCAATATCGAGGCCACAATACCTGTCCAGTTGCCACAATAACTGGATCAGTCATGATCTCTAGTGTAATTGGACAGAGGAATTCATGAGGGATTGATGAGGACTGACACCTCTGCAAACTTTTAGAGGAAACAGGACCATCAAATGCAATTTTCTCTTCAATTCCTGTAATTTGTTTAAATTTGCTCAAAAGATCTATGATTTGCTGGATGTTCTCAGCATTGAGCCCGCCTCTTCCTTTAACAAGTTTTCTAACAGCCAGTGTCTCCTCATTCAAGTCTGTAACAGTATGTAGTTCCAGCTTGATTGCCAGTCTTTCCAGTATGGCACTGTCTGCATTCCTGTCATCGTTTTTAGAGAATACGACCATCATATCCATTGCCAGTTCTATATCTTGTGTATCCGTTCTTCTTTTTGCTCTTTTAAGTTGCATCCGCATTAGCTCAACCTAAAGCAGATATGAGTAATGCAAAAATGATGAAAAAGAAAATTTTCCTAGGAAAAAAAAAAAAAACAACGGAAGAGGTTTAAGCACATTTTCCCTACAAGGGAAATCAAAGGCCACCCTTTCTCCAAGACTTTTCAGTCATCCAATTCCAACCACTTAGTGTCCATTTGATGTTTAAGACAAAATCCTATTGTTGTGTTCTAAAGCATTTTATCCAACCATCCTAAAGAGCCAATCTGCAAACCATACTGAATTCCCTTTTGTTTCTACAAATTGGTCTCTTTTCATGTAGTCAGCGTGACCTTCGGACACAATCAACGGACAGTTTCTGAGGATAAATATTGCATCTCCCAGAGGACAAACAATATTCTTCTCAAAATAGTATCCTATCCAAGCATCATCATCTCAACCCCACTGCAGTTAAATCATTAGGTTACACAGCAACTATTATAGTTCTTATTATCAACCCGCTTTTTTCGTGAAAGAAGAAAGAATAACAAAAATGTGAGGACTTCAATTACCAATCCAGATTGAGTTCATGAAATCAAGCGCACATACATATATATTGAGCAGTCTTAAGCATTAAATGTTTCCACAGTATTCACCACATTGTGGAAATCTAACTCTTAAAACCAGTGGATCTAACAAAATGAACTTCAGTAAATAGTAAAGGTGGCCCCAAAATACAATGAGGAAAAACATGAAGAAAAAGTAAAAAAGTTGGCAGAGGAATTACTTGCTCTTTCACTTCAACCGAGATCCCGACCTCATCGTAAGGCAAACCATCCAGGGCTTGATTTAACTTGTCATAAACAGCATGGAATCTGCTCATTACCGCCTCCCCTTCCAATGCCTACAGATTCGATACGGCTACATGTAAATTACACTAGCTAAAAAACAAAAATGAGAAATAAAAAGAAAGGAAGGGTGGGTGAGTGAGTGAGTGAGTGAGAGAGCAAACTGACCAAATAAATCTTGCTTCCATAGTTGCAATGCTTCAGCAACTTCTTTGCTGCAAGAAGTGCTTTCCTCAAATCAGCCAAACAATTCAAAACCTCGCCGGAAAAGGAAGTGCCGAGCTCCCTGAACTCCTCCAAAAGAGGCACCAACAGCTTCAATCTCCTAACCAAACTCAAGCATTCCTTCCTCTGCGTTTTTCTGTACCCGGCGTACGATCCCACGGTCTCAATCAATTCCATCGATTCCTTAACCACGTCGCTTTCATCTCCACCTTTAGATGAGACCGAAACATTCGTCTGCCTCTCCATTACTTCCCCACAAAGCCAAAAGTAACTTATAAAACTCACTAGCTTGCTTAAAGCTGATCTTAAAAGGGTCGACTGGGAAGTTAACTCTAAAAAATCTCCCGGAAAAAAGCGGTTTTCCCGAGAAAACAAGATGGTGGGGTTAGCATTAAAAGAACATTGATGGAGGGTTTTGTCACATTCTGGGTCTCTAACCGGGTGAGGGGAATCAGTAGTTAACTGTGCTTGGCGGGTTTTGTGGTTTGCTAAAAATAGCAAGGTATTTGAAAAGCAGTTGCTACTGCATTGCGTTTCTCCTGGGTCTGGCAGCGGGCTCACGCGGTTGTCTTTGACAAACACGGACGCGTCTTCACGTGCTGTCTCCTCTCTGTGTCTGTCCTACATTGTGCTGTACCAATTGCCCCACAACCCACTATTTCCTTTGTTCTTTATTTCTTAATTTTTACTTGAGAAATGCTATACTCACCACTGCTGGATCCCGATTGTGCGTCCGATGTTTTTTTATTTATTTAATAATTAATAAAGTATTTTTTTATAATATTATGAATTTTTTTAAAAAAATATTTAAAAATATTAAAAAATAAAATAAAATACACTTATCAGGATCCAATTAAATATGTTTCTGTTGTTCTATCCTTTTTACTTTGTAAGCTAATAATCTTTTACCTCTCCTTAATTAGTGCCTAATCACTTTAATTTGTTTTCGGATAATGGGTCCCATTCTTGTATCTTTGCTCTACTTTTTCTTTTAAAGCTTATTGGGAATGATTTTTAGGACCAGCAAATCTAGGCAGGAGCCTCTGCTTTTTAGAGTCGAAATTTGCTTCGTCCCAGTTATCTTGTTGAGAAAATTTGCTTAACTGACGTATCATGCAAGTTACGTCAGTTCTTTACTTTTTTTAATTAAATTCTTTTCTAAATGATGAGTATATATGATAAGGAACTCATGTAAAATATTCCAATAATAATTTTAAAAAATAAATAAAATTGAAGGGCAGCTGACCCCTTAATAATTCATGTAAAATATATAATTTTTTCAAAACCATTTATTTATCAATTTTTTAAGGAGATAATGTAAAGAACCTTATTTTACCAGTTTTGATGGAAATTAAATTCTTAAATGATCATATAAATGATAAAAAAAATAATCATGAAAATGCCTAGTTCCACATGAATCAAAAGGTCATTACCTTGTCTGATAAGAAAAATGACTCATCGTTTATTTTTGTAGATGAGATGAGTTAAAATTAAAGTTAAAAGTTGAATAAAATATTATTAGAATATATTTTTTAATATTATTTTTATTTTATAATTTGAAAAAATTAAATAATTTATTTTATTTTGTATGAAAATTTAGAAAAATTGTAATGATTAGATGAAATAAATTGAAATGAATTGTAAAAACAAACTATGCATATATGCATTGAGTCTTGACTGACTAATGTAAGTATTTACAATGGGTGGCTCTACTGCTATTGCTTCCAGCTCCAATCATAGGATATATTTTTTTTTTTGCTTTTTCATATATGTATTTTTTAATACTTTTAAATATTTCAAAAAAAATTAGAATATTATTAAAAAAATTCATCATTAATTACTAAGTAAAAAAAATTAAAAATTATATAAATAATGGGAGCGGAAGCTACCAGCAATAACCCGAAGTGTATCATTTCTCATTTACAATTATGAAAATCAATAATCTATTTAAATTTATTGGTATGCTAGTCAAACATTTTATGATGATTTTTTGCTAGATTTTAATGGATCTTTCGGTTGCAGGTAGGTTTATAAAAATTTGAACCAAGACTTTTTATTCTTGTTATTGACTTTTATGATAGAGAATATAATATAACAAAAAATAAATTCACGATGATAACAGGAAAATCTATGACAATGTGCATATTTCAGACATACGATTCAGAACCCTTTTCATGACCAATTAAACCATCATAAATTTTACAAGAGAAGTATATATTATAGTTATTAAGAAATCACATAGAAATAAATTTACAAACTAACATAATGTTATTAAATATGTTAAATTGATTTTATAATAAAAATAATTTTACAATCTTTGTAGCTAAAGCATTTATCATTTTACGAAGCTCTCCTTATGAACTTAAACTTTTACGGCAATAATAAATTAAGAGTAATGTTAAATACAGTCGTAGAGTGAGTAAATATTACATAAAATTTTTTATTATATATATTTTATATTTATTTATTTTTTATAAAAATTACACGATATTTGGACATTCTACGATCGCAAATATATATTTCTCATAAATTAACACTAATGGGTCAATTATAAGGAATATATGAGAAATGGGTCCGCCTGGGAGCAGCATGGGGTGTAACTAAGGATTTTACACCACCCAATAGTTGCTTGGCACGTTAGAGTTTTATGGAATGTAAACTAGAATTGATTGTAGGCAAAAAAATCGAATTACTAAGGGTTTCTCCCCTCACACGCGTTTCTCCCCTCCCCCTCACCTGTATCCCTCTTTCAACTCTCTCTATCTCTCTCTCTCCTCCGAACTCTCGCTCTGTGCATAATCTCTAGATGATTTTTTTGTGCATTTTATCTCTAGATGAATTTCAGAAACTATTTGATTGGATGTATTTTTTGTACATTTATTTTGAGGTGCTGAGTGAGGTTTCATATGGTTAGGTTGATCAAGGTTTAGACCGAAAGATCTCTATTTTTTTTCATCGAATTCTTAGCAGCCAAATTGAAAGTTTGGGTTTTTTTTTTGTCAAACTTCCTCTCTTTATGTCATCTTCTGTGCGATGTATGGTGCTATTTGATATTCTCTGAAAATTTGATAATGTTTATGTTTTTCATTTCTTGTCTGGAGCATTTTTTTCCCTTGAAATCGTTATGAAGCCTATCTGATGTTTGAGCTTGTCCATCCGGTGGGAGGGGATGAGGGAGGAAGAGAACGAAAAGGAGTGGGAGGGGACAGACGGATTTGAGAGGAGGGTAATATTCTACATGCGCATCCATTGTAAACCATATGAATTTCATACGTGTTCTATTTTCATTTGAGGGTGTAAACTTCTAATTTACATCCTTACCGATTTGAAGTTTTTCCCATGAGAAATATATTCTTTGGCACGTAGCCTAACCTAGCCTAGCCTAGCCTAGCCTTAATTATATATACATATCCATATATCCCTAAAGCTAGATTGACAAAGGGGTCTCAAACGCACCGTCCAAGCTGCATGGGGTCTAGCCATTGACTATTTATAGTCATTAATGCCTGACAACTCAGGTCAATTTGAAAGAATGCATGCACCCACTATAGTTGGTGTTTCCCAATGTCCTCTCAACCCTTTAATTACGTTTTTGCCGTCCAAAGTGGAAAACATGCATGCAGAACAAGTCGCATTTCCATGATCACCCTCTCCCAACTATCCCAATGCCATAAAATAATATATAAATTTTAAGTGAAAGTCTTATGTCATATATTTTTATTTAATTAATATATAATTTATCATTTTTATTATTCTATTTTAAAAATATTCTAATATATATATTCTATTATAGTTTCTAATGTTTTTCTTTTTCAATATATATTATATATCTGTGCATTAATTTAATCTCACTTTTTATTCTAAGGCTCCGTTTGGATATTAGAAATATTTCATCTCAACTCATCTTATCTCATCTTATCAATATAATTTTTTTAAATTCACATACAAAATATAATAAATAATTAAACTTTTTCAAATCTTAAAATAATAATAATATTTTATTTAACTTTTATTTAAAATCAACTCGTCTCGTTTTATCTCACTATTCAAACCGCACCTTAATCTCACTCTTGTCTTGTTTCACTGCATCATTGTGGACTTGTCATTAACAATTTGATCAACTCGAAAACAAAATTTAGGTGATGACGAATAATGCCAAATGACCATAGTGAGATGAAATGAAATACATAAGGTTCTTTGTATACGTTTTGATAAATGCTATTAAGCGTAACGTTTAAAGTCAATTATCTTATTATGATTGATGTTATTATATTTTAGGTAGCATATAAGTTTTAAATAAACAAATTTTATATAATTTTTTTTTTTGTAAAAATGTGAGTTGCATTAAAAAAAATTGTATACTTTTTCATGATTGAGTCTATTTTTTATTATAAAAAATCTATGCAAAATTTATCTACTTTAATGATTTTTCTTTAGGTCAATAATATTAGGCAGGCGTTGTACTTGATGTGTCACGAGCAGCAAGACTGTCTATATTACATTTATTTTTTAAAAGAAAATCTAAAAGGTGCAAAGAGGTTTCCAGAAACCTTCCTGAACTCTCAGTGCCGTGGAGCGTATATGGCATAGATGGGCTTCAAAATTCAAGCCCAACCCCACAGAAAAGACTCAGAGATTTATATATGTTTGCTTTTTTTGGGCCATTGAAATATTTGAATCAAAGCAACGTGACGCTGGACTAGTGACTAACCATTGCGTGCTTTCGTTATTATTTAGATCGGACAGCCACTGTTTACTAGCCGTTAAACTTAAAAAAAGAAGAAGAAGAAGAAGAAATAATCGTACGTGTCAACAAGCTCCGCTTTCCATCATTCCATGTCGTTTCCTTTTATTCTCAGGAATGCTCACTCTCGCACACGTACACAACCCTCTACTGAGTTTTACTCTCTCTCTCTCTCCCTCTCTGAGAGATTTAAAGGGCTGAAAGACACAGGAAACTTCCTTCTTTAAGGTTGGTTGTTTACATTGTCAAAACCTTACGGTATTGTTTCTGTTGATCTTCTTGTTCTTGTTTTTTTTCTTCTTCTTCTTCTTCTAGACCATTGGGTTTTCATGTTTTTCGAATTGGGGCATCTCATTCCATTGATTGCTTTAAGGGTGTGTGGAAACCGGGTTTATTGTTCTTGTGGGTTAATCTTGAAGGTGATTAAAATGGATGGATCAAAGGAGAACTATCCTTGTCTCATTAGGCCCTCAAGTTTTCAAGGTAAAGATCAAATGGTATTTCTACATTTCTTGTCATCTGGCTTGCTGCTTGGTCCAATCAATTCTTTAAACAACATTTATCTGTTTTAGTATGTTATTGGAATTCATATTTATAAGCTCTCATCTTTCTTTTTTTCCTTCCTAATTCAAAAGATGGTCCAAGAATGGGGGATGCCAAGTTTGTGCAGGAAATGGGACACAATCATCGGCTGGCTCTAGGTGATATCGATCAGAATGTTGTTGGGGTTACCTTAAACCCTTTCGTGGTCAACGAGGCAGAATCCAAAGGGTATAAATCATATCAGATTAAATGTTTTGCCTGACATTAAGCTTCATCTTCGTTAACTTTGCTACACTATCTTTCTAGTTGATCTCACTGCAACACGTTAGGGAAATACGTGATGTGCAGTAAGATCTCATCTATTTTGGACGTAAACCAATTACTTGGTCAAGCACACACTTCTATTGAATTTCCCTTTTTACATTTGAGTTAATAATAAAAATAATAACTCATCGTTAGTATTGAATTGTTTTCCTTGATGTTGTATAGGAAGCTTGCAGCACAAATGGCCCAGCAATGCCCTGGAGGACTTTGTGTATAATTCAAGATGATTATGTTTAATTTCCTTTTGTTTTTGTTCTATTTAAACCAAACTGAATTGGTACTTATTAGAATGATTGTTCGGTCAGGAAGCTAAGAAACATACCTCGTTGGCTCCGAACCCTCGTAGCTTGGACGACAGCACAATTATTGATGTGGAGGAGTGCGAGGATGCAAGTGGTGGTGGAGTTCCGATGTTTGTGAAGCACACTGAAGACATGCTGGATGAAATTGATCGAATGGTATGTGCTCCTGTAATTCTAACGCTTTCTCTTTTGAACTGGGTTTAGACATATATCTTTGGTTGGGCAGCATCACTAGATAACTTGCATTGAGTTTCCATAGGAAGGGATCGAAATGGAAGATGTGGAGGACCCAGTTATTGATGTCGATAGCAGCGATTTGAAAGATCCCCTCGCAGTTGTTGAATACATAGATGACATAATTGCTTACTGCCGGAGAACCGAGGTAATTTTGATCAGTTGAAACTCATATTTGTAGCGGGAAGCGCTCAATATTCAGGTTATCTGTATCCGTTCAAGTTCAAATTGTGTAATCAACAATTAACGACTCATTTGTTTTTATAGATGAGATGAGATGAGTTGAGATTAAAGTTAAAAAGTTAGAATAAAAATATTGTTAGAATATATATTTTAATATTATTTTTATTTTGGGACTTGAAAAAGTTGAATTATTTATTTTATTTTAAAAAATATTTGGGAGCCCGATTTGGGCTTGAGTTTTTTTTGGCCTGTTGGGCATTTTTATTTTATTTTTTGATTTACTGATTAAGAAAATATTTTTTAATTTTTTTTTACATCATTTTTTTAACACTTTTAAATATTCTTAAAAAATGAAAAAAATTCACAATATTATTAAATAATATTTTCTTAATCATTAAATAAATAAATAAAACTAAAAATAAAAATAAAAATGCACAACGGGCAAAAAAAATGGGAGTCCAAATCGGGCTCCCTAGCACCACTCTTTTATTTTATATTGGAATTCGAAAAAATTATAATAATTAGATAAAATTAAATGAGTTGAGAAGTTTCCTGAAAACAAACGAGGCCTAAATTCTGTTTGCGTTGTTTACTACTACTATATAGGTGATCTTCATAATAAAGGGTAGTCTGGTGTAGAGGAGGGGGGTGGCATCAATCTGCTCCTCTCGTCAGATTAGCTAAAACTCGTGAATCCATTTTAGGCTTCTTAACCATATTCTCATGTGAATCTTGATGAAAAATGATCCAGTCTCTACAATGTGTATCTTTTATTAGGTTTAAGTTCTATTTATTGGTTGTAACCATGCCAATCACATATGTTTGTAAAGAAGTCCATCCTTGAGAGTTAACTAACGACTTGTGAAAAAGTTATTATCTGCTATGGGAATGTCATTAATTGGTTAACTTCATCTATATCTCATTCACTTAATAACGATCATGCAGTATTCTAGCTGTGTTTCTCCAAATTACATGACCCATCAATTCGACATCAATGAGAAAATGAGGGCTATCCTTATCGATTGGCTTATCGAGGTAAATTATTGTGACCTTGATTTGTTTCTTTGAAGCTAGTTATAGAGGATGCACTCGGTGATCATGTGGAAATGCCACTGTTTGTGTTTTTTTTTTTTCCCAGTAGAAGAAGACTTGAAAAGCCTTTTCATTGCCATTACTAAAGATTTAAATTCCCCTGCATGTATGGGATTGATATTTGTGTTCTTTGAAACTGCATGATATTAATTTCACCATGATTTTGGAGATGAAGTCCGAACCTTCGGACATGACAGATGAGATTGATTGCATTAACAGGTTCACTACAAATTTGAGCTTATGGATGAGACATTATTCCTCACTGTGAACCTCATAGACAGATTTCTAGAGCGTCAAACAGTGATCAGAAAGAAGCTTCAACTGGTTGGACTGACAGCAATTTTATTAGCCTGCAAGTATGAGGAGGTTTCTGTCCCTCTTGTGGAGGATCTTGTTCTGTTATCAGATAAGGCATATACAAGGAAAGAAGTTATCGATATGGTAAATATCATATATCCCTCAATGGTTCTCACTACTTCTTTCCTCCCTCTCACTGTTAAAAACTAACAGTGTTTAATGATTTCCCTTGCCCATAGGAGAGATTAATGGTGAATAAATTGCAATTCAATTTGTCGGCACCCACCCCATATGTGTTCATGAGGAGATTCCTTAAGGCAGCCCAATCCAATAAAAAGGTCAATCATTGGATGTCAATGAATCATATGGATTTGAACTTAGTTTTTTTTGTTTGTCAAAATGATTTTGAGAAGTATGTTCCACTCATGAAATTGAATCAGCTGGAGCTCCTATCCTTCTTCATCATTGAATTATGCCTCGTGGAATATGAAATGCTCAAGTTTCCACCATCTTTGCTAGCTGCTGCAGCAATTTACACAGCTCAATGTAGTCTTTACTACTCCTTTAAGCAATGGAGTAGAACTAGCGAGTGGTATACTAGATATTCACAAGATCAGCTTCTGTGAGTTCTTTATATGATTTGTTTTTTTTTTCCCGAACTTTCTTCGAGTTTGACAACTTTATCATCGAATTAACTATAATTCATTTACTAAAACAATCAATGATGTTTGTTCACTTTCAAAATGTGACAACAGAGAATGCTCAAAACTGATGGTTACTTTCCATCAGAAGGCTGGAACTGGGAAACTCACTGGAGTGCATAGGAAGTACAGCACATGGAAGTTCGGCCACGTGGCAAAAGCTGAACCGGCACGCTTTCTCCTAGATCTTTGACACCACAGCTGAAAAGAGATTGACAAAAGTTTGTAATGTTGAGCTTTCAAGTGTGTGTAGCAACCGAGAGCAACAGAAGTTGCCTGTAACACCCCCTTCCCGTAGGTTAGGTGTGTCACGTATTTTTCTTGAAAATAAATCCGGCAAGAGATTCTCTAATTTTATAATTAAAACAAAGATACTGAAATTTATTATGAAATAAAAGGTCTCATAAAATTGTCTTCCAAAAGCATTAAATGAATAAACTGAATAACTTCATGTCATAAAAAGACATGTTTTATTTTAGAAAGTCTGAACTAAACAAAATAAAATGCTCCTTTCACTCCTGGCCTGGCTGCTCGTAATCATCATCTTCACCTGGGTGGTTAAAACATGAAAATAAACTAAAATGAGTCGATGACTCAGTAAAAAATCCATCACAACGTAAACGTAATAAACATAAGATTTTCATAAGAACTTTCATGCTGAGAACTTAAAATAAATAAATTCATGACTGATCATGCTAATGCTCATGCAATATATGACTGACTATGCTGAGCTAACTGACTGATTTATCTGATTTATCTGACTAGCTAACACACTTAACCCTGTGTGTAAGGTTGTGCACCAGTCCCACATCCCGCTGCAGCAAGGGGAACTGCTGATAGTATTCTAACATACTATGGTGGACCACGACTGAGTTCGTGGCTTGCACACCACCCTGAACTGAACTGCATTGGTACCATGCATCTGAATGGCCATATATTAACTGATCTGAACTTATCTTACACTTGAACTTAAGATAGCTTACGTGTCTTATGACCATGAGATGCATGACATAATATATACATAATTATAATTTCTGAATCTAAACATGATGCGGAATGACATGATCGTGTGCTATGCTAGATGACATGCTTGCACATGACATGAGTGATACATAAAAATTGGCTATCAATGAACTGGCTTGAATAATATTTATATATATAAGCTGATCTGTGACGATCCTAATTTGTGAACAAATTACTTACCTCGCTGCGTTTCTTCTTGAATAAAACTTTGTAACTTGCGACCTATATACAAATAAATAACTATCACTAAATTGTTGGAAATAATTAAATACTATATCTTATTTAACTAAACTTGGAAATCTAAAGATAATCTACAACTATTTTGTTTAACACTAAAATCAATAAATCTTGATATTTTAAGTTATTTAAAATACTAATAACATATTATAATTTAGTAAAACACTTGAGCTATTCTAAATAAGTCATAAACTTAATTTCTTAAAATAGTTTTCCTTTCTTAACATAATTATTCAATCTTATAAGAAATCTAATAAATATTAATATCATTTAAAATACTCTTAACATATTTCTTAATTTTCTTATTTAAAGTATCCATACTAATTTTTATTAAAATTCTATTAAATAGATAAAAGGAATCTTAACTAAATTATTAGGCTCAATAATCTACTTTAAAATCTAATTTAAATTCTTTAAACATTTTCTTATAAAATAAACATTTGACTAATATATTTATTTAATAAAAATATAACTCCTCTTTGAAATATTAAGTCTTAATAAAATCACTAAGAAATGCTTGAAACATCATAAAATCGGCCCAATTTAAATTACAAGTTTTAACATAATATATGTCTAATTAACCTCAACTTAGCCCACAAAGGAAAAGCCCAACAGAATTAAATCAAGGCCTGAAACACTTTTAAAACCCAAGCTAAACAACAAAGCCCATCAGATTTAAATCAAATAAATAAAACTAAGCNGCCATCCTACGTAAGGCCCAAGATCCGGTTTGTGAAACAATTACTTAGATGATTTACAACACACGGAAACAGACCACTACAAGCCATGTGCGAGAGAAACAGAGTGCTATGCGAGGGAGAACAAGGGCTCATCGAGATGGAGGTGCACAACGGGGATGGGCTGAACGGCTGGGAGTGTAGGCGGCTCAGCTGGAGGTTTCTCTGAGGTGGTGCGACGCCGAGTGAGAGAGAAAGAGAGAGTTAGAGAGAGAAATTGCTATAAACAGAAACAAGAGAGAGAGAGAAAAGGCTGGTGGCTGCCGAGGCCTTACCGGAAAAAGGAGTGGCTCGACGGGGGCTATGGGTCGGCGGCTTCTGTGGTGGTCCGAAAGGGTCTCGGCGCCTCAAAAGGTGGCTCTCGGGTAAGTGGGTTTTTCTCTGTTTAAAAGTTCAACTCTGGTTTGTGTGGGTTTGCCGATCGAATGAAAACTGTGAAGAGGAAGAGAATTTACGCGGCTCTTATAATGGTAGACTGATAGAGAAACATAAGAGAAACCCTAGATGAGTAGAGACGTACACGTGTAGAATTATACTCGGCAACCGAGTTGAATTTTTCCACTAGGGTGATAGCGAAAAACACTGAGAAGAAAACAAAGGCTAACATCGAGATGAGGTTCGGCTGGCTAGAGGGAAAACTTTAAATTTCAAAATAAAACTCTAGTAAATTGAAATCTGATACTCCGTAGGAAACCTTATTGAAATGAAACTCTAATAAATCTTAAATAACAACTATAATAGAAAATAAATATAGAGATAAAGTAAATATTAATTCTAATAAAACTATAGTCATAATAATTTAAATCTAAATAAAAGCTTACTAGGAAAATAATTACTTATATACCCTATAGTCGAAACTGGTATGTTACATTGCCCTGAGGAAGTCAACCCATGTTGGGTTTCTTTAGTTGTCAAACCATGTTGATTTTTTTTTTTTTTTTTTTTTTTTTTGTTGGGATAGTTGAATGGAGCAAATAGTTTGCTTCAAAATGGTTGCTTCAATGTTTGTCAAGATCCAATATCCTTATGGTGTGGTATTTCATCATGGAAAAGTTTTTTTTTATTTTTTTTTTATTTTTATTTTTTTTTTATTTAATTTTTAAAACTGATGCAGATAGATCCAATCTAAAATGCAAGAACAAGAAGTGAAAATCGTCCAGTTTTAAACACAGATTCATGTAAAAACAAAATCATTTTTTCAAGCACAATTGCAATAGGCATCTGTACATTTAACGGGAAATGGCCATTCGGCATTGAGCGGATGAAACGACGTCGTTGGTATAAATGCAAGATATATAATAGTGAAAAAACGACGCTGTTCTGTACTGTTCTTTTACTTTTTTTGTTTTTCAATTATCGAGCAGAGAGAGAGAGAGAGAGAGGGAGATATGGAGAACAAGGCGATCCTGAGGGAGTGGTTCGAGAGAGTGGACTCGGAGAAAACTGGAAGCATCACTGCTCCTCTGCTCAAGGTTCTTTTTATTCTTCTTCGCAGCAATCTGTACTACTAATTGATCTCAATTTTAATTGAAACGATCACTTTTCCCCATGACCAGAGAGCTTTCGCTGTTGGGAACCTCGAATTCTCTCTCTCGGTCGTTCAGCAGATGATCAGGTCTTTATTTCATCTCTTTTTCATTCTCATATCCCGAATATAATAAATTGAACTTGTATGACGCTTGTTGCAGGATGTACGATTTTGATAGGAACGGCACCATGAGCTTCGATGGTGAGCGGATTTTTAGTTTCTTTATCGATTTCATATTTTCGGTGATTTTCCTCACTTATATTGACTTTGATGCTTGATTAAACTTGATTGTATTTCTAATTTTGGTTTAAATTTGTCTTTTTTCTCAGAATTCGTTGCGCTCAACAAGTTCCTTCTCAAGGTGTTCGACCTTTCCATGAAATCACTCCACCTTTTTTTAAATTTGTAATGAAAACTTTAGTAGTAATGGCCAACACTAGCTATAAGTCTCAACGGCACGTAATTGATTACCATTTTCAATGGCCACTCGCTTTATACTGCTGATTCCTTTGCTTTGTAGGTTCAACAAGCTTTCTCTGACCTAGAGAGGTGATTTCTTGCTTTTTGTTTCAGAAGCTTATTCGGTTACATGTGATTGTAATGTGAAGTAACATAACCTTAGTATTGTCTTTTGCCATATCGGATCATTTTTTGCAGAGCTCGCGGATACATTGTTCCGGATGAAGTGTACGAGGTATTTTTTTGTTGTAGATGTATACCCCCGTTTTTTATTTTTTATGAATGTACGTGGTCCCCTTGTATCTATTTTTTATACTATTAATGAGAAACCATGCGATTCCCCTCCTCTTTTTTGCCCAAATATGTTTTTTCCTCAACTGCTGAGGTATTGGTTGCAGGCGTTGGTGAAGATTGGTTTCTCATTGGACACTCCTGCTTTTTACACAGTTTGCGAGGTATGGCTTATACCTTGATAAACAAGACTAGAAACTTTTGTTATGAAAAATTATGTGTAGAACTCTGAGTCTTCAGGGTTGATTAGAGTCTTGTTTTTTGTGCTCTCTATTCCCCACAGTTGTTCAAGTACATGTTTGAGAATTTTTATCTGTTTAATGACATAAATTTTACGCTTGATCCAACTGTTCAACTAGTTTGATCAAGTTGAGAATGCTTATAAGTTTTTTTCTTATTTGCTCAGAGCTTTGATCAAAAGAAGAATGGGAGATTTCGGCTGGATGACTTCATATCTCTTTGTATATTTTTACAGTCTGCTCGGTAAGTATCCATTATATTCCAGAAAACTGCATATTTGATGTTACACCTTTTATACTCTGGGTAATATGAGCAATAATGTAAGGTAATGGTGCCATTAACGGTGCAGTGGGTATACATGGTCACCATGGGGTGATTTTGGTCTAAGTTTGGTTGGGCTCATTTTAGTCTTGTAGCTTTGTTCTACCAAATGGTCCACAGTAGCACAGTAAACTCATTTTCCATTAGAGGCGATTCACACGAAGTGAGACCCATTGAGTCTAGAGTGAATAATACTTTCTAAATCGAACCAGGAATTATAATCTTTAAATATTATTATTGTCATTGTGGTTATGTTCTAATTTTGTTTCCTGCAGGAATTTATTCAATTCATTTGATACAGCAAAGCAAGGCAGGGTGACTCTTGATCTCAACCAGTTTGTCTACTGCAGTGAGTACTCTGATTCTCCCTAAGAAAAACTATAAAGCTCATGGTTTAATGTTAACTTTTAGTTTTTGGCATTTTTAGTTTAAAGTTAACTTTTAGTGTATTGCGACCTTTTATGGCATTTTTAGTCTTTTGGACCACTTCAGATCTTTTGAGGCAATCAACCAAATATAATTTCAGTGCCCAAATTTGGGGCTCCACAATCCCGTGGATCCCATCCGAGATCCGCTTGATTTTGAAATACTTTTGATCTTTGTAATTAATGTTGTCCACAGAGGGCACTCTCCCTAACCGTCAAAGAGTTCAAACCACCGATTTTATGGGTGCCAGTTTTGTCAAACATCTGTTGTCAAGTACCATATTCTAACAAGTTAATGCATTCTTTTCTTGTTCAGCTGCGAATTGTAGAATATGAATTCAACTTCAGAGTACCAGGCAAAGGTGACCAGATGCTGTACAATGTCTTTGTACATTTTGTTGGATGTTCGTGAATTTATTTCATTTTTCCTGGAATTGAGCAGATTGTTTTTATATGTGGCTCATACTGAAAAATGCTTATTTGTATAATGTTACCGTAATATTTTAGATGGTGCATCATATGATGAAATTCTTCTCTCTGTATGTGTGTCATGAACATACACAAGGCCAACCTGGAGCTCTGTTTTTCTCAAACCGATGTGTCTTGAAAAGCCAATCTTCAATGACAATTCAGATTGTTTTGAGTTCATTGACCCTGAATACCCGAAGCACAAAAAGAGAAAACAGATTTCTTTGCAACCTTTTGGTTTGATGAATCATGATTGCTATAAGAAGAGTGCTCTTGCAATCTCCATAATCTGTGATTTAGCATTAATGTCAAGTAGGCATTGGTTTCTAATCTTCAATTTTCTTTTATGCTCCATATATGGTATATCATCAGTATGTCCTGATTTTTGGCGTTTGTTCTCTAACGACTTTAACATTAGTCTTCTTTAATAACACCATGACCAAGAGTAAACTGAGTTTTTCCTTTCCTCAACTTAAACATGGCTAAAACTCATCCAAAACATCATACGTTTCTCACAAGAGTAAATTAGAATTTCGTCCTTAATTTTTGTTAGGTCAGTGCAGAATTGGTTTCTCGTTCAGTCGTTCTAACCAAAACGACAGTTTGTCTGCTCCACAATTTTTTTATTGTTATTTTTACACCAAACTATCAGACTCAAATTAATTTTCAAATAATATCCATTCGCTTTTATAATCTGCTTCTAAATTTACAAAACTGAAATTCTATTTCACGTACACAAATCTAAAAAGAATAAAGATATCAAAATTCCTTGGAAAGGCATAACAAGTGTACGTAGTTGGTTCTGTCCTAAAGCAATTAAACATGATCCCGAGCTTTGGCATGTTGCCTAAGAAGTGAGAGTAATCAGTAAAGCCTTCTCTAGATCTTCAGGCATGTGTACTTGAACTAAATAAATCACATACTCCGAGAAAGTACCATCACAAGGCAATGTGATGCCGATGGGTTCATTGCTAGGCAGTCCAAACTCCTCAGACATTCTCAAGAGCTCCCCGAAGATCATTTTGCCGACATATTCCAAGGGAACCACAACCCGTTTGTTGTCATCGGTGTATACAACAAAATGGCCTTTACGATTGCAAACCCACATCACTTTGTAGATGAAATCCTCTAAGGCTTATTAGCAGCCATCCTCTGCCACTTCTTTGCCATCACGATGAGCCTAGTGGGGTTTAGAATGAGGGTTCTTAACAAGCAAGAAGTAGGAAAGAGCTCTAGAGGTGGGATATCTCAGATGCTGGATCTTGTGTTCTGTATAAAGGTATATATCCACAAGGTCAGACAGCACCAAACACTGCTGTCATCTTTTGTGTTAGGCTGATGGCCATGTAATTATCAAACCAAACCGATGGTTGGGATAGTGGGCATGGCAACTGGCATGTCTGTTCTCTGTTTGGCCATCAACAACACTTCAGGGTCGGCCATTGATGTTTCTTGTTATTTATGCAGAGTCTTTCAGTTTTAATTTTCTATCTTTTTACTGCCCCTGTTTCTTGCACCTAAGAGCATTAGCATTAGCATTGGATTGGCAAAATGCATCTTTAAACTTTAGCCAATATCACACTTTTTTACATTTTTCTATTCTCTTTAAATTCAATTCTCACATTGGATTAGCCATCTACTTTCTATATAATAATAAAATATTATTAAATCAATAATTTTTTTATTTAATTCATTTGTATCACATTTTTTAATTCTACCAATTTAATATTAATAATAATTATATTATAATTAATATTAATATTAAAAAATTTATATTTTTAAAAATCATTTAATACTAATAATAAAAAATATTGATTAAACTCATCTAAATTTTAATGTAAATTTCTTAATTACAAACCAAATAGTATTTTTATTAGAGTGAGAAACTAATATTTTAATATTTGCTTAGAGTAAGAAATTAGTATTTTAATGTTTGGTAAATCAATAGTAGTTCTCTATTTTTTACTAATCATTGTAGCAAAAGTCTATTTCATTTTAGATTTGACCAATCCAATGTGGAGAGCTTTTGATATCAATTATTTAAATTTTAAATAACTTTTTCATTTGGTCAAGCTAACGTGGATGCTTTAAAAAGTTCCTTAATTTAGGACTCGAGTGCCGAGAAGTCCATATTCCTGACTGGGGAATGGGTCATCCAGAAGCCCAATAAACCTTTCGTTTGAGCCCGAGCCCAAAGTAAACCCCTTGAAAACTTCGAATTAGCTCCAAAAATGTGAACCTCTCAAAAGCGGCTTATCCCCTCCATATACACCAACGTATATAACTATAAACCACTCTTTTGAAAATCAAGACAAAGACTCAACCATGGAGACCCTGAAGCTTCCACACTCTCTACACTGCGTCCATGGAGGCAAAAAGGCTCTCTTCCCATTCCCCTCTTCGAGCTTGTCTCCCAGATCATCCTTACCAATCTGCCCGAACCGCAAATTCGCGCTTTTCACTGGTACTTTCTTTCAAAACTCTACCTTTTGTTTTTTTCCGGTTCTCTCGTTAGAAACCGTTCTAGCATAGCTTTTTAAGTGTAATTACCGAAGCTGAAGGTTTGAGAACTTCCCAAATAATTTTCCTGTCCTGTGGAAATTGGGGGTTCGTAGAGGAGTATATCTGTTTAAAGCACCCAATCATATTTATTATTCTCAATATCCTCTCTTGAATTCAGCCAAACCCCGTCTCTGATTTTTAGAAATTCAATGGTATAAAATTTCTTTTACCCACTATATTGAGAAGTAGAAGACTAATAAATTCACAAAAACCCAGACTCATAGATTGGTGAAAGAATGAAAACCCAAAAAGTATCTGAAAGAGAGATTGAATAAAAGTTTAATATATTTTTGGGCACTATATTTACTGCTTTTTGGAAGTTATGGTCATTCAAGAAATCTAATAAAAGACAGAAATTAAGTTTTTAAAATTATTACACTTGTTAGCAGGAATTTTGAGATATGGAGTACGGTTCTTTATGTTGTGCTCGTGTTTTTGACATATGATCAATTGCCAATATTTCGGAAGAATTTTGGTATTTTTTTTGGATCACATTAGATAGGTAAAGCCATCCTTAGAAAGAAATAATTTGGTCAAAATGGAGTTTCCTTTATCTCATAATTGTTTTCAACATATCATTTTAATGAAATATTCTTTATTACGGGACCTTAAAGAGACTTTTATCCTGGAGGGAATTACACAAGCACTTTAATTGCTTGCCTTTTAAGCTGGTCCTAATTTATTAACAATCTACTTTTACACTATAATTATCTCCCTTGAATAATTATTCTGTTGTGGCACTGTATAATAGATTATGTGCTTTCAAAGCATTGTACTAGGTTCTTAGGGTTGATGCACGAGTTTTCTGAATATTGATCTTTGGGATTATGCAGGTCTTTTTATGAGAACCAGTACCGTGGTTTCTCCTAATATTTTCCCGCGTGGTCATTGTGATCTAAAAAAAGCACAACATGCGCATTTTAGCAAAACCAGTACATCAGGTTGCTGTATTGACGTGTATAAGTTTTTTATTACAAGCTTATAAATTTTCCTTCAGCTTCTGTCATCAAGGGATATGAAATTTACTGCATGAATTTTCAGCATCGATGCAGACCATGACTGAGGAACTGATGGAAGATACATCAAAGGATGACCCTGTAAGTGGGGATTCTATTCGCCGCCGGTTTCTTAATTTTTATGCTTCCCGTGGTCACAAGGTTCTTCCAAGTGCTTCTTTGGTACCAGATGATCCAACAGTTCTACTGACAATTGCAGGAATGCTTCAATTCAAGCCTATATTCCTTGGAAAGGTATAACAAAACTTCTTGTTAAACTAATGTCAGGTTCCTAGAATATTGCCATTGAACTTACAAAAAAAAATGTCTTTTTTAGAAGGTAACTCTCAGAATCAAATGGTCTAATTAGCACGAAAGACTCTTGAAGAGATCTTTATTATATTTTTCTGATGGTGTTAACATATCCTGTTCAGGTTCCCAGACAGGTACCTTGTGCAACAACTGCACAAAGATGCATACGTACCAACGATGTGGAGAATGTAGGTCGAACAGCTCGGCATCACACATTTTTTGAGATGCTTGGAAACTTCAGTTTTGGAGATTACTTCAAGAAGGAAGCAATTAGATGGGCATGGGAGCTATCAACCATGGAGTATGCATGAATTATTTTGCTGCTAATGGGTCATTAACTTATATTTATACATTTGAAGAAAAAATAGTTATATATATTGTGCTCTTTTCTTGACGAATGATTTATTGTTATTGCACTGAAGGCTTCATTGCTAGTTAGTATATTATCCAGGCTGCTTGTGCAAGTGAGTTTATGTGTGTATGCAAGCAAAAATTTCTTATGTTACGAATGAAGTGAGGGCAATATTGATGTTCTATGACAGGGACATCTGAGTCTCAACCAAAAATTGATTCCTCGTAAGGCGAATGCCCTCTAAGGACAGAAGTGTTGTGTTTCTTTTTCAAGGATATAAGCAATTTCTTTCTAAGATTCAATATGTTGATATTTGTATTTGAGTGAGTGTGGAATTTTTTTTTTTTTTTTTTAAAAACAAAAATGAATAGTTAGGATATTGTTTTAGCATATTTTATTTTGCTAGGTAAGAAACTTATTATCTGACCACATGCTTATTTTTCGTACAGATTTGGATTGCCAGCTGAGAGACTATGGATCAGTATTTATGAAGATGATGACGAAGCTTTTAAAATCTGGCATGATGAGGTCAGTCAAACAGAGTTCATAATTAGTTATATGTTAAACTTTACGTCTGACTATTTGCATTTGGAACTACATATACTCTTCCACGTTTGTGGGACTGCATCTGGTTTTTAATTTTTATTTTTTTTATTATTGTTATTTGTCTTCTATTTTTTAGTCATGGACTTGTTTACTGGAGTTTATGACTTTTCACATAAATATCAACATAACGGTATAAATTTTAGTCCTGGATTTGCATCCTGGAGTTTATGATCATCATCATCATTATTACTTATGTGAACTTATTGGCTGTATGTCTGTTTCCCATAAATCACATCATAACCTGGAAAAGAAAAAATATAACCAAGTGCCATTGTGGTTATGTACACTCTATAAACAAGGCTTTTGCTTCAGGTGGGGGTTCCTGTGGAGCGTATAAAGAGGATGGGTGAAGATGACAACTTTTGGACTAGTGGAGTTACTGGTCCCTGTGGTCCCTGCTCAGAGATTTATTATGATTTCCATCCTGAGAGGGGAATTTTAGACACTGTATGTATTTTTTGAGTTCAAGTGACCATTGTTCATTTCCTAGGCTCTTCATCTTTGTTTGAAGGTGCAAACTGATGATTAGTTTATGCTGGTGCTTTTTGTTTCTTTTACATTATTTTATGAATGATATACAGGATCTTGGAGATGATAGTAGGTTCATAGAGTTCTACAATCTGGTTTTCATGCAATACAACAAAACAGAGGATGGTACTCTTGAACCCTTAAAACAGAAGAATATAGACACTGGGCTTGGTCTAGAGCGTATGGCTCGTATCCTCCAGAAGGTATTTGTTGGTTTGCCACAATACAGAATAATGAAATGAAATTCTTTCTTTCTTTCCTTTTTTACCATTGGGAGAGGAAATTGAATTATTGGAACATGGATAGCAAACCAAGCATGATATTCTATGCTTCAAAACTTCTAATCACGTAAATCATATTTCACATGCAGGTTCCAAACAACTATGAGACTGACTTGATTTATCCCATTATAGAGAAGGCCTCAGAGTTGGCCAATGTGTCATATGTTCTTGCTGATGATCATACCAAGATGAACCTTAAAGTACACCATCTTTTATGAAGCTGAAAATACTTTTAAGTCTCTGTTTCAACATATATTTTCTCTTTCATAATAAATGTGCATGACTCCTCTATTAATTTAGTTATTATTTTCATTATCAGATTATAGGAGATCATGTGCGTGCAATTGTATATCTCATATCAGATGGAGTGTTCCCCTCAAACATTGGGAGAGGTTATGTAGTTCGGCGGCTTATCAGAAGGGCTGTCCGTACTGGCAGATTGCTTGGTATAAAGGGGGACGGTAGGGGTAATGTAGAAGGAGCATTTTTGCCAATAGTTGCAGAAAAAGTAATAGAATTAAGCACTCATATTGATGTGGATGTAAAGGACAGGGCATCACGAATTCTCGAGGAGTTGAAAAGGGAAGAACTTCGCTTTGTACAAACATTGGAGAGAGGAGAAAAATTGCTGGAAGAAATGCTAGCTGATGCATTCTTACATGCAAAAGAAAATGGAACTGCACCATGTTTGTCCGGCAAAGATGCTTTTCTTTTGTATGACACATATGGGTTTCCTGTAGAGATAACAAAAGAAGTGGCTGAAGAACGTGGTGCAAGTGTAGATGTGAATGGTTTTGATGTTGAAATGGAGAACCAAAGACGTCAATCTCAGGCTGCACACAGTGCTGTTAAACTTGCAGTTGGAAATGGTGCAGATATTACGGAAGATGTACCTGACACTGAATTTCTTGGATATGACACCCTTTATGCTAGAGCATTAGTGGAGAGCCTTCTGGTGAATGGGAACCCAGTGATACAGGTTTCAGAAGGAAGTGAAGTAGAAGTTCTGCTGAACAGAACACCATTTTATGCAGAATCAGGTGGTCAAATTGCAGATCATGGCTTTCTATATTTTAGTGATCGTGAAAGCCGAGAGAAAGCTGTTGTGGAGATAAAAGATGTCCAAAAATCTTTTGGTAACATATTTGTTCATAAGGGTACTATCAGAGAGGGAGTTCTAGAGGTTGGTAGAGAAGTTGAAGCAACGGTAGATGCAAAACTGCGGCAGCGGGCAAAGGTACATGCTTAACTGCTGGTTCAACTTTTCTTTTTCTCAAATTGTGAAGTCTAGAACACAATCTTCAGATGAGAAGAGGTTAAAACAAATATAGTCGTTATTAACTCGAGCTTATGTCCAAGCTCAAATTGATTTGGAAGGTAGAAAAGCCAAATATTAAATGGTACTTCCTGTTCACCAAGAGATACGTCATACCTTATGCCTTATGGAATGTATATCTTTTTATTTTCAGCACTTTTTAGCTTCCTGCCTAAATGTATTTTGGTATTTTGCAGGTTCATCATACCGCTACGCATTTGCTACAAGCTGCACTTAAGAAAGTTGTAGGCCAGGAGACATCACAAGCAGGTTCATTGGTTGCTTTTGATCGTCTCAGGTTTGATTTCAACTTCCACCGACCACTTCATGAGAATGAGATTGTGGAAATCGAAGGAATTATCAACAGATGGATTGGCGACGCAACACTTCTTCAAACTAAAGTCATGCCTCTTGTTGACGCAAAAAGAGCTGGGGCTATTGCAATGTTTGGGGAAAAATATGGAGAACAGGTTTGAAGCTTCGAAGTTATAATAACAAATTTTTGGATACATTAATAATGGCTTACCTTTATACTCATTCCACTGAACTTCTTCAAAGTTGATCAGTCTTACCATTATATGGTTTATGGTGAGCATGATGAGAGAGTGATCAAAAGTAGGATTCTAAAGCATAACTAACTTCTTGGCCAGGAGGACCATATTTTATTTTCTCTCCTCTTGAATTATCGTGTTTCTTACTCTCCAGTGATTGCCTCTGTAGTATCTGTTTGGTACAAATGTTTTACTCCAAACAATCTCAGAGGTCGTATTGTCAGGACAGGACATGTACTTATTTCAACATTCAACAGGACACTTTGGATATCCATAGTGTCTGATACAAAACCTTTTCATTCATTTCTGTTTTATAATACTTTGATTGTTATAGGTACGTGTTGTAGAGGTCCCAGGTGTATCGATGGAACTATGTGGCGGGACCCATGTCAGCAATACATCTGAGATACGTGGCTTCAAAATAATCTCAGAGCAGGGAATAGCATCTGGAATCAGACGAATAGAAGCCGTGGCTGGTGAACCTTTCATTGAATATGTCAATGTGAGAGATTACCATATGAAAAACCTGTGTTCCACTCTCAAAGTATGTTTTTTTTCTTTTACAATTATTATTAATTGCAAAACTTATGTGAGCCCTTTCTTTGTTTTGCTGTATCCTTGACAAGAATCATGTTTGGTTTTTAGAGAACCATTTATTTAGCGTTCATCCCTCTGCTAGTAACACCAGTTTTATCATTTGTGTCTAACCGTGAGTTCAAACTTTTGATAGAATCCCCAAGTCAGTGAGAATTTCTGACTGTGGGAAATTAAAAAATAGAACTATCATCGTCAACCTCCTTCCAGCTTCAGCACTTCTAAATTTTAATTTGTTTATTGTACTATTCATTCTATAGGATTGGCTCTCTCTTCTTTTTGGTCCTCAGTTTTTGAGTGCTGTATGGTGCCTAAGACATCCATTCATGACTAGAACAAGAATCTCTAATATGTTTTAGAGTTTCGTTTTATAGGTGAAGGCTGAAGAAGTAACAATCAGGGTAGAAAATCTCTTAGAGGAGTTACGGATGGTAAGAAATGAAGTTTCTGCTTTGCGAGCAAAGGCAGCAGAATACAAAGCATCAACTGTTGCGGGCAAGGCATTCCCAGTAGGCAGTTCAAAAAAGATCATGTACGTATCTGCCTCCATACATACATGGTTACAGTTGTTCATATACATATGGGTCCCTCAAATCTTTTCTCTCTGTCCCACCCGCACCCGAAAAAAAAACCTTAAAAATAGAAAAATAGAAAAAAAAATCACGAAGAGAAAAACTTAGATATGCAAAATAGGAGCGGTGAGAAAATTATTCATTAAGATATGCACATTATAGCCCAAGATACACCAAATTATTCTTGATATCGTATTGATTGCATCATCCTCATTTGTAGTCGTTGAAATCTGTCTGAGCTTGTGAAGTAGCCAGATGTACCAAATTTTTCCTTGTCTTCTGCTCTTTCAGTATTTTCAAGATGATATATAATCTCAAAAGTATCACATAACACTTACATGTAGAAAGCATTATGATGTTTAGCTTTTTTTTTTTTCCTTTGAAAAACTTCCGTTTCAGGATATTAGTTGAGTGCATGGATGATATTGATGCTGATTCACTGAAAAGTGCGGCTGAATATCTGGTGGATGTACTACAAGACCCAGCAGCTGTGGTATTGGGTTCATGTCCAGGTGAAGGGAAGGTTAGTTTGGTTGCCACATTCACTCCTGGAGTCGTCGATTTAGGAGTACAGGCGGGGAAGTTCATAGGACCTATAGCTAAGTTGTGTGGTGGGGGAGGGGGTGGCAGGCCCAATTTTGCTCAGGCAGGCGGGAGGAAACCTGAGAATTTGTCAAGTGCCCTGGACAAAGCCCAATCAGAGCTTGTCTCAATCCTGACTGAGAAGGCAAGCTGACATCTACGCTTATTTGATTGAATTTCCTCGTGGAAAGTTTGCACACGCACAACTTTTGCGCCTCAAGGCCGCTGTGCAATTCTTTGTTTACAACTGCTAAGGTTGTGCGCATTTGCGTCTTTTCCTCACACAGAAACGGCTGTAGATTGTGACAATACTCGAGTGGGGGAAAGAAAGGTACACTATAGCCTGTATAGATATGCTTCATTGGCTCCAAACAATTAGGATCTAGTCTTTCACTTCATTATAGCTTTAATGCAAAACTCCATTTTGTAGCAGGACCTAAAATCTGGGTCATGCGATTGTCACGTGGAAAGCAATTAGTTTGGGGGATGAAAGACCCGTAATCAATTGGAAAACAATTGTTTTCATTCCAACCAGAGGAATGTTATGCATCAACCACTATTCACTCCTACACCTCACACCTATAGCTTTTTCATAGGGTGTAAGTGTGCTTTTCATAGGGTGTGAGGGTGTTTTTCGTAGGATGTGAGGTGATAAATAGTGGCTGATGAGAAGAATTTTTCTTCCAACATAATCAGTTGAAAGCTTATTCCTTAATGTTCTAATCTAAGTCAGGTTTTCAAGGATTAGAAAAAGAAAACTTGAACGAGAAATTCAACTCTTGAGAATATGAAAAGCATTCCACTCTGAAGCAGTATGTGGATACTGAAAAACCTACACCTTCAATCTGCTCCACTTTCCAGTTTTGCGTACATTTTTATTATGGATAGATATTGTCTACAATAGAGGTTTAAATAGTCTTATACGATAATGTATTTTGATAATATTGCAACTTGGTGCACAAACTCTTTATCTCTATGGACCAAACCGAAAGTTGCTGCACATTTGTCATGGATCCTACAGCTTTGATTTGATGATAGCCTTGCAGTGGTATACACCCAAGAGTCCATTGACGAAAGTGATGAATGATGATGCCAGGAACAACCTGTTTTTTTGGGTAAAGTATGCAAAACGCCTACAGTACAAATTTTTTTACTTGAGTGGAAACCACTAGAGAACCGTGTGTGAAAGCCTGGTTGGCTGGTGAAAAAACCAGAGCAATTGTTTATGCACAAAACAACTTGTTAATGATCCACTACCGAGTAGTGTGTTCCAGTGCTTATAGCATACTGATATAGTTTAAATTTCCAGAAGTGGAGGTCTTCATGAAGTTCTGTTCTTTCTCTTGTTGAGCCAAAAAAAAATTCTGAAAAAAGGGTTATTTGAGGTTATTGCGCTGCTTATAATTTTCCTGAAGAGAATGATATCTAAATATGAATAAAAATATCATGGAAGGTTCTCCTCCGAAGGCCTCTATATGGCTGTTTAAATTTTGGCATTATCCTTGCTTTAGAGGTGGGGTTGGTGTAGACTTTGTTCTTATCTTTGCACCCATTGACAAGAAGCCTCATATTCAACAAACTTTATCCCACTTAAATGTTCTTTCCTTTTTGTTCTTGGACTTGGGACCATACGCGTGAACACCTAAACAAAAGCACACAAAATTCCTCTTTTTGTTTTTTTGGGGACAAAATCATATTGTAAAAAAAAAAACAAACAGTTTTAAGGCTATTACTTATTTGGCAAATGAGATTACTTGTTTGTTTTCACATATGAAATAGGTTGAGATAAAAGTTGAAAACTTGAAAATTGAATAAAATATTGTTAGAATATATTTTTTTAATATTATTTTTATTTTAAAATTTTAAAAAAAATTGAATTGTTTATTTTATTTTGTACGAAGATTTAAGAAAATTGTAATGATTAGATTAGATTAGATGAGATGAAAATGGTTGTGAAAATAAACTAGGCCTAATATCTAGCTGAGTGCAAAATTTGTCCCTTCAGCCCTCACAGACTCAGAACAAATAAAATGCTTACACACAACACAATTCTTTCCGAATTCTCACATAGGACTGTAATTGAGCCGATCCGAACCGAGTCTATTTTTGGCTTGTCAAGTTCGGCTCGACTCAAAATATTCAAGGTCGAGTTCGAGAATTTTATTTAGTCTTTGTTCAAGCTTGACTTGATAAGCTAAATTCTCAATTCAAGCTCGCTCTTGTCTATTTTTTTATTTTTTGAATAAGATTTAATAATTAATAAATTAGATAGATAAAAAATAAAAATAAAAATCTAATATTGAATTTGTACAATTAACAAGTAGAACTTATATTGAATTATAAGATTTTAAAATTTATAAATAAGTAACATCTAACTAGTTGATATTTATCCATAATAACAATATATTATATGCCTACAAAAATTATTAATACATACATATAATATGATAGCATATATATATTTCATATATAGTTCTCACATACTAGTATACAAAATTATTAAATCTTACCGATTAATTATTATATAAATTATAAAATATAATTATGAAGTATATTCAATATATAAACATAAATAATTAGGTTATATATTATATATTTAATTATAAAAACGTTATTATTATATTATTAACTAATACATATATGTGTGTGTAACATAGGTGTATGTATATATTTATTAATATATAAATAAATTTTAATCAAATCGAACTAATGAGTTGATTTAGACATAAACGAGTGGACCTTAATAAATTTTAGCCGAATTGAATTGAGTTTTATGAGTGTATCATTTATTAATCGAACTGTTATTTACTCGTACGGGCGAGGTTTTTTATTTTTAAAGAGTCGAATTCGATTCGGACTATGATTCAACAGCCCTATTCTCGCGGTCACAGACTCATAGCACAGCTGTTTTTGCGAAGGCAGAAGAGAGTCGGTGAGAGGGACCCATCACCATTTTGCTTTGTCCCACCACGTTGGCACAAATGCTTTTCTTTCCTTCTTATCTACGCCTATTCCACGTCACTAAGTAATCAAATCTTTGGTCCCATACACAAAGAACTACCAAAGTTGTAATTGGAATTTGGAAATTGGGAAATGCTGACCTGTAGTCCACACTCATCTACCAACGTGTATATATGTACCTCAACCATTTCTCCTCCTTGACACTCGTAACAAAATGGCCGTCTTTATTTGCTTCCTTTTCTTTCTCATTTCATCTGCAACTGCTTGCGATCGTTGTGTGCACCAAAGTCGGGCTGCCTATTTCACTAGAGCTTCGGCACTTTCATGTAAGATGCATTTTTTTCCTTTTTGTCATATTGTTTTATCGTCTCTGTTTGATTATTTTGATGTATACTAGTGTGATAATTCTTGGTGAAATTGAAAAAGTAACACTGACCCAGATTCTATTTTCTGGAAATACTGAGCGGGACTTTCTTGTTTTGTGGATTTGATGCAGATGGGGCTTGTGGGTATGGTTCCTTGGCATTAGGCTTCAACAGTGGACGAATTGCAGGCGGGGTTGCTTCCCTTTACGACGATGGAGCTGGTTGTGGAGCATGTTTCAAGGTGCGTATAGATTAATCACCCCCTTTCTATTGTTTGCTAATGCTTTTACCGAGTAAGCTTGTTTTGATCGGGGGCCACGTTTGGCAGATAAGATGCAAGAACACAACTCTTTGTACCAGAAAAGGGACTAGAGTGATTCTGACGGATCGTAATGACAATAACCAATTAGACTTTGTTCTCAGCATCAAAGCTTTCACGGCTATGACTCAAAAGGGGATGAGCGAACAGACTTTGAAACTAGGGATAGTGGACGTGGAGTACAAGAGGTAAGGATATTATATCTCACTCTTAGCTCCCACTTCAAATCCAAATCATAAACAATTATTGACTTTTTTAAACCCTGCCCCACTATATGTGGTTTTGTTACACCCACCACATAGAAAAGTCCAGATGCATGTGGACCGAATTTAAATAATACTAGTCTCAGCGGGTCAGCCATTGTCGCCTTGGACAAAAACCAAGCACATTTAATGTTATTAACGGTCCAATATGCATAAAATAATCTTATGAATCTGCATCACCAGATGCTTTGGAAAGAAAATGGCATAACACCATACCTCGAGCACTAAAATCCAATCTTCTTGGTTGAATAAAACCAGGGTACCTTGTCGATACGGGAATCAGAATTTGTCCGCGCGAGTGGATGAATTAAGCCAAAAACCAAATTACTTGGCAGTCAAATTTCTGTATCAAGGTGGTCAGACAGAGATAGTGGGTGTGGATGTGGCTCAGGTGAGCCAAAAGCTTACAACTTTTGACTTGTTAAACTATTTAACTGTTCAAATTTAAGGTAACATACTGATCATGAAACATTATTGCAATCTTCCTAGGTTGGTTCCTCGAACTGGGTTTCCATGAGCAGAAATTATGGGGCAATCTGGGACACGGGCAGAGTGCCATCTGGGCCGCTGCAATTCCGGTTTGTAGTAACAGCTGGGTACGACGGGAAGTGGGTTTGGGCACAGCATGTTCTTCCTGCTGACTGGCAGGTAGGAGCAACATATGACTCAGGAGTTCAAATAACTGATATTGCACAAGAGGGCTGCTCTCCATGCGACGATGGGTCCTGGAAATGAGGGAACTTGGCACTGCTGGTGTGAATATATGTAGGTCCAGATTAATTAGTTTAGAATCTCAGGAAATAAGAACACGAATTGGAATGGCTATCAACTGTGTTTGGGAGTTCTGAACTTCATTTTACTAGGACAATTTTCTCACGGTATAATAAAATATCCGAGATTCCTCCCACCTTGTTCTTTTCCGACTCCTTCTGATATGAGTACCTATAATGCACTAGCCATGCGCCGAGAGGGAGTAAAAAAATAAACTGAAAGGAAAAAAAAAAAAAAAACTTTCGACGAGCTGTTTATAATTAGGGCTGCACACGGTCCGGTCCGGTGATGGATCGAAAGTTTTCGGTCCATCAATTGGACCGGACTGGACCGGACCGAACACCCAAGGGGATCGGACCGGACCGGTAGCTTTCGGTCCGGTCCGGTCCATTCGGTCCAGCCTCTTCCTTTTTTTTTTATATATATATATAAATCAATTCATAAAAAAAATTATTTACAATACTAAATTAAACTAAGTGACTTATTAATGTGGATTATATAACAAACTCAATAAAAAAATATTTTATATGGTCAATGATAATAAATTAGATAAAAATTACATTATTGATGATGTTAATTATTACTTTATTACTAACTTAAAGTATCTTAATACATAATAAGCCATATACAACTTTTAACATTTTGTATATGAAGCAATAAGCATGAATAATTTAATTATCCATACATATTATATCCATAATTAAAAAAGATACATAGTTAATATACTATTATAAATAAGAATAAAATATTTAATTATACATACTATTATAAATTTATAAAT